>CM032058.1:15975111-16455396 GCA_018831715.1 Matsumurasca onukii
TCTTAACTCATTTATCTCACAAACAAGGTATAAGAGCTATCTTTTGAAATAAAAACAGCTATCCTTGTCGAAATTTCCTTAAAGAAAAAATTAACCTGAAAGTAAATACAGGGTGACACACGGGAGACGGACGGTTTACAAATGATTAGTACACGGTTGTTATTGGATAAAAACCAATATTTATTACATCAAAATTTTGGAAATATAATGCCATTTTAGAACAAGTTCATGTGTGGAAAATTACATCCGGCATGTGACGTCCATCCTCCTGAATACATTTTTCAAGTCTTGTCTGAAAATCGTTCTTATAACTCGAGTCAACAAAGCGTTGTCGATTGCTGCGACTTCTTCTTTGATTGCCTCCTTCAATTCAAATAGTGACCGAGGTTGGTGGGTGTAGACTTGTGCTTTGAGGTGTCCCCAAAGAAAAAAACCACAGAGGCTCAAGTCAGGTGATCTAGGAGGCCATGGGATGTCTCCGAAACGTGAGATGACCTTTCCTGGAAGCATTCTTTGAACGACTCGCATGGACTCTCTAGCAGTATGCGCAGTCGCACCATCCTGTAGGAAATAAGCATTTCTAATGTTAAGTCTTAATGTGATGTTAATGTGTTTGTCTTTGACGCTGTGGGATAAAAACGTGTTCAGCATGTGGATGTAACGAGCCGAGTTGACTGTAACATTAGCACCATTTTCGTCTTCAAAGAAGTAGGGTCCGATAATGCCGAATGAAGCTATCGCACACCAAACAGTAACACGCGGTGAGTGTAGAGGTCTTTCGTGAATTTGATGAGGGTTTTCAGGTGCCCAGTATCGCAAATTTCGCTTGTTAACTGTCCCATTCAAACGAAAATGTGCCTCATGAAATGAACTCGGAAAAGTCGCTGAACTGTCACCACAGATTCGTTATTTTTGACAAACGCGTCGTACACAAACATGCGAAGTTCTACAGTCCACTCTTCCATGACTACTAAAATGGCGTCGTATACTGAGTTCAGAGCCGCGTTATTCCCCCCTCTACCCCCACCACAACCGAAGTACTGCGCTAGTCAAAACCGTCCGTCTCCCGTGTGTCACCCTGTACATATTTTAAAATTCATGATCTGTCTCAAACTAAATTTTAAAGAACCAAAACAACAACATTTTAATAAAAAACACACAACAAATTGGCAATTCCAAATTATAAAACACTATTTTAAAAACACGTACAATTTATAATTTGGTTGAAATGTATTGTATTTTGTCTGGCAAGTTTAAGATGAAAAAAGAATTTTAATTTAAGGGAAGCTTGGCAAAAAACCTTTTAAGAAAACGTTTTACGATATAGATGAGTTGTGTATGCATAAGTGAAGATAGTTTATGTATCTAATGAATCTGTTAACTTTTCTTCCTGTTTTGTTCTCGTATACCCTTGTATTAATTATATCAGTAATACCTAATGAAACGTTATAGTATATCAATACATTTCGTATCATATCTTATATTACGAGTATTACAGTGTTTAAATGAGAATTCTCCTTTGAGCTTACAAAGTTTGACTTATAATGTGAAAGTTGTATTTCTTACTGTGTTTTCCATGCACCGTTACTACGAGTATGTATAGTCTTGTGTAGTTACTACGTCTTGTCTTGTCTTCAGTTCAAGACTTGGCAGTTCAAAACAATGACATGATGAGACATAATTGAAATACCAACAATTCGAAGATACAACAGCTTAATAACATCATTGCATATAACAATCTTTTTACTTTTAAGGTTGAAATAAAAAGTGAAATGTCAACCAACGTTCACAAACAAAGAGGAAATAAGCAGCCAGAGAGCATTTATTTCTGCCTGAAGAAGCCCAGTCATAATTACATTTCACCTCAGGTACTTCATTATAATGGTGGACTCAAGCCATCTTTGTTCCAATGAGCGTTTAAGAAGATGACTTGGTATTTGTAATGGGGAAACTTACTGCGCCATTTAAAACGTTTCTCTTGTTTTATAAGGCTATACAATTGAATGATTGTAAAATTGTGGAAAGTTAGAGCTTGTCTTGTTCAGACGAGGGAAGTTAGGACTATAAATGTAGGCCTATCACTTAACCTCGACCTTTACCTAGCGTTACCGTAAAGTTATTTACTGCGTTACCGTAAAGTGTTAGTGGTTACTGCGTGGATTGAACCAAAATCACCAGAGTAATGAAGAATAATCAGTATTTTATATTTGCAAAACTATTGGTTTCAAACTTAAAATAAACGACGAATGATTTTATGTATTCCATTATCCTTCAGATGAATCAAACCTGCGATACAATTGACTAGCTGTCATATTCATGCTTTGCTCAAGGCAATGGTATCGACAATTCAATATACACCTGTATAACCTCGGTCTAAAGGCTAACCATCTTTTGTAAGCATTTAATTTAGTTGTGTTTTATAAAAAATATTATAACCATACATTTTAATTTACAAAACCGTTTCAACTTACTTAAACCTTGATACTATTGCACAGCTAAATCGTTGGTGAAATCAGCACATCTTCAGCCTCTTTTAAACTAATACTCACTATTTTTCATTTCTGTACTAAACTATTTTCTTGTAGTGACTTTTTGTTCTTTCTCCAAAACTGGAAACACTACTTGAGCCCTACAAGGGTTTAGTTTGTAATGTCTTATAAAACCTCCATTTCCATTCCCGTTCACTGCCTCCTTTTAGGTCACCTCCTGTTAAATGTTAACAAGATTTAAACTTTAAACCTGATAATATTTAAATATTTTTAACTGATTTCCAACTAAATCATTGGTAAGATAAGCACTTACAACGCATTCACCTCTTTAAAATTACCTCTCAAAGGGTTTGACTTTTTAACCGATTTTGTTGTAATTAAGTTTTTTCTTTCTCTATAACTGGAAACCCCACTTGAGCCTTTCAAGAGTTTATAGTTTGTATTACCTTATAAAACCTCTATTTCCTGTTTTTTATGACTGGGACTCGTGGCGTGGTCCTGTAATCCAGCTTCATGGAGGTCAGGTTTTGAGGATGATAAAGCGGCTCAGATTCTCAGTGATCATCTGATGATACCCGCATCAACTCCCACCATTGTTTAGACATATCAAACCATCACCTGCGTGGTTCGAATGTCACATAAGGCTGTTGGTCCTTGTATTTCCATTGGTCATTGGGCTATTAATTAACGACCCATTCTTAGAAAGAGTCGGCCTTAGTTTGTAACAAGACTACTCCTCATAACTCATTACTACCACTCGTCACACTTATCCTTCACCACATATTTGCCTTAAAATACCCTCATAAGAGTGGTCGGTATCTCAAATAGTGATAGTGACAGTGATTTCCATGCACATAATCAATCTCCTCGACAATAGTCTCTTTCTTGGCCCCATTCTCACGACCATGTAACCAACAACCCACTTAAGTAGGTAGCGTACTTGTGGCAAATTAGTAACGTGCGACTTATCACTCCGCTTGCACGGGTTCGAGCCTTGCAGTCACCACTTACAATTTGTTAAATGACTTTATGTACCGCTAGGTAAAGGTCGAGGTTGAGTGGTAGAGAGGACTTTGTAGTCCAAATTTTACCTCGTTAACCAAACAAATTTAACCTTTTACATTTTAGGTTCCGAGTAAGTTCGTCAGTTATGGACAGTTAAGAAGGTTTTATATTCTCTACTACCTAAGTCCTATTCTGTGTGTTATATCAAAGCTGTTGCCATAAGCGGTAGGGATTATCGCGCTAAACTCAAGCTCTGAGGCTTAAAGCAGCTTAAGATCACTGGGCCGTATCTTCCGGACTTATCAGCAGCCAAATCATTAGGCGTGTTTAGTTATTCATGATACATTCTAGGGCTTAACACTTTCACTGTTATAATCATGATAAAATTTGTAAACTGCAGTAGCCTCCGTGTAAATTGCAAAGTACCTAGTCAAGCCGCAGTGATAGTGCTGTTAAGACAATATTACTTGAATACGTTCTTTGAACAAGTAAAATAACAGGTAAAGTTTGTCTTGTTTATCGAGGAAAAGATGAAGACCTCTCGATCAGTCAAGCTCGACCTTTACCTTACGTCACAGTAAAATCACTATACAAATTGTAAGTGAGACGCGGGATCGAACTCGCGCCACCGGAGTGTTGAATATTAAGTAGTACGTAATTAAATCATTCGTGATACGGTACATATTTTATCAATGACTTAACATACCCTCGAGAGTGGTCGGCATCTCAAATAGGGTTTTAGGGAACATAAATTGATATGTTTAGTTCTTAGTGTAATATATCTATGCCTCTTTAGGAGTAATCCTTTTAGAACATTTATAATTTTAAAAATGAAATATTTGTCTTATTTGCTTTATTGGGCTTAACATTTTGCCATGAATCTTTAATTTTATTTTGTAGTTTAGAGTATTTTATCGGATACTTTGTTTATTTTTTATATTTCAACTATCGCCAGAGTAGTAATTTGTTATTTATCACAGAGCCTGAGCAGCCTGTGTGGGATAGAAAATGTAACATTGGAAAATCTGCAGAACGATGTTTTAAGTAGATTAACGTACCAAAATGGGAAAAGTAGAACATATAGAAGCAAAACGTAAAACTTACTTGCCAAACAAAATATTTGTTACGATTATTCCTATTCTATATGTTCTTATGGAACAATTGCAGGGGGTGGAAAGAACGAAGTCCTAACACAGTTTTTAGTTGAATACAGTACAGATTTGTTCTCATTATACATCTGTATTGATTTAAGTCCAATAAGTTTTTAAAGTCTCCATATTCAATACTTAACTGGTAAAATGATTAAAAACAACTTTATTTTCTTTAAAAAACCAAAACGAAATTCTTACATTAACTTTATATATTTTCATAATGTATCTTCCATGACTGTTATAAACATACAGTTCTTTCATTACGTTCTGATGCTCATTCATCCGCTATTCATACACCACAAAGGTTCATTGAAAGCAAATGAGTTTTTTACAGGCTTTGAAACTCGTCTTGTTACATTATCGTCTGAAATTGTTATAATTGATTAATTAGTGGTAATATTTAAACAAACAATAGGGTTCATTTGCAATCATTTCACTAATGACTTATTTATTCAATACTTTATTAACGCATTTTACTCTTTGACTTAATAATGAGGTTTGTTTTATTTTGTAACTAGTTAATTAGGAAGACAATGTATGTGCTTTGGTTAGTTGTGTATAAAAATAGCTCCCATAAAAAGAGGAAAAGGTTTTTATTAGTTTTGATAGTTATAGAAAGCAAAAGATTTCTCTTTCAAAATAAAACACAATTTATTTTTCTGAATGAATTGTAATGTTAGTGTCGTCTATTATCTTACTTAGAAAAATGTATAGTTTTATAGAACATCAGATTATATTTGTTGAAAAATATAGGGTTGTTTTCAAGCAAATTTAAAATGTATAGTAGCTGGTGATTAATAATTTTTGTAATTTATAGTTAGGGATAAATACTTACTAAGATACATGAATAACAAAATGAGAATATCCATCTAAAATCTAGTTCTTCCGGTTCATACCACCCCAAAATCATTGATTGAAATATTTCGGTCTCACTGTCAAGTACAATTTTAGTCACACTATTGGCTTCTCTAGCGCCATGATTAACTTACTCCTGACCTTGCTAGGTGACTGGAGCTGTAGATAAGATCATGTTGACTACAAAGTGATCAGTTACTCGTGGACAAGGGTGTCTTGCCGCCGGCGTTCATCCCCTTTCATCAAACAAAGAGCTAATTAACCATTTCACGATCAACCGAGGCCTATTCTATCTGATTTAACATGTTATGTAGCAAACTGAAATGCCTTCCCAAACTAACGCAATTCCTTTGTATTACACTTTCGTAGAGAAAAAGTATCGGGCAATACATTTCAACATGGTTTTACTTAAATATGTGTTTACAGAAAAAGACACAAAAGTCACACACCTATTAAGGTACACATTCATACAAGATCTTACGTTTCTATCTTTAATGATTTTTGAGTTATAAATAAATTTGCAAAAAACCTGTACATACAGACAGATGAAAGACTAGCCACTGTAGACTCATGTTGATGTTGTGAAATTTGTTTAATTCAACCAAAAGAAGATTTTTATATGTATTGTTCCAGATAGTTCCAGGACACCCTGTGTACTAATCCCTGTTAATAACAAAAACGTAAAATTATACGTATATCTTATGACTTTAAAAGTTTAAAAGAAATTGGCCATTACTTTTCGTTTTAAAATAGATAAAGATATTGTATTGGGCATACCTAATATCTATCGTAAAACTAACAAAAACTAGTCTTATAAACACACCTGAGCTGTAGTATTGTATTTCTCTGAAGATTAATTGTGAACAAAGATAATTCAATGAGAAACAATTTAGAAAAGCATATTTACACACTGTTACATCGCCAAAGACTGGCTGAAAAATAGTGCGGCTTCGGTCTGCTATTTTACTTTGTTGGATATACCGAAAGGCAGCTACTCGTATGTTTGTGTGGAGTTTTATATGGAAGATATATGGGTTAGCAAGAGAAGAGATAATTAATGATGTAATCAAATGTCTCAATCAAGATCTCCAGAGTTCTTGATTACACTTACCTAATGGAACTTAGTAATCAAAGTTTACCTCAAGAGCAAGAACTTGTGCTTGTCTCTTTGCCTCGCTTGAATCTATAGAATTTGAACTGCAATAGTTGCACACAGTTTGTTCAATTTAAATGCCTTTGATGGAAGTTTAAAGTCGCATTTTCGAGAAATTCAGAAGGATATTAGCAGTAATAATAATAGTGCGATTACTTCCATGAATGAAAGACTTGTATTGGGGTTAAGGACCCCTTACAACTAAAGTAGAGGCCGCAATCAAAATAAGTAAACACATTGATGGCTTACTATTTTCTGTTGAGACAATTTGTATTCTTTACCTTTCATTTTAGATTTGTACAACTGTTGTTTTTTAATATATTGAAAGTAATTTTCGGCTAATTTTACGTATCAAAACGACTCTTAGCGGGTCGGTATCGCGTGCGACTCTGGAGCTTATCTCTCTGGTGCCGCGAGTTCGATTCCCGCACTTACTATTTTTCGTTAAGGCACAATTCGGTTAGGTTAAAGGTTGAGGTATGAAGTGGACCTCATACATTTAACTTTTCTTCTTTAAATAACTTTTACTTAACAATCACCCTACCAATTATCTAGTTCGACATAGCTGTTTTTATTAATAACTTCTTTTCTTGAGGTTTATCGTTGATGCCGGAAGTATTTCTGAGGTTCAAGTACTTACTTGTTTATGGTTTATAACGAAGAAGAAGAAGAACACGACGTTTCAGGATTGTAAATGTAACACCATCTTCAGGTGAAAGGTTAGCTAACACATAATACAAAACGTTAGAAAATGAGATAACTAAATGAATCAACGTGAGCTGATTAGTAAAATCAACAAAAAACATGCATTCGAGTTTTTTTTTAATTTACGTTTCTTAAATTGAATACAAATTTTGAAACAACTAGCCCAAAAAACTAAAACATATGCACACATAAACGACAAAAAGAAAAACATAAAAAACCGCAAACAGTTACATGTTTGCGGCCCCTGACTACTGTCCACTGACTGACTGGGTGGGAGCAGTAAGCGACCAATCACAGATGGTAACAGACTGACAAACTGTATCATAAAAACACAAACAACCTATTGCAGCCCAGCTATTAGGTGAAGAAAATCTTTGTGAGATGTTTTTTTTTCTAATTAAGGGGTTAAAATGTATAACAAGCCTTATAAAGGTGTTAATGAGAACAGGTTATAGGCCTAAGTGGAAGGTTAGGTTTTTAATATCTGATATTTAACTGGTACGAGAACGATTACATGAAATCGAGTAAAAGTGAGACAGCTCATTCCGTCTTATCTCACTGTCGTTTTTCCCCAAACTTTAATTTCAAATGTCAGCATTTCATGTTTTCCGTTCTCGCTTTATCTCACCCGAATAACCTTGTGCAATTTTTGAAAAGTTTAAACAAGCTTTAAAACATGAAAGTATATTTAAATAATTTAAACAAGTTATTTACACACTTGATGATCGTTAATATATGTTTTTAATTTTTAAGTTTTTATTTGTACATAACCGAAGTTAAAAAAGTTCAATAATCTTAAAATCAATGCAGTTACTTTAATTTTTAAAGCAATTTTTTGTGCTTGATCAGTCTGGTTATTTCTTTTACTCGATGAAGTGTTGGTGACTTTTTGGCCCAAGAAGGTGTATTTTAGCGGATTGTTCGTGCGTATTTTGAGTGTATAAAGAACATTTATGCAAACCTTTACGTTTTTAGGTCTAATGGAATTTGAGAAAAACGTGATCAGTCAATAACTGGTAACCACTTTTTTTAATCTAATGTTACCAAAATTACCGATTGAATAGACCAATTGAAAGTATAGTAGTTGTTTGTAATGGATCACTTCAATTAAAAAGAGAGATATGGGGACTCAAGATTCATGATTCAAGATTCTTTAGAAACCTCAGATTCAAGATTCAAGACCTCAGAGAATATGTATTCTCTTGCAAACGGGATTACGGAGGGACAATGCAATAATAGGCAAGCGGTTCAGACGAGCTAGTGGAATACCTTTCACAAGATTATCTTTCGTGATCAGTGTTGCCTTGTTTCTGCTAACTATCAGGTCATAACAGCCTCAGGCCTATGTTGTACGATACGTTTTATGTTGTTCAACCGTCATAGTGCAGAGCCGAAGGCTGGAGGCGGAGTTGAGCAGGTCAGAGTAACAAATTGCAAAGGAAATTTGACTTACTCATGCCAGCGGCGCTTTAGCACTTAGCTGCGTGTCGGCCTGGTTTTAAATTCAAGTATGTAGAGAGACAAAGACAAAAGCTTGTCCACTTTTACTTTTGGATGGTATGGAGTGGAGCTCTCGAAAAACACTCAGTTCGTAGGAACAATTTCCCTCTCTCATTCCTTTTGTCAAGTAAGTGGATATACGATATTCGGCTGAACATTTGTTTTGCCTCTTAGATTTGTTTGGTTCTTCAATGCCACTCAACGTATTGGGACAAAGCCTTTGATTACAAGTATTCGCTTTCAGTTGTCGATATCAAACAGACTTTTAGGTCGAATTTGAGACTTGTAAAAGTACGCGTTTTCTTCACTACTTGACAAAGCATGACTTATTTCACGTCAGAATGCAACTAAAGTCCTCTCGGAAATTAGAAAAAATATCGAGTCGTACTTATCCTATGAGCAGTAGATTTTGTCGAACACCATCCAGTTTTCCGGAAGAAAAGGAGTTCATGGTAACTTATATTACAGAAAAAACCCACAGTAAAATATAGATAAAACTCAAAAATGCTTTATACTCATGTACAAAAAAGTACAGCAACACTAATTTAGCAAAGTAAAATATGATATGAAAGATTTGAACTTGATTCACTGAATCAGATTTTCTCACCTTTCGATTTCGTTACCAAGCATAAAGCTCATTGGTAAGACTTAATCGGTTATGCCCTCATCGAATGAGTTGTTTTAGGGCTTTTCTTATCACAATTGATTACGAGCAGAAAGAAAGAATCTGGTCCAGAGTCCAAGATTTAAACTTCCGTTTGGTTAAACTTCACAGGAGTGTTTTAAGCCAGCTTTAACCAAACCGATAAGTAATTACTTTCTTTGTCAGCTGACAACTTGGGAATCCTCTGTTTTGTGCTAATTTGCAGACGATAACGAGCTTAACTTCTTTACTTCAGATTTTACTCAAAAAATAGTTCTTTATCAAATACTTTGTCAAAAAACTTTGAGGTTTAAGTTGAGTAGAATTCTTGATTAAATAATTAACCTAGAATTTCAATTATGATTGACCTTTAGGCATTTACGTTTATATATTAGTTATACTCATTTGTACTACACTCCAAAGTGTCTATCTAAAATGTTTCATTTAATTCTTATAGGGAATAGAGCAATTAATGTATTTTGCCAAAGTGAAACTTCGTAGTGTAAAACGGTTAGTAGTTTTGAGCTTTTTAACACCTCCTGAGTCAAATGGTCACTATTCATATTATGATATTTGTATATATGAAGTATAAAAACAAATTAAAACACTTAGTATATATTTAGACTTGAGTTTCTACTTGGGTAATTATCATACTATATATGGGCGACTACTCTACAAGTCACATTTTTTGTTGGATTTTTGCAATTTATTTTACACACATTTCTTTGGTCACTTTCTAAGTTAGGTTTGTCAACCAACCAAATCGGTCCGATGAAAACATCCTTTTGGGAATGATCCCCCCAATGGATGTTTTGATGATCTCCTGTGTAACTGTGTAAATTTTCTCCCCGCTACAGAAGGTTCTCTAGAACTCACAGCAGCGTTTGTGTCTCCGCGTTAGCTTTGTTTGTACTTTGCTGGATGCTTCTCAAATAAACAAACACTTCGAAACTAACCGTCACATAATTGATAAACTTCTACTTCACCGGCATATTAAGTTTTTCCAATTGCAAGTTTGTAAAATGTTTGCTCAAAGTCTTGAGTGTATGTAAGAACACTTCACAGCGAGATTCCCCACCACTTTACTCAGACTCGAGGCTTGAGAATGATAAATGTACACTCACTTGAGAATGAAGAAATAAACTTGGCAGAGTCTCAACATCAGACACTTTTGCTTCTCGACTTGTATTTGCAAAGGAAAATTCACTGTTGCAATGTTAATATGACGATTTTGTATTGACGTTTTGTCCCTAATTAAATGAAATTAGTCAAGCCAACCAGCTCTGCTTTACAAGAAAGATTTGTTTTTATATTGATTTGCAGCTCGTCTAGATTTTTTTCGGCTAACTATGTGTTAAACGCTTCCTTTATTCATATATTTTTTCGTAAATTCTGTAATCAGTATTAATGTACGATGTACCATCAGTAGGAATCTAACTCTCATTTTTACCTGCTTGGATAGTTTAATTACAGGAGCACTGCAACGAGATTGCAAACCTACAGCTGGGTAGGTTTTTGGATACTCAGTGCGACATTATGGGCGTGGCTATGACCTAATGGTATTATCCGTAATTCGCACAAAAGCGGACAGGTTCGATTCCCGAGTGCAGCGATAACCTTGCAAGATAGCCGTGGTTCGGACTCCTGGTGGTTCGGATATCACATAAAGCTGTTGGTCCATTCCATCGGTCGTAAGGCTATTAATTATTTATCTTATCGAAGGAGTAGTTGGGCCTAGTTTGTAACAAGACTAAATCTCATCAACCATCAAAACACCCATCACATTCACCATAATTCTCCATATTCACCTTTAAAACCCTCTTACAGTGGTCGGTGGTCGTTGTTTCAAAGCAAAGTATCAGATACGTTCCTTTCTTTGGGTGAAGAGAGAGACTAACTTGAGGTACACTAATAAGGGTTCACTCTTGAGAGTTAACTGGCCACAGAAGAGACACTGAAGAGGTAGTCAGCATCATTGGTTACCTTGGGTTTGGATCTAGAAGACTTCTGTGAAACAGTTTGAGACGACTGATAAAGGTTGATAAAAATACAAACTGGCCCCTCATCCTCTTCAAAGGTCAAATCAATTGCCCAAGCATGATGTTAGCAGACTCATTCTCTTTCTTATCTTGATATACATTCTTCCCACTCTGTTGACTAGCAAAACAAACTTAAAAACTGAGTTTTCCCAGTTTAAAGTTTCCTTGGGTGGTTTCCCATGCGTACGCAAGCAAATTGTCCAACAAAAAATACGTACGATCTCTATTATGTTTCGAATTCAAACAATCGATTTCATAATGTAAAATTATTATGCTTTTATAGATACTTGCGAGTATGCACATTGCAAGTTCTGTTAGCAATATCACTAACAGTTTTGAAACAATATTACTCCTTTATGTTTCAACATAAGAGTGTCATTTCTGAGATTGTATTCTTGCTGTTGAGCAAATAGTAGCGATATCTTGCATTGTGTATTGGAAGCACTTTAATGCCAATGGAGTTCAATACAGAATAGTAATAATATCATTTATTGTCGGACCACGTGAGTGATAGACTCGTATAATTTGTCATTTAATATATTTTTCTAATTAAAGAGAGAATTGTATCAACTTTTCTTCTAAATTGAATCCCGCTACTATCGTGAACTTGCGTTGTTATTAGTAAAGTGTATTCCTGAAGGACCTTTAAGTCTTCTTAAGAGGAACTTATGGATAAGAGGCTTTGAGAATAACTTTAGGTTTATATTAAGTTGTTAACAAGTCAGATGTAATCCAATCGATATATTTTACAGCTGTTTCAAACAATATAAACTTTAAACAAGGGTTTTTTAAAGTTGTATGTAATTCTAAATATAATGAAAGACAGGGTTTGTATTTATCATATTGCTGAGGTAACAACTAGACCCTTAACCTTTATAATTGTACTCAGTATACCAATAAACCTAAATATTAGTATGAAAAAATATAAGAAATAATTTCATAAAGTGATTGTTTTAATAGTAGATACAAATTGTAAAATTCACTTTACACCCTGATTTAAAAACAAGCATTGAATTAGTTTGGCATACATTGCGAACAGACTTAAAAGAGAAAATATTTACGACTTAAATCACTTGGTGTAGACAAAATAAGTCATCTTAAATTTATAAATCAGGAGTTTTGTTTTGCAGTTTTTATAGTTAAGGAACGTTTCTATTAAAAAGTGTATTTAATCAATTCCAAAACTTACACAATATATATATGCCATTATGACATAATTGTATTTGCAATAAATAAATAAAACCCCTTTTATTTGAGCGTTTCTCAGTACAAACATGTGATTTCAGAACAACTCCTGTCAATGTATCTTTAATTTAAAACATTGATACTCTTCAAATTTCAAATTACTTGAAGTAGGCGAAGGAAAATATACAGCCTCAGTACAGGGTACAATAACAAATTCGTGAGAAAACGAAGAAATCTTCTTAAATACTTACTGATGCCTGAAATTATGTGTATTAATTTTCTATAAATTTTCAGTCCACGTCAGACAGCTTAAAAGCGTTGTACATTGGCGATGAAGAAGGTTCGGAAAGGTCCGACGTGAGGATTAGGCTCAAGACACCTACAAAGTGGCTGTAAATCTTTTATCACCTTCTTCTCTCCATCAGAACTTAGTTCTCAACCAAAATGGTGTAGCAACTTCATTGAATACGCATTTTCTGAACTACTCTTCAGTAGGTAAGAGGAAAACTCGGTAAAAAAGTAACGTATGGGTGTCTTTATAGTGTAAGTGTTATGCAACAATGACGATTAATTTATCTGTGTGGGTTTTAGTTTATTTACAACCCATATTCTTTAGATACATTGTGAAAAGTACTTTAATGCAATATTTGCAATATCTTTATTACTAAGCGTCTAAAAAAAAGTATGATGAATGGTGAGCGTGATGAGTGTTTTTGATGGATGATGAGGTATAGTTACAAACTGGGGCCGACTGTTCCCCAGATTGAGTTATTAATTAAAAGCCCACAGGCCAAAACAATCTAACTGCTAACGTGACATAGAGAGTGGTCATTGCGAAAAAAATGATACTGTAGCGCCGGGAGTTGAGCCCGGGTAGATTTGGTGTGAAGCGCGCACTTTACCACTGAGCCACTGCTACCCCCATACGTAGATGGGATAGGTAATTTTACATTGACAAAATTGCAAACGTTTTTGGTAGGTCATTACACCAACACGAGAAAAGTTTTTCACTGAGAGCAATAGTGCGTGCTGCTGCTTATAAAAATGGAAAGCATTGAATTACACCAAACAATTATAATTTTAATTACTGATTTTCGAGTAATACGTTATTATGGAAAAATTAAGATTTTGGTTCAGAAATACCAAACTTATTTTATGACGAAAGTTAAAGTTGTGCTTACAGAGAAGAGTTTAGTTTTATAAATATTTTAATAAAATGAATTTGCGTAAAACGTAGTTTGTAGTTTTACCCCATGTTATAAAAGTTACTCAGAGTTTGACCTGCGGCTGCTCTATCTGGCCGGTCTCCTCAAATACTGCCTATAAGGTGTCGAACAACTGCTAACTTAAACTCTTTATCAACCCGGTCGGTTTGTTTTAAACAACCTTGGGACTTATTGGTGAAAGGTTAGATTGAATCAAATTGTATTAAATCAATACTTTGATAATTGAAAATGTTTTTGAATATTTGAAAACTATTGTGAATGTATACATTTGTTCCTTTGGCATTTATGTAAACTCTAAGTACAAATTATTTAAAATTGAAGATAGTTATCGATAAATTTAGGCAACACAAATACGTTCTCCTTAACGATGAATAAAACAATTTCAACGAGAAAAACAAATATGAGCAATCAAGAGTTTTGACTTATGTCTGCTTAAAGAAGCTTAGTTACATTGTAATGACTTCAAGTACTTCATTGTAATGACTGGTGCTATCTTTGTTTCAATGCAAATTTACGATGTAGGCATGAAGATAATGAAAACTTCTTGAAAAATAAAGTTTCATTGTAAAGGTTTGGAAACAATGCTTGATAAATCATTGTAAGACCTAGCCGACGAATAGCCACAAGCTCTACCGTAAATCCTAGCGAATTTTCTATTACAGGATCTACTTTACGGAAGACCTTCGGAAACGGGGAAAGTCGTTACCCTAAAACGTGGCACCATACTTGTAAAGTTTATACAGAAACGTCCAAATAGCCAGTCCAATATGGACTTATATGATTTTTACTAAGCTGTGTCCCAAATTAATCAAAATCGGATCAAAACTAGTTTTTTACTGCATAATTCCCTACTTATAGAAACCCCCTTTTAAAAGTAAACTATTGGAAACTTGCTAGAAGTCACGGTAGGCTTGTGTCTACTTGTCAGCTATGCATCATAATTAAAAACCCTTAAGTTAAAACAAATTAACAAGCAATTAAAATATATCTGTTAGTATAGATCGAAGTTGTTACCAAATGTGTACGTGGATACCACAATAATCCTAAGGCTCAAGCAGCTTAGGTTACTGTCCCATATGTTCCAGGCTCATGAGGAACCAAATCGTTGTGCCGTGCCTACTTAAACAATCATGCTGATACAGCAAAACACTTTTTTTTTACAACTTCGATATTGATATTTGTTAAGCAGGACAACTTAACTTCCACTTATATTTGTACTAATAAACACATTTCAAACGTTAAAAAATATAAAAATGCCTAAACAATAATTCTATTAAGATTTGTCTGCTATAAACTATTGCTAAAATATCTTGTTTGTTAGTTAGTTTGTGTGTTTCTTTACTTTTTTATAACGTAGGAGGCCACTAGAATAAATGACTGTCTTGAAAGTGTTTGTGCGGTATTTAACACGATTCGAGGGTACTTCCCATCCAGACCAACTTTAAAAGTTAACCTTTGTGAACAAGCAACCTATTAATTTTTTTTTTTTTTTTTTTACTGAAGGAAACCCTTTCTGTTCTAAGTGTGATTGTCAAGGTTTAGGATTACTAAATGTTAATTTAATATAAAAGTGCTTAAGAGTATAAAAGTTATTTAAAACGCTCAAAGACTGTGAACACTGCTGAAAATAATGATCATATTTTCAAGTATTTACTATTAGATAGAAACCGTCTAGTAATAAAATAATGAAAACTCCATCTTCTAATACTAGTTGCTGATAGTACTTGCTTGATAAATAATGGAATTGTAGCGTTAATAACTACTCATTTCAGTTATTTTTATGTTTTATCTGCATTACAATCTGCAAACAGTCTGCCTAGTTGTAAACGGTTTTACTTTGTTGTGGAAAACACAGTCAATACAATCGATTGAGTAATCAAATTTGTATTCAATTTATGTCAACCGCAACTGTAAGGCCCAGGGCATGTCGAGGGACCGATACAAACCAATCATACACTTTTGTTAAAACCACTGACACACTTCTTGTTGTTTGTATGATTATTTAAATGATGGTTAAAATCATGGTTACATCTTCAACTAATGGCGTTAGGTTCAAATTTTAAACAAGTTGGACATGTTTCAAAACGCACTGCGTAATTTTTCTTTTTAAACAGAGTTCAAAACACAATTATTTACACTAAGCTAAAACTCAAATGTAAAAACTGAATCTTGCGTTCTAAGGTTTTAATTAATGAAGAAAGGGATAATAACTAGATTGTTTCGTGACATTATTAACACAGTAAATGACAAACATTATTAAACATGTTAACGACATTCAAGTTTAAAACTGCCTGGAACTTTGCTAATAAAGTTTAATTATTGCCCCAACAAAAAGACACTTTCTGGCTACTCGACCTTTTGGACTGTTTTTAAAAACGTTTTATGGCTCATGTTGTCAATATTGTATATATTATGAAATATGAAAGTTTACATTAAAAACGAAATACTAGCTTACATAAAATATGTTTATGTATTTAAAAATACAGGTCATCGAAAAGGTGTACGGGATTTGAAAGTGAAATAAAAATGTTAATATAATTGGTAGAGTTTTGATTTTACATCAAAACAGAAAAAAGTCTTAAATTTTTAATGTATTTAAAACTTTTCAATGTGAGCTCCCCAGTGCACGACAGACATCTAGCCGATAGTCAACCTTTGCCAGGTGTTTTGGACCATTTCAGGAGTCACTGTTGAAATGGCTACGTTGATTCTTCTTCTCAGGTGCTGAAGACAACGTATTTTCTCAGCATAAACTAAGTTTTAAATGTTACCCCAACAGAAGACATCTAAAGGCGTCAAATCAAGACTCCTAGGTGGTCACAAAACAAGACCATTCCTCCCAATCCAACAATCAGGAAATCTGTTGTTGAGAGCTTCTTGGACGATTAGACTGTAGTGACATGGAGCTCCATTCTGCTGGAAAATGACATTAATGCCTTTTCCCCTTTCAATTTTTTCAACTTGAGGGAAGAGATAAGAGAAGAAGAAGAATCAACGTAGCCATTTCAACGGTGACTCCTAAAATGCTCCAAAACACCTGGCGGGAGGTTGACTATGGGCTAGATGTGTGTCGTGCAACGGCCCCCCCATGCAAAGCTCACATTGAAACTTTTATTAATTACATAAAAAAATTAAGACTTTCTGTGTCTTTTGGTGTAAAAATAAAAATTCTACAAATAATATTAACATTTTTGTTTCACTTTCAAATCCCATACACCTTTTTCGATGACCCTGTATATATAAAAAAGCCTCTCCCCTTACATAGTGTCTTACAATTTTGGCCATTGAATGTAATGTCCCTAAACCTTTTAGGCACGAAATTGGAAAACACGTCAAAGCCAATGGTGGTTTTCGGTGAACCACCATATAAACCTGATCGATTGGTCGGGAGTACCCTGTATAATTACACTTGGTTTATCATAATTAAATCAATGCCATTGCCCTGGATTTTCTTAAATAATTTAAATCCTTCAGAAACCAACTGATTACACTGATCTACTGATTACATTCACTGATAAAGGATGGCTAACAGCTGCTGTTTGCATTACAGTAACTACTCAATACTCATCTGCTAGATGACTGCCTCAGGCTGGGCACAGGACTATGGTAGGATTGGGTACCCATTACACCACCTTGATTTGAGATGGGCAATGGATTAATGCCGTAACTTGGACCTGCAGTTAAAGCAAAGTGCTTTAAAAGTACGTGTTTGATTTTGTATTTGTATTCGCGTAAAAGTAATCATTATTGAACCGTTGATAAATCCTTTATTGGTTTATCAGGCAAAGGAAGCTTCTGTGAACGATAGGGGAGGACTCGTGGGTATGATTGCCTGATTTCCATATAAACAACTCCCGATAGAAATGGATTGAAGAGACTGCCAGGGCTCAGTACTGAAAGGGCCTTTTCATCTACTTCACCTTCAAACTGGGTTCCTTCTCTATGTGATTTTGTTCCAATAATGTGCAACCGGATTTTTCGTTTAAAAAGGGTAATGCTATATTTTAAAAGTTAGTTTTTCCTGCATATAATAATCTACATACTAGGCTTCAATATATCAGGACAATACCCGTTTACAATACAATTTCGTGCAGTTATTACCTTTGAGACATTGTGTGTCTTACGTATATCTTTTGCTTACGTATATCAGAAAATTAATTTTACTTCATAAACAAATTTTATATACAATTGATGACTTATTCAATACCTATTGTTTAACGAGCGAGGTTAAAAAGAAAACCTTTGAAATAAACGATGAACTATTGATGAATCAATCTACGAGTATTAATTTTAGTTTCTTGTAAAAGAAAAGTAATAAAACAAGATAAATATAACACAGTGGTAATTAATTAGCAACACTTCGATTAGCAACGATTAGGATTAAAAGATTACACAAATTGAGGATTGCACGATTCAACCACTTTACAACAGTAAAATAAATAATTCATTTGCATTTAACCAATCGAAACTAAAGAATTATCTGAACAAACATTTGACTCCCGAAACAATACAAACGCAACTACGAGTATAACACGGCATTGCATTCTAACGTATGTGTCAAAGACAGTGGTTTTAAAGACAGCTGACAAAACGCATCATATGGGAATTAAAACTTATTACACAAATACGATCTTTTTCAAACAATAGCCGACAAGACGAGGGTAATAGTTTCGGATTACCCAACAAGTTAAAATGTATTTGCAAAAAATTAAAAATTATGAGTTTTATTACTAGCCCTTAAAGTTTAATCTTTACGTAAAACCGGTAAGAAGTAAGTAAACAGATATGTTAATAAAGGCAAAAAGGTAAAAAACTCTTGTTAGTATAACTAGTTTGACACTTTTCAATTGTAAACCGTTTGTGTGCTTCTTTGAAGATAGTATTTGAAAGTTTGTCAATTTAAAAAGATTTCTTAGAGAACGTGTAAAGTAAGTTTTATAATATAAGAGTTAAATTCACATAAAAGCTCATCACTTTAGAACTTAAACCTTTGATAAGACGATACGACCGAGGTTGAAAATACAAGGTAGAGTCAGATTATTTGTTAAGTCCCTTAAATTGGAGTAGATTTCCCGCTTCAGGCGTACACACAAAACATGGAACACAAATCACAATGCTAATGTATTCGTTTAGCACAATCAACTGCAGTATAGAATTTACCTTTAACGAGGATTGTGTATTGGAAATTGCGCTCTTTCAAAGGATTATATGAGAATCCGCTTATTTTCGGTAAATCTATTTAAACGTCTGTTTTATGATCGAGGTATATTGCTTGTTTTCATTTGAATGAGTAAAGGCTAACCGATAGCTTTGTACTTAATATAGACACCAAACAAAGCACAAAGTTTTAACCGGGTTTTACTGAAAAGGTGACTATGATTATCTCAAACCAGTAAATTCCGTTAAACTGTGTTTATATTTGGACTAAATATTACTGGTAATATAATGTAAATATACGTTCGGTAAATAAATGTCAATATGCCAATTCAGATACTAGATTCTATGTAAATCTGTTGATGTTTTCATAATCGATGTCAATTTTAAAACGTGGTTTTTGCTCTGAAAACCCAATTTTGATGAAGTTTGAACTGAGGCTCTACTATAATACAAATTAGAAATTACACTAAAATACCACGAAAATCTGAGGGATATGGCCGAAGCGAGACTATGAGTAAGCTATATTATAGCCAAAGCTTGGAAAAGCTGAGACCGAAGAGGCTTAGAGTGACAAATTGCAAAGGTAATTTGCTTCTTTCAAAACTATCAGGATTTAAGCTCGTAGTGGCGTTTTTTCATTGTTCTTATTGTCTCATGGTTTTTTATTATAACCATCGTAATACGTGGTAACAGTCAATCTGTTATAACAAACTGAGCATAATTGATAAAACAAATCCAATCATTTATAAATCAGATTGCTACAAGAGTTTCATTTACTTATGTGAATACAAATGACACTTTGACTGGGTTGGCCGCAAGGAACGATATTCTCATGCGACCGTATTTGCTCGGCACAAATTGAATATCAGAGTGTTCAGCGCAATATTACAAGAGGTTCCTTTATACGTTTCAAACTTTAGTACTTTGACTGAAATAGTACGTGTTTATAGCTAACAAGGCGTTAAAAGTTAATGAATAAGAAGTGGTAAGTCATAATAATTGTACGTTGTAAAGGCTATATGGTTATATGGTTTTAGAATTTAAAGGGTAATTGAAAACTGTTAAATTTGATGGATGGTTAGTAAGATCATAGATGAGATATTATATTCTTATCTTGTCTCGTCTTATTTTGTATGAGATTTCATATTATCTTATTCTGAAATATTAAAGCTTAATATTTTACGTAGTTTCATTAAATTCTTAGGTTTTCGTGGCCGGTGTAACAACTATAATCCAGTTCACACCGCGTCAAAACATAATTATAATTGGAAGAAATATTTTGGTGTTCCAGAAGTTGAACTATTATTGCGGACATTTTCCATCGTTAGTGAGCACAAAGGATCACGACGTTTTGGGATCTGCAATCTGATCCCGTCTTCAGGTGAAAATAACCTAAAACATAACACAGAACATTAGAAACTGGTCACTGGTCAGCTACGCTGACTACTTTAAAACCTTTCATTTCTAATGTTCGGTATTCACCTAATTGTTGAATCCGTGATCCTTGATCTTCTAACCATCGTCAACAACAAACTTCAAACAACAAAGAATTTTGGTGTTGCTATGATGTGCCATCTTCAGTCGCTGATTGGCTGAAACTGATATACTTGCTGTCTGCTCTCTTATTGGTCACAGGGCTGCCAACCGCCCATTAGAGCAGGGACACCAACAGTTACTGTTTTCTTCAGGACTGATGGCCAACTTCTTAAAAATGTATTGTTATCTTTCTTGTTGAAGTTGTTATCATTTTTAATTATTTAATTAGTTTTTCGGACGACTCTGGGGTAGTAATGGTAAACTTTTGCCAATACTTTGGCTTTGATAAATTCTATTGCATGTTTCGTGTGGCAGTTTTAATGCTATCGCTGACCTTTCAACATCTTCGTCTTTTGTGTGTCTGGTTACTTTTGTAACAAAATTAATTTGTCTAAATTGCCTAGACAGGCCAAAACAAGTCTTTACGCGCCATAAAGACGTTTCGCGTGCTGAATATTATCCCCGCTTCCAATCACTGTATTTACCCTTTAAAAATTAAATTTTAAAGGATCAACGTGTTTAACAATTTATGGTATTTTCAACAATCGAATAACATCAAATAACAATAAATAAACATCTTTTATCACAATAAATTGTTATATTTGACATGTTATCAATTCAAACTACTCGGAATAGATACGAGATGTAAGTCTGTATGGCAACACCTTCAATCTAGTTCAACCTACCCATTCTTACATTGTGTACCCTTGCACTACATGTGCTTCACATGAATTAAAAATTCTCCACGATTTAAAAACAAGTCTATTAAACGTAGTTTATAATAAATTCGATACACTCGTGCTTCATATAGCTATCAGCTTAATTTGTAAAATCGAAACTGTTTAAACTGTGTCAGTGTCTGAGGTTGTAATATTGTTACGGACGTTTTCAATTTTTTTTATGTAACCTAAATCATTACACAAAACGAGCTATCAAGAACAAATTTCAAACTTATCAATGAATGTAATAGTAATAAGTATATACTTTACACTGCATATATCTGATAAACAAGTATTATCGATTGAAACAGTTTCATTTGAAAGTTTAAAGCTCGGGAAACGCTGAGCGAGAATTGCATTACTATGCTGAACAATCTAATATTCAATTTCTCCAGAGCAAACGAAACCTCGCGGGATTCTATTTCCCCGCGAAAACACGATTGTTTCACAATTGTATTCGAAATCAAAGCTTCTTTTTTTATTTACGAAGTACTTGTACTGATTTCCTTTGTCCATATCTAGCAAGAGAGATAAACCTTCAACAATACATTCGTTTATACATCTTTTTAAACAATTGTTAGTCACTGCTGAATTATTTGTTAAAAAATTAATACTGACTTTTATGTCATATTTTTATTGCAGTATGAGGGGTGTTTACCTTTGATGGTTCACCATTTGTAATTGTAGACTGTGATTTTCAAAATGTTTATAATTCTTGAAATATTGTTGCTAGAATTGCTTATAAGCTACACTCAAAACACAATTATTAATAGAATCCTTATAAAACATGGATATCATTATTTAAACTTTGGACACCCCTGCAGCTCCTGAAATTTTGGGAAAAAACTGTCAAGAATAAAAATAAACATACAAGTTCAAGTTTCAACCGGATTCAAAAACAAGTTTAATTTTTCATTTTTGTATGAAAATATTTTTAACTCATAATGGTTTAAACTGAATTTAATTTATGGTTTCTTCCCTCGGCAGTTGTTGTATGACTTTAGAATAACTTAAATTTTGTTTGACTTTGGAAAATCTTCAATGATGTTCTTTAAGTGGTCTATAAGGGTGAAACATGTCTTGACATTTAAAGATGGTACAACTGATTTGTAATGAGTTCACTTAATATTGAGCAGTCCAGAAAATAGATAGCTGTTAAATCAAAAATATTCTTTTCCTCAATTAAAAAAGACAATTTATCCTCTGTTAAATGCAGAGTAGCTTCTCTTTGCCTGACCACGTTAAAACTACAGATTAAATTAAGTGAATTATCTATCTGTACTGGAAAATGTCAACAACTCAGCACTAAACACTAATCTAACACGTCCTTTGTGACCTGCAACCAACTGAACAATAGAGTGATCAGAGTGATCAAGGTTGGAGTTCACTCACTTCCTCTCCTCGTCACTAAAAGTGATTGTGATGTACATTTCAACAACCAGCTAACTCTCATGCAATCAAGCATCCTGTGGTATCGATTAGGGACAAAAGAGTTATGTTAAATAATAGGTTTGTAATGTCACCTCCATGGATATCTTCGGATATTATTGTTGGCTTTTAAGTAAGTAAAGCTTCTAAAATGTTCCACGACCTACATAATTGTTTCTAACTTTGAGCATGTTAATTAAAAGATCATCAGCCTTTATGCTTTGTGTATTCGTGATATATATATCGATCAACATGTTGGAGAGATATGTTACATCAACGAATCTTTGTATTTCATCGATTGAAACATAAAATAAATCCACACACACAGTGAAAAAGCAGAGGAACGTTTCTTTGTGCCGGCAATATTGACGTCATATCGTTCTGGCCCTGCCTGGATAAAAGAAACCCATTCAAGTGTTCTCTGTTGCAATGCTTCCATGCAATCACAGCAGAGTGTCGTCTCGTACTGCTCATTCATTTGATCTCTACAGCACACTTCAGTGTTCCTCTTCAATATTTGATACAACTCTTTGTTCAAAGTAGATTACAACAATGTAAATATGAGATTGCTAGACTGTCATCGATGGATTAAACTATGATATTTAATTGTGCGTACTTTACAAGTTAATGTTTTTTTTTTAATTATGTTTTAGCAGAAAGCACAGTTACTCGTATGTTTAACGAATTTCCTTTGAAAAAATCAGATATTTATGCCATCGGCATGGTAGAACTGAGTTGCATGACCACAAACAGAGCATTTCGACCCCTTGAAGATGTTTGGAACTATTAAAGACTTTATTCACATAGGCCTATTTATATATGTGTACAACCTCTACAAATTGAATTTCCCAACTTTCAAAAGTTAGTCCTTTGTAAAATCCTGTGCCAGCAATACTGAACTACCGGAAGTCTTTCATCTTTTGGGGGGACTTTCACAACAAAAACGGGTCTTTTTAGGCATCCAAAACAGTAAATTTCATCTGACGCCCATAAAACAGGACAGTAGTAATAGTAATATCCGTAAACAAACCCTTATAACTCCTGTTTTAATACAGCACGGAAATCTAAAGCCGAGAAAATAAAGCACGATGAGGACCAAGAGACCCCTCGTTGGGCTGCCTGTTCCAACGATTTGTTTGATCGTAAGTAACAAGGTTTACAATTTTACGACTTAGAATAATCCTAAAGAAACCTGAAATTCCCTTTGCTCATGCAAACTCGACCTGGTTTTTAACCTTAAAGAATTTGTTTGTTCTAATCATCTTAAAGGGTACAAACGAACTGCCTTGTTGTATTGTAAGTGGTTTGGACTACTGACCACAAAACTACAACGAAGGACTACCTAAGAATAATTGATATATTTTTCCTTTTAAACTAGAAGTGCGTTAAACTCTTAGGCTTCCATGAACTAGTTACATGTATAATCTTTAGTTCTTTCTATTGACAACACGTCAAAATGACATAAAAATTAACTTCTCATAATTCGGTCTCGTTGTGGAAACACAAATTAGTTTGAATTAACAGTGTTTCAAAACGTTTGCTCATTGTGTTCTTTTATTTAGCAGTTTTAAAGAAAGGTTACTTTTTCTCTTATATCCGAACAGATTTGTTATCGATGGTTTATTGTAATACCCTGCAGAGAACCTGACAATAACAACGAGGGTTAAAAGTTATCTTTTCCTGCTGAGCCGAAACAAATTGATGGATTATGATGGATACTATGTTCCAACTTTATACAAAAACTGTATTTATTCCAGCTAGAAATCAATAAACATATACATTTGAAAATGTATTATATACTCGTATTTAAGTAAATAAAACTGATGTGTACTTCTCAATCACTATAACATAATTTGTTTGTTATTTTTACCAACTAAACCTCGTAATTAGTTGGATGATTATTTACATCTTTGTACAAATGGACAACAGTGTGAAGTGGTCCACCCAGTTGGTTACTTGGATTATAAATCAATTAAGTTGATAGTTTTAAAAGGCTGAAACTCATTACTTTAGGAATAGAAACCAGGCAAATTTTAAAGGACTTTATTTTAAACTCATTTTTAGGTGTCTAGATGATGAAACTTCTTCAAAATATTATGAAAATAGAAGACATTCTGCAAAACTTGTAAAAGCACCTGACATTTTGTAAATGTTATGCTTTATTAAATTACCTTTATTTGATTGAACTTATTTGTTTAAAAGAAATTTCACCGACACTATACAATTACCCGTTGAAGTTTTATTTGAAATACTTCTTACTAAACTTAGATACGAAAAAGGTGTTGCACGTAGAAATTTTAAACGCCCTGTTTTTTTCTTACCGAAGAAAAAAATCACTTGCTCAAAGGTTTAGCTGTACCACCTTGGCACTTTGTCCGAAGGTGAGTTGTACGAGTACTGGGAACTGATTTGATCAGAGCAAGACTTCCTGTCAGAAAGCAGCCTGGAGTCAGTAGGACATTCACACTTGGCTTGGAATAGAGAGACTCTGCTGCACGTGTTGGAACAGCTCATCTGACTACACAGTCCTGCTGTGTCCGGCGTCTGCTTCAGAGGGTGGTAGATCTTCACATCTATGTATCCCTGGAAAGGTATCAGTTAATTATTTTAAATTATATAACAGATAATGGAAACTTTGTTTATACGTCCTATAGACGGACAAGACTAGTTCAATCATTAAAAGCAACAAGGGCTGTTGATATAATTATATTCTCCTAAAATAATGCAAAGTGAAAAGTTTCAATCGAGCACAGAATAACTAGACGGAGCATAGAATGTAAGAAGTGGAGCCAACAAATTCCCAAGATGGCGGCTGCTGGATATGAGTCACCAGAGTCAAGTCAGCATTTTCTGATCAGTTCACCACAGTTGCTTTCTGCAAGTGCATCATAATGCTTCTTCATGCAATGCTTTCAGGTTTGTAAACAAACAAAAACATTCTGACAACCACTGAGCCTACGATAAAAGGCAACGTGTAGCCTATATGTTTGAAATGTTGAGGTAGATTACATACGTACAACTTTAGTATTTTGATTTAATTCACCGACCAGTCCTAGAGGGTATTTTAAGGTGAATATGGAAGGAAGGGTGAGTGTGTTTAGTGTTTTTGATGGATGATGAGGTTACAAACTAGGCCGACTGTTACCCAGATTGGGTCATTAATTAGTAGCCAAACGTCAAATGAAATGGACCAACGGCTTAACGTAACTTCTGAACCACGGGGAGTGCCCATAGTGAAAAATTATCACTGCACCTGGGAATCTAACCCGGCTGATTTGGTGCTAGAACGCACTATACCAATGAGCTATGACTACCATCTTTATTAATTCAGTCAAAACAACATTAAACTCCATTGTGAATACATAATGTATCTTTGTTGGCCACAACAACTATTCGAGTACTATTTTTTGTGTAATGTGGTTTATTTTCAGCAATTTTATCAATACTTAGTACAATTACTTTAGTTTTATTTTTGATTTCTTACAAAATTGTTTTAACTAATTTTAAAAACATTTGCTTTTTTAAATATAGTCTTACCTGTTTCTTATCACTGAGAACTACTTTTAAATTTTCTTTGAGGCATTTCGGTGTCAATTTGCATCTATAGATTAGATCCAACGCTTTGTTACTGCTATCCTTGGGATATAATCGGGACCAGACGAGTGTTCCGTCGAAATAATCTATCCCCCAAATATCCCTAAGTTCAGGTCCTTTGTACAGAATTTCCCCTTCTTTGCTTTCGCTTTCATAGTTGAATTTGGCCAGAACATTATCTGTTTCTCCTTTTAGCTCTACGTTTATAATTTTCCCAACAATAAAGAAATTTTTCTCTTGGTGGTCCAAAGCCATCGCCTTGCCTTTTAGAGTCCGACCCGTTATTTCTAGTGGAAATAAGCTCAATTTGCTGGTTTTCAAAGAATATGTGTACAGTTTGTCCTGCCATGTAGTCAAGAATAGTAACCTAAAACACACTCCAGATCCTGAGTGTCGTGTACTTTTCGTTTCCGGAAAGCGTCCGGACTAATATTTCTAACTCAGAAATTGTACCATTGTCAACAAAAGCTTTAAACAAAGGGCAAGATAAACACTTACGCAAAATGCTGTAGACTGCGATAGTGCCAGTGCCTCCACAGTACTTTGTGTCATCCCCATCGCATTTCTGGCATTGAGAGTTTGATACAGCGTCAGAGTAATCTACCATGTCGTTCCCACAGAAGATTTTGTGATTTCCAGGTGAACTGTAAAATATAAGTTATGTGTCCAGTCCTTAATGAGTGGGTGTAATGTGAATGGCGTCGTCTTAGCTTAAATTAAATTGAAAATAAGATCAATCTAATTGGCTGTTCAAGGAGCGTTTTAAACAGGTGTTAAGTATGATGAACCTTGCTAATAACATGACCAAATTATCTGGAAACAGCTTCTTATTGGAATTTCAAAATAACAAAAAGTGCATCAAATAAGCCAAGAATAAATTTTATATTTTGGTGAGGCATTTAAAAATAATTGGTTTGAGGATAGAAACGTTGTTTTTGAAAGACCTATCCAAAATATTAAATTTGTTATCGGATTATTTTATGTACGATTTTGTTATTTTAGGATCAAAATAGGTTATAGTTTCGGAAAACTTCTTCAATATTTGAAATAACAGCTGAACTTACTCATTATTCCTAGACAACATATCACAATAGATAAACTATTGGGAAATTTTATCTTAACCAATCATCTATCTAAACAAAATGTATCGGTAAAACAAAATTGTCATAAAATATCGTCAAAAGTGAGTTGAAAAATGTTGATAATCTTGATATTTTAGAGGTACAACGCCAAAACTAGCAACATAACAGACCAACTGACTAACATACATATTTGGATACTTCGAAGTGGGCAAGAGACCTGTACGTTTATTTTCAGGCTATTCTTTTCTATTTCTATGGGGCAACTTAAAAATCCAAGGTGTTTGTTTCAGAAGAGCCTGTTTTCGAAGAAGGTGGAACAAAACAGAACATTGTATTTGCACTCATTTAAAATGTTCGTTGATGATAAGCGAATTGTGCTTATTCTTTTTAAAATATCTTACAAGCATTATTCTCTAAACCTCTGCGTATTCCTTACTTCCTATCGTTAAGCAATTAAGTTGTTATTATAGGACAGAATTACCTCTGGTATTTCCTGGCAAATTACCTTTTATCGGAAACAACAGCCATATGTGTGGTGAGCCTCATGACACATTGGTCCTCCCCTAGTTTCCATGACAACGATGACTTCAAGCTGTAGTAGGGGTTACTTTGCACGTAATCGGAGGAGTAGCAACCGACAAAAGTACCACTTGAATCTTTTGTTGATGTTTCCTCAGGCACTAAAACACGCAAAACAAATATACAAACAGGAGTGGTATGAAAAGGACTGTAGTCCCCTACGCTCGAAAGTGAATGCGTTAAAGTTTTTGTTATAAACTAAACTTATAGCTAGGGTAGTAATTAAAACTGACATAGCAGGTAAAGTTGATATGGGCCTCAATTGTGCAACTAGTGAGGTGTTATATGCTACTGTTACACTTTAGAGAAAATGTCATGACTTAGAACATTATTAACGGTATAATACTGTCATAAACCTATACTGAAAGCATTAGATTTATGCCCGGTTTGCCATATGTTTTAATGCTCGGTATAAATTTTGTGCTAGGGATGAAACGACACTAATAACATGTTGAGTTGGTGATTTTATACCTGTCAACACATTCATACCAAGCATAAAATCAAATCGGATACCTGGCCTTAAAGAGATGTCTTGTTTTACCCTTGTCAAATCAAATTAAAGCGTTTATTGCCGTTGATTAAAGTTTACATGAAACATGTAATGTAATCATTTTTTTTATGTATAGTTCAAAATAACTTAACCTAGGAAAGATACATTTGGACTTTACTTAAGACTAACGGTAATTTATTCCGACACAACGTGAAACCAATGATAACTCAATGAAAAGCATCATTCATTTATTAATTTGCCTCTTAGAAATCCTGCAATTTATATACGATAGTTGATGAGAAGCTAATTTTCAGTATATTTTTATTTATTACTGAAATTGTTACACTATACACGGGAAGTCTATTGAGGACATTTCAAAAGATTGGCTACAATTTATGTTGTTTGGGGTCAAAGGTAACTACAGTAAAAGGTTTCCTAAATGCGTAACGATACTGGTTTTGGATAAGCTATTTTTACACAAAATAAACAGTAAGAACAAGTTAAAACAATTTATACTATTCATATGATAATATAGATATATCATTTAGTAAACAAGTCAAATAGGTAGAGTCATTTAAAACACCACGAGTGTACGGTGGATTAGTGACAAGAATATGAGTAATTAATAGCTAATAAACTATGTATAAATAAAGGATTCCTACTCACCAATATTTGATGTAAAGTTGACGTAGAACAGAACAGTGGTCAAGTTTGAGTTCGAGGTATTCTGAAACTTGCTGAACACGTTTGAAAAGTTACTGAACAAGTTCATAAAGTCCGGATTCTGAAAGAAACTCGCTTGGTTCATGTTGAAGGATTCCAGGAAGCGCTCTCTGCTGAAGTTCACTCCTGCACAACAATGACCGCGTCACTGTTAAAGCCTGCGGCTCATTGAGGAAAATGAGCAAGGAAGCTGATCTGCAGCGGGAGGATACAGAGGAACCGGTTTCGTAGACGGCTAATGTCAGTTATTACAGACTAATCTTCACAGTATACCTCTGCTGTGCTGTTTAGTGTTGGTGTGTTTGTGTTTGATGTGGCTAACCCTAGAGGATCCGCGGTGGTTTGGTGTCGCGTACTACTCCCAGGGTTATCATTCCGGTGGCGGGGGTTCAATCTCCCAGTTAATACTCACGATGCCTAAAGTAACTATACGTTGGTGCTAGGTAAATAAAGAATAGGTTGAGTAGTAGAGAGGACTTCGTGATTCTAACTTCACCTTGTTAAGACGAACTTTTAACGTTACGTGTTGGTGATTTTGTGCGTATGTCACTCCGTAAATTTTGATTACAAATGTTCTTTAATTTAATAAATATATTTTGACACTGTACCTATTTTTAGGCGTCCAAATATTACCCTTTATAAAGTATGTAGATGTTTACCAATGTACTATGCACTTTGTAAAGTTTATTTAAAATATTATTTCAAATTATTCCGTATACGGCTTTTTGTTAACGTTTAATTATATAAAAAGTGCTGCAACTTTTTTATTTTGTTTTGGCTTGTAGCAAATTTAGATTAATAAATTAATACATTATTACAACGACCGAAAAAACGGACAATCGAGCGCATAAGTAGTGTAATAAAAGCTGACAAAAGACAAAACGGGATCTCGACTGGATATCTTTTGTCTATTCCTTTCACAAAAAGAAGAAATAAAAGCAAGAAAGAAAATATCTCGATGAACACGAGTGTTTGTCTTCGAAACTCAATACCACACCGTCCAAAACGGACTTTTTATAACATTTGTTCACTCTTTCTCCTGAAGCGATGGGGAAGAGGCTCCATTGTGAACAAATATTTAGCTCAGAAAAATTCACTAGATAAAGTTATTTACTATATTTTATTTCTTTACAAATCAATATTATTTTTCTTATTAGTAAAAAACTTTATTTTATTGTGGAAGTAACAAAAGTTTAAACTCATGACACTGTCACGAGTAAAACTTTACTTCCTTCAAATCTGAAACAATTTCATTACAGAAAGCAGTGCTTATGCATTTGAATGTTACTACCTAACTTACACCAACTGTACAAAATATACAATGAAGTATACAATTTAAAGCCAATCTTCTAAGTTTTACTTTCAACAAAAAGTTTTGGATAATTTAGAGTAAAGTCGGAAATTTGTAGGTCTGTCTACGGCGGAAAGAGACTAAGAGATAAGACTGGTATTTATGCTTCATCTCTACTAGTATCTTTCTCCCCACTAGCATTTTATGTTCATGTTAAAAGTAAAGTAAAATAATTCAATATAAATTACTCAAATCTAAAAAAAACCTCTAACTTGAAAAAAAAAAACTTTGAATCATTGGAGACTCAAATGCGTCCTTCTTGTATACGTATCTAGGACATCTAAATTTGAAAGTATGAATTAAGTCATTAGCTTGGTCAGTTTATTGATTACCACGTTTGATAATATTCACTCATTGATTAGAACTATAAAAGTGGCCTTGAATAAGGCCAAACAGATATAATACCAACAAGTGAGTATTAAATAAGTTTAAGAGACATCTGCAATAATCCAATAAAGTTGATTTATAAGGCTGAGGCCTTTCAAACACAAAGTGTTCATCTTCAGAAGTAGGCACATCAAAACTCAATTATTTGTGGAAGGTTATCTGAATATGACAGCATTGCTGATCAAAAGGCTTCATGAATTAAAAATTTCAAAACTGGTTTATTTGATGTTTAAAATTTATTCTATTACCATTGCAAAGTTACAGCTTATCAATCAAAATTATTTGCTTGTTATTTTGTTAAGTTCAAAAGAAAGTGCGTTTATAAAAAACATTTTGCACAAAAATAATTTTTCAACCTGCATTATTAATTTTTTTTATAAAACAATTTTAGGCAGTAAGTTGAAGCGCTCTAGTATAGTTTAAGGTAAAAATTAACAAAAACGTATGGATGACTCTATAAAATAAAAAAAATATATCAAGTCTGCCTATATGTTCATTTAAACATGATCGGTTAAAACATATCAGGAAGTCATCCAGGCTCTTGGTGACAACGGAATGGTAACTAATCTGGAAATGAACAATTCAGAGTATTCAGAGGAAAGATCGTCCAAATTTACCTTCAGGTTTTATGCGGCTTATCATCAACACAGACCACTGACTTTTATCACCACTTTCAAGTTGAGATCAGTGAGCTTTCAACTCTACATTGGAATGTTTTCAAAATTCGTGGGAAACATTAGGATTAACTCTCACTTTAATGTACAAAAGAGTTATGATAAGGGAGTCAATCTTTAGAAGAGTTAGAAAATAGGGCAATAAACAGCCTACGTGGTTTACTAACACTTTAGAAACTTGTTAAACATAGTTGATGTCATTAAAATTACTCTTATGTAGTGTGATTTTATTGGTTATGAACAACGAGTTAATTTTATGTACCACAGTGAATTTGAACAATAACGTTATCGTCATCAAAACCCATCGTTTCATTTCCAAGGTCATTTAATATAATTTAACTGTCGTTTCTTATGCTCTTATGGGGAAGACTTTGTAAAGGGTGTGCAGCACGGATCAAGCAGTATGCCATGGTCGTAATAGAGTTTTGTCTTTTCAATCGACTATAGACTAAGACACCTCGTGACAACTTTGTAGACGTGCCTTTTAGTGCTTTAACACGAGTTTTAAGTTTTTAAAAAGCTCCTCTAATGTGAAAACTATCTGTATATTATCATAGTTCTAACAAAATGCTGGTAGGAATTACAATTAAAATAAAAGCACGCGAGGAAATACTTGTCCATACAGTTCAAAGAATAAAAGTCTCGGTAACACTAGTCAAAACAGCGGCTTAAACCTTTTGTGTTAACTTTTTCCATCCATACTGCGCGTTTATTTTTATCTGATATTATATTTCGAGCACAAATTACAGAATTTGGCAAACCACTTCCAACTAGAAACACCTTTCAACTGTTGCCTGGTTTTATGGAAACAATAAGTGACAAAACAAGACATACTAGTTTGTATTCATGATGATGTTTGTCGTCAGAGCGTGACCGGTATACTGTTATGTTTTCTATTTGTATTGATAACACTATGCAACGAAGTTGTTGAACAACCAAATCACTTCTTTGCAATCATATGTGGCTTTATAAATGTATTCGAATTTGTTCAAGTAACTTTTATATTTCCTTTGTGTGTAAACAACGGACCTTATATTTGTATATTTTGATCAGGAAATCACAATATTATTTTCTTAAGCTGTAACATAAATAAAATCTCCAAACGGTCGTATAACAAATTAAAAAAAAATATGGGTGTAAACAAGAACACGTACTAAACAAACGCTTAAGGCTAGGTTAATGATATAGTAGGTAGATTGGACATAGATGATTCAGGAAATACAACATAATAATTGCGGCAGCGTAAGCACAGATAGCGCTGTAAGCTCTGCCATCTCTTGTCGTATTTTTCCACCCTTGGCTCACCATGCTTAAGTTTGTGCATCGTCAATTTCTTAAATGTGACCAAAACGTGTGATTTTTGAGAACAATAAAACTTGTGCGTACGTCAGTGGCTCTACTTGAGACTCTTAAAAAACTCGCTCGCAGTGCTATCTGTTCTTTGGCTGCCGAACTAACTTGATTTTCCTGCCTCAGCTATAAATGCGAATTCTACCTACGATAACATAATCTTTGCTTAAGGCCACCTAGACAGAGCCGACATTAAAGTGTCCTTGAACTTACCCTCAATGATTAGATAGTGATCGAAGGACTGAAATACCTCTGAAAATCATTTTGATTCCATCCAAAGCCCTTTTAGTTTTGTTACTAAAAGGGCTTTGGATGGAATCAAAGCTGCCATTTAGGTGTGTTGTTTATAAATTGTTAATTTTAATCTATTTTTAAATTTAAGTTTTTTTTACATTCTTAACAAGAAAAAAATGTCTACATTAAAAAAAAATTTGGACAGTTTAGACCTTTTAAATGGTAATAGATAAAACAAAGAACACTTAACAAACAAGGAGGCAACTTTCTTACATCAAACATTGATATCATGTTTGTCAAAGACCGTACCTAAACAACATTATCATTAGGTAAATAGTTGCGGAAAACATATTGCAACAAAAGTCAACCTCAGCTGACATAAATGTTTGAATGCTAGTGGTGCAGTTCAGCTAAATACTACTTTAGCTAAAGTAGCGTAACATTTTAATTTGACGTTCAGAAAACCTACTCTAGCGGGGTCAAAATTGCAAAAGTATAACATTAGATTTATTTACAAAATGTAAAAATATGTTCGAGGGTAAGATTTCTTACTTTCGTTGAGAAAACAAGACGTGTTTCTTGGTAATTAAATTTGGCGTTTTAGCCTTCGCTTATATTCTAAGATGGAAAGTGTAACTCTAACCATAGGAAAGAAAATTACTGTATTTTTGCTGTTTTTGATTGCGTTAATGTGTTTTGGAAAACACGATACCGATTATTTTTGATTACTACTCTCCATTTTAATTGTAATTATTGCAGGTAAATAATAATATACGTCTGAAAATAGCTTCAAAATTAACTAGTGAAAATGTATAATAGCATTTATAACCCAGATAAAATTTACGTTTTCTACGCAAGCAAACATTTATTAATTAAATGCATTCTTTTCCAAAGTACTTATACCACGCTTATAGTCAAATGAAACAGAACAGTTTCATGAATAATCCTATTAACAGGTTGAATCTGAACAAAGGTCTCAGTTGATTGTGTCAAAAGAGTAATTAGCATCGTGTTTGATGAAGACTGTTTTGTATGTACGCCTGAAGCGAGGGAACCGACCCACAGAGACTGTCTTAGGTGAAATCTCTACCATTTATCTCCCCAATGTGTACCTCAAGTATTGTACTACGCTTAGTTTAATTTTCTATATCCTTTAAGCCTAAGCAGGCAACAATATTTTTTTTTAATATTTACCACGCTATATGGTTTATAGACTAGGGATCTATTGAAGGCTCGTAAGTAATTTTAAATATTTAATAAGAAAAACCTGATTCATTCATAAAAGAATGTATCCTTTATTGACTTTGCTTCGATGGGTTACATTGTGAACTTTGTTACAGTTGGTCAGTTGCGGCTGTGATTAGTCGTCCACTGCCTTAAGCCAGCCAATGTTGCTAGCCAGGCAGTCAGTGGACAGTGGTTAATAGCCGTGGACGTGCTTGATTTCTCTATTGGTCTAGTTTTATCAAACTAAATAAGGATAAGAAGAAAAATTTAGGTCAACGCCTGGTCAGTTTGCACTGATTTTTTCTAGGTTACCTGGTTTCCTATTGGTATATTTTAGGTTACTTTTAACTTGAAGAAGACGATAGATGGAAGAGGTCACGGATGACAACGAATCAAATATAGAACTCAATATAAGAGTCGATTTCCATAATTCTCCCCCTTCAGGCGAGAGTGTTTATATGGAAATAAAGCAATCGTGGTCAGAAGGTCAGTTTGTCCTCTTCTTGACCAAACACTTCATTATTCGTTTATTTCTTGTTACGAAAATTATTATCATCTGTTAATCAATCACAAAACTGTTGTAGTTTTTACATTAATTTGTAAATGTTTGTATTTGTTGGGTTTTAGTACAATGTAGTTTATTTCAAGGAGGAAATAGCTAAAACACAATGTAGACTTACATAAGCATCGAGCTACTGAACTAAGGATTGATGTGTTGTTTAACAATAGATAAGTAATTGCTAATTTTAATGTCGTTTACTTCATGTATTTTTTACTATTTGTTTAGAAAGAAAAAAGTGTAGTTTTAAATTCCTTCGAACCAAAATTTAAAGTGAATAAAGTTACATTTATTCCCTAAATAAAATTATTGACCAACTGTCGGTTTAGATTTAACCACTGGTAAAGACTAAATCAAATTACGAGTAAAAAGCACGGTCCTTATGATTTTCAAATTTTAAATAATATCTTAAGATGAAACATTTGTTCAAATAGTGTTTACCACTCAATAATGTTATTCCACTCCACAAAACTGGAGTGATCCACTGATTGCCACACAAGCCAAACCTGGATGTAGTTTTGATGAGTTTTGTATTGCGATTCTCTTTCACTTTTGTTTGCAAATTCGTTTTGGAGGAAGGTTTTCCTCATGTACAAAAGAAGTTTAATGCATAGTTACAATTTTATCGGTTCTGTGTTAATCCAGTAACGCCTGAATTAGAAATAAAAACTCGCGGTGTCTTATATTACACAACTTATTTCTTGTCGTACGTAATAAATTACAGTATGAAGTTCTTTTTTTACAAAAGTTACTTCACTCAAATATTTTAAACAAACATATGGTTTTTAATTGGCTTTCAGCGTTTTTGAGTCAAAGATGAGACAAAAACTATTATTTGTATGTGCCAAGATGCATTATAATATAACAGGACTTTATATTACTACATTGGATGATACCATACCAAAAGTACTTGTACACATACAATCTTTCAAAATATGATTAAACATAATTTTCACACCGAACCCACTTTAGTGAAACTTAAAAAGATAATTAATTGGAGGTACTTACAGAGCCCAGGAAAACGCTGGAGTCACTTACCTAAAAAGAAAACAAAAATTAATTAATCTATAAATTTATCATATTATATTTATAACTATGAAAAGGTTCAAACACGTTAAAGAGTTGGCTAAGTGATAAGTTAGAAACAACCATTTCAAGAAGAAAATCACCTGCAAGAATTGTAGTGCTAAGGAGATAGGCACTAGCAGTCAAATGTCAAACTGTCATTTTATTGGTCGTTGGGCTATTAATTAATGACCCAATCTGGGAAAACAGTCGGCCTTAGTTTGTAACAAGACTACATCTCATCATTTATCAAAAACACCCATCACACTCCATATTCACCTTAAAATACCCTCTAGGTGGTGTCTCAAATCAAAGTTAAAAGTAACGTTATACTCTTATATAATACAACAATAAAAAAGTGCGGAGGGAAACTTAAGCCATCAATAAATAAAGCAGTGTTTGGAAAACAAATCATAACTCGACCAATCATTGTTCAACAAAACAATAAATCTTATCTCGCCAACTGTGATTATTTGGCTTTGAGCCAATATTTGGTTTGACAATCCATGTTCCAGCCATTTGATAGATTTTTTAAAAAATAAGTTGTAGTTCTGTCATCACAAGATCACCCTCTATTATCTAAACTTTATTATTTTTAAACATTTCGCAATATACAGGGTGGTTCAAAAAAAGTACTTGCCATGTTATGGTTAGTTTTTTTTATTTGTTATCAAAACTGAATTTACATTTAATCTAAATGCTTAACATGTATTTCACCATTTAGTATGACATGTTACGTTTACTCTATATTATGTTTATGTACAGGTCTTATGATCTTAACAACCATTCCTAATACGTGTTTGAGGCTATCAACTTAAAATATTCAAAATCTGAAGCAAAACATAAAATTAGTCCTAATGGATATCACTCCTGGAGAATCTTCGGGAATGGTAACAAACATGTTGAGGTGTATGAAAAGTGTCATACTCAATTCGGAAAACTTGTCAAAGCATGTGGAGATAACGTCAGAAATGTATAGCTAATAAAAGAAGTACTTACCAGACAATGACGAGTATATTTTTTTGGACTGCCCTGCGTAACTATGGTATGAATAGATGCAGCCATATCAAGGCTATTACATACTGTTCCTATGTAAAAGATATCTTCTACTATACAATTTCTTTTGTAGGAGTTGTCATAGGCCATAACCATGTATGATCTGTTAAATATTTTAGACAAACACAAATGTTATGAAAACAAATAATAACTCCACTCATCACTGTTCACCAAAACAACAACTCTCATCTCACAAACTGGGATTATTTGGCACTGAGCCAATATTTCAGTTGATAATCTATGTTCAGCTAATTGATAGATTTAAAAAGATACTATATATTACTTGCAATTCTGCCAAAAAGTGCTTGCCCTCTACTTTCTAAACATAATTGATTCAAAATACATTTTTTATACACTACTATTATGGAAACAATATAAGGCCCTCAAGGGGACTGTGAAAATAGTACCTATTTTTCATTGATTGGCTATTGACATTAAACCACTCCCGTTTTATTCATTAGTTCAGTGGACCTGTTTCATCCTATGGTATTGCCGCCTAAGGCTGTATTAGGGCTAGATAATCTAATTACAGCTTGATTTACTAGGGAAGATGACAGAAAACCATTTGTGTAATCATTCTTCAATTGTGAGGGATTTTTTATTTCAAACTAAAATGATACCACGATATTTGCCATAGTGTCTAGTAAACTGTTGGCGCTTGTATTTTTACTTTGACGTCCAGTTATTAAAATTCATTTTTGCCTTTTATTTTTCATTTTAGGATTCGTAAGCAGCTTTAGAGTATTATTCATGAGTCACCACACGAATCAAACCTTTTATTCCTACAAGTTCAATTGAAATAATTAAAATAAGTTTTGCGGAATTCAACACTGACTTTATAGCCACCGTGAACAACAAAACTTGGGTAGATTTGACTTCGAATGCAGGCCATCATAGACCATAGTTAGTCACGATAATTAGTGAAATATGAGCCATTTTTCCATTGTGTAAACATGTTTCAGCCGTATCTTCTTGTTTACCTTCGTGAATAGAATGAATAAACTGATCTTCTTCAATATATTTCAATTGAGTCTATACTACTGCAATGTAAGCCAGGCACATTCAAAGCTCTAATTGTATCAGAACGAATGCTCATGGTAGCTCTAATTGTCAACACAGAGGAAAAATTAAAAGGTTTGTTATTCATTTTTAACGACACGTGATTGGATTGCATTAGTCCCTTGAGAGCTCTGGGCTCTATATTGAATTGAATGTTTTATTCATTACTGGTGTTATTGTACACAAGTTCATTGTTTACTTGATGGAAGATTGTGAAGTGACAAAACTATTATTATGAAAAAACTTGCTTGATTGTTAACTTGATTAACGTTTTCTGTGCTCAATAACTGTAACACATTGTCATGAATAATCTTTGCATCTTTGCTCCAATGGACAGTTAGTAGCCCTCTGTAGGCTGACCAATAGGATAGCAGACAGCAACCAGCAAGTAGCTAAGCTTCATCCAATCAGTGACTGAAGATGGTACTCCCCAGTAAAACCAAAGTATTTCAAGTAAATTATTATGATGATTTAGTGCGGTGTATACAGGATGAACTAGATTATACAGGGTGAGTTTTAAATGTCTTCCCACTATAACGTCCCCAAAATCTATAAAACAACCCCTTGGTGGCAGCTCAAAAGGAAGGAAATTTTAATACAAATTAAACGACGCAAAGAAAAATCTGTTATCTGAACTCTTTTTTTTGTAATAACTACATCCCTTAACAAAATTAAAAATTGCGTCGTTGAATTTGTATTTAAGTTCCCTATCCTTTATGGGATATATTAACAAGTTTTGGAAGGGCCCTCTTCTACCTCCCTACGGTTTTTGGGTCGGGGTGGGTGACGCAATGTACGTCAAAACCAACTTCAGAATTCCATAAAACATAACTCAAAGGATTTTAAAAATTTTTCCTTTTTCAAAAGTTAAGGTGGGTGACGTTTGAAACTCACCCTGTAGTTGTGACACTGGCCGCAAAATCCTAAGAGCTCAGTACATTACTGTAAACTATAAATTTTAATTATTATATAAAATCATAACATAGCGTAAAAATGTTGTGGTACCAGAGGCAGGGAAACCTATATAAATCCGAATCAAACACAGGTGGTACCGCTTAAACGCTCTATCAGACAGGAGTTCAATTTTTATCAACAAGCTACTAAACTCGCCCGAAAGTGTCCTGATGTCAAAGGCATTACAGCCACTTCTGATACAAGCTCTGATCAAAGAGGAATTCTAAAGCTCGGACCAGTTCATGACCTACAATTGGGGGATCGTTTGATTGGATGACTGACCGACTGAGGGAGGAGCTATTCGAATGAGACAGGGCGAATTTCAAATTGTACAATCTTGATTTTAGAATGCGTGTGCAAATTTTGGTTATAATTTTGTAAGTTTTAAATGTTATGTTATTTGAAACGATCTGATAAACAGTAGACACTTATCTTTAGAACATCTATTCTTAACTTGTTGGTAAGCTACCCTACTAAATGTCACACAGCCAAGTTAAATTACCAGTGGGCGTTTTGGCTACCCTTGAACTTTTATGTTAAAAAGTTAACATTAATGAGTAGGGACAGGCCACGCCTCTTGGTAAGATTCCAAACAAGTACAAGTATGTTATTAAGTTTATTTTCAATAAAAACTGCGGGACAGTCTACTGACTATATTTACTAGTCTTAACCCGTTTAAAGAATTTATAAACTGGAAATATAAGCTATAACGATTGTATTCACAGTAGTTATTCGGCTGGACACATAAATATTGATTCGTTTTGAGGAATTCGGACTACGTTTTGTTATTTTCCTTTTATTTTTTCAAAGAAAGCGTAAAAAGTAATGCTGGGCAAGAAATTTAGGAAGAGAATAAACGATTGTACGCGGGTTTTGCAGTGGTCTGTGAACATACTGTCATCACGTGCTTGGCAATGTAATCAGGGCTCACACTTTCGTGACAGGTTCACAAGTGTGAGTGGCATTACGAAACTAAACTAGGTTTCAGCATATGACAAAATGAAAGAATATTTCTGAAAATAGTAGGGTGAGATATATTTCTTTAGGTTTGTCAAATCAATTTATGAGGAGTTGAGAACGCAATGATTTAATAGCGTACAATATTTAAATGTTTATGTAGTACATTATTTTTACAGCCTTTGTCATTTACATATAAATTCTAACGCCTTGAAATGTCACTAAACCAGCACGAGATAGAGACAAGCTTAGTTGTTGGATTTAAGTTATTGACAATACTGTCTGATAAAGCTACAAAGTGAATGCATATTGTGTATATAAGTCTTACATTTAAACTTAACTATCAGGCTTTCGCGGCCGCTGTCACAACTATAATCTAGTTCTTCCGGTTAACACCGCGTCAATTCACCATAATAATCAGGTTGAAGTATTTTGATCTCGCTGTGGAGTTTCAGCCAATCAGTGACTGAACATGGTACTCCCACAGCGAGACTGAAATATTTCACCCTAATTACTATGATGTTTTGACGCGTGTGAACCGGAAGAACTAGATTATAGTTCTTTGCTTAGAAGTATGGGTTGGGATATCGGCTAGAAATATAAAGTTCCTATTCTAAACAAATATCATAAAGAAGTTTCAATTTCCTACACTTTAGGGATGGCTTTGTATACTTTAAGTTTCGACATTCTTACAGTTATTGGTCTCTAAATCACAGAAGTGTCCCCTCATTTAGTTAAAGGAAACAACACTAGACAAGACTGAAGACATACAAACGGGTAAAACATTAGCTATGCTTATAGGGTGAAATACCCCCACCATTGAACCACGGCTTACGAGATTAAACCATCATCCATTGGCTGAAAGCTTCACACCCTCCTCCCAGAACGAGAATCTCATTGGAGCAAATCTCCAGACAGCCCGCACCAAAAGGCTGGGCAGCCATTTTTTCTACACACAACATCGATGATTACTTCCTAAATCGGTTGGTAACATTTTTTCATGTGGTGGGCAGTGTTGTATCTATAAAAGAAGGAAGAACCAATAGTTGAAACTCAACTCACGTCTTGCCAGTTGTTGCTCCTTGTGGGACTTCATATCAACACGTCTGTTCCTCTTCAAGATAGTATCTCACATTGCAACAACATCATGTACTGGCCAGCGTTATATCCGTGAAAGAAAAGATAACAGTTGTCGGTTGTTAATACTTTTGGGACTTTGTATCAATATGTCTTTTCCTCTTCACGTTTTTAAAGAGTAAGGTCTTAATCCAGAAACCTTCAGAGCATCTTTGAGTTTCGTATGGATTCAAATACGGGAAAGAACAACTTATTGATTTGTTTACAAAACAATTTGAAGTATCAACCTTGGACTGAGTGGAAGATCCCTTGATAGTTAAACTCTTGAAAAGTTTTATGTTGGGGAGATGCGATTGGTAGGTGGATACCTCTGATCGCATGGATGCACATGGCTGAGGAAGGATAATCAACGTAGTTCGGCAGCCCAAGCACTGATAGCACTGCGAGGTAATTATTTTAAGAGTATCAAGTAAAGCCACTGACGCACGCACAAGTTTCTTAGTTTTTGAAAATCGTGATTTAGTCACATTTACGTCATTGATATAGGATAAACTCGACCATGTTGAACCGAGAGAGATAAGGATGCCAAGAGATGGCAGCGCTACCTCTGCTCGGGCTGCCGCAACTATGTTGATTTTCCTGCCTCAGCAATGTATCATTTGTGCGCAATCTACTTACCATAACATTATCTTTGCTTTTATCTTTGTTGATTTCAAAAAAGAGGATTTAACTATCCTTGCTGTTAGTAGATAAGGTCTTTAACAGTCAACCCATACTGTTTCTCTTTTACTAGTATTTGACGATTGCCATACATTGTGTTATTACATTTAGCTTTATTCGGAACATGTGAAGTAAATTAACGCAATCCTTAACAGTTGTCCCTTCACAACAATATGGCAAACCCATAATTGCTCCTACTTGTAGAAATCACCTCTACTCTTTCGTTACTCTAGGAGTCTAGGCTACTAATAGTTTTAAGTGACCTCCCTATTACAAAAAAGTAACAATGTAATCAATCTCTTTTTGACTAAACGTTTGTCAAAACTGTCCGTTTGTGAGATACTTGCCACTTTTTGATATTCTTAACTACCAATATCCAAAAATTTATGTCTACTGTTGTCTTGATTCGGGTTCAAACATACGAGAACAGCATATAAAATGTAACAGAAATACACTGTCATTAAAGCACCTCATTTCGAAATAACTTTTAATTTTCAAAGCCAACTATAATGTTTTTTTATTTAACGCATTTATTATACAGTTTTGCATACACTGTTTATTTTGAATGAAAAAATCTACTAAAGTATTTTACAAACCAATTGAAAAGTCATCGTCTATATTATGTGTTGCCTATGTTAGGCTAACACCTACCCTAAGCATATTTAATTGTAATTTGAGTGATTAGTCATAAATAAATGAATACTTAGAATAAAACCCCTGAAATTATTTAATTTTTATACAACATGAAACGTTTTGTATACGTCAGCTATGTATACAAGTAAGATTAAAATTGTTTAAATATTTTCATAATTGAAACGATTTCAGTAGTTTACCAAAAAATATTTCTTTACTCACCCAAGCATGGATTGCCCAGCAATTATTCTTATCATGTAGCAATGTTCAGCTTGAGTCTAAGCATATGATTAATCGTCCCTTAGCGTGAAGGACCCAAATCTGGGAGGGCTAAGGGCTAAGGACGTATAAAGGCTAATCCGAACTCCAAGTCACGTATACACAATATTTCCAACAAGCCTCTCGCTAAGTCCACGTCCTACATACTTCCTCACGGATAATGCGTTAGACGTGCGTTAGCAAGTGTGTGTGAGGTACAAAAGTGTGGTGACGGTCTATTTGTACAAGGGGGTTCTAGAGGCCTTTAGAAGCCTTAGAGTTGTGTTCATTTCAAATGAATATAAAAATGTCTTTACATCTTTGTCCAAAATTCCAAACGAACTATTGTCAAATTTCGTTTGTTCACCATAAATCAATAAATAGAAGTCATGTATTTAGTGACATTTTTGCAAATAAAGGAATTACTAGGCCATGTGCTCACAAATACTCGGGTAAAATCTTAAGGCTTTATTTGACATTAATTATTTTCATGGTAAATAATTTAGATCTATATTTTGCGTGCAAAGAAGTTATATTTGCGTGCAATATCTAAAATCACGCTTTACCAAGTTTATCTTCATTAATTCAAGTGTTGAATGAAAAAGCTTGTTATACTAATTAGTTATTGATTTAAAATATTTAATTTTCATCCAAGCTGTAGGACTTTGTGTTACTACAAGTTTCCTTTTTGGCGCCTGTAGATCCTACTGCATGTTCTTCTCTCAGTTAAACATTTAAGAACTGGGGTGTCCCATCATCAGTGTATCTTCTCTATTCTCAGAAGTTGAACTATTATTGCGGATATTTTCCATCGTTAGTGAACAAGAAGGATCACGACGTTTCGGGATCTGCAATCTGATCCCGTCTTCAGGTGAAAATAACCTAAAACATAACACAGAACATTAGAAAACCTAATGGAACATTGGATTTTCTAAATTGTAGTTATTGATCTCAAATTTAAATTGGAAATAGAGATACTCATTTCTATAACCTTATAGTGAAAAACTTCGTCAAAAAACCGGTTCACGGCTTTGACGAGCTTTCTAGCACCACCTGAATCGAATATAAAATACATTACGACACCAAAAGGCCTGACAGTTTACAAATGAACCCATAACGATGATTAACGGTATTAAAACGTATTTGCACATTTAATGAATTATATTCCATTCAGAGAGAAAGAAATGTCTACAATGAATAACACACAATGTATAACTCTACAATAAATAAACAGTTGCAGAAATACGGCTGCTGTTATATGAAAATGAATACTTGCCAATATGCAACATTGCAAGTTCTCTTGCAATATCAGTAACAATGTCGAACCAATATGACTTCTTTATACTTTAACATGAAAGTGGCATCTCTGAGATTACATTCTTCCAGATACTGGAGAATCTGTGATTTGAAAGGTTATTTTTGAAATTAAAATCAATTAGTCAATAAACTAAAACAAAAAGAATTTTATGGATATTTGTTTACTTTTTAGTAGACGTCTGCACCTATTAAGATGTAGGCCTAGATGATACATTTTTAAACCTCTATCGATTCATCATTTACCAGTTAGTATTCAAACTATCCCTCCCCATTCACTGTAAGTAAACATGTTTGTTTTTATCAATACCTTAAAATTGTGTTTTAAATATCCATGACCCTGCGAACTTTTTTGTGCCAATTATAGACCTGGCCTAGACGAATACGTTCTATGTTAATTAGTTTTCGTTTCTAATCATGAGTTTGAAACAGATCGACATTTTAAAACACCTTTATACCAACTTTCTGATAAATATAAATGGTTAAATTGTCTATAGCATAAATAATGTTATCCCATAACTTATTTTATTTCTTTTAGGTTCAACTTAATACTTAATTCTTTGAGGCAGAAAATCTTAATATGCGTTTTTATACTCAAATAGGTTAACCGGTTTACAAAATATACTTTTGATAATATTATTTTTAAACATTCTGCATAATTTGGCCTTTGAGTCATCAGGGTTAAAACAATTTGGGTATTGTCTTTTCAAGAAAACTGCAGCATTAGGTCTGCAGGGCTCGTTTTAAGTAACATGGAGACACATTAGTTCCTAACCGTCACTACATCAAGTATTGTTATGGAAAAATACAACATTACGTACTGATAGGTAGATGGTTGTAGCGGCAAAGCTGCTGTCTAATATTCAAGATAAGAGCTTGGCCTGGGAGATGGGCTCAGACCGTGAATAATTGAGGTAGTATTGAGCTTCTAGTGCAGCTTTTGATGCTTACACTGCTAACCCTTTATCGTCCTTCTTCTTTATTTGTTAAAGCAACTATTTTTATTTATTTTAGCTGCGTGATGTTACTATTGGTTGTGTTAAAATAATTTGTGTAAAATAATTTGTTGTGTTAAGACATAAATGATCCTTACTTGTTGTACCCTCTACATCGAGTAAGTACTGTAAAACTTAAAATTAATTTAGCAACCAGATGTAAAAAAATACCCTGATTGGCCTCAAATGATAATATTTGCCGAACTAATTCAAATAATACTCCATTACAATATATCCAACTGTGGTAGACCTACGCCATAGTTGTTAAAACTGTACAAACCATACTAATTTAAATAAAGGTTATCTAAATAAGTACGGTTGGTACAGTTTTCTTATTAATAAATGGAAGGTCTACTGACAGATGGATATATTTAGACTTTCTAGTCCTCGTTTCAACCAAACCCGAGACCAAATCTCGAATTTACCCAGCGTCGACGATCACCTTACAAACTACTAGTGGTGACTTCGGGGATCGAACCCATGTCAGTGGAGTGATTAGTTGTGAAGTTGTACGTGAGATACCAACGCACCACCTATCCACTAATGGTAAGCATGCATCCGAAAAATTAGTGGTTAAACACTTTGGTAAGCTAATATCACTTTCTTAATGGGATTCTGTAACAAATTTGACCGACTAAATTTCAAAATGTAATTCAGATGAAACAATATTTCAAAATCTTAACTCTAAGGGCGGTATTCTTGAACGCTCTTCAAAGTTTGAGGAGACCTCACACAACTCCTCCGATCTAAATCACGTTTCTTGAACATTCCTTCAACGTTAGAGATCTCCTCAATTGGAGGTCTCCTTCCACTTCCCTTAACCTTTTGCGTCCGGTGTCATCCCTAAGACCTCGACCGGTTTACACCGCGTCTCAGTTGATATATAGCTGTTAAACGTATCGACCTCGCTGTGGAGAGTCATCCTCAGTAGTTTGTCTCAGCCAGTCAAGAAGCTACTGAGGATGACTCTCCACAGCGAATCGCTTTAGCGGTAACTATATATTTTCAACTGTGACGCGGTGTAAACCGGAAGCCTTAGATCTTAGCGAAGATTTTAATACATCAAATTTTGCAGCTTTACGGCCGTGGTCGTATTTGGAAAGATAATGAAATTACACTAACGAAGAAGTATCGCCTTCAGGAGATTGGCTACGAGATTCGTGTCCTGATCACTGAACTGATTCAATTATTTTCCCGTCTTTCCGTTTTGAGTTTTTAACAAAGCTAACTACATGTATCTTAACAATACTAGGACTTATAATTCAGTAATGACATGCAAGGAAACCCAATATGTTATATAAAAAATATGTTATAAGTTAAAAGAAATATGTAAATTATTAGTGGCAAGTATGGTACACAATTCAACTAGTAGTAATTTAACTATTTTTGGGACTATCTATTTAAGTACCCAACAATTCAACATTACTTTGGTTTGAAATCCTGAAATTTTCCTTTAGATTGACAGGCGTTACGTCAAATACAGGCCTTCTCTGACGTGTTGATGTGTTTGAGAAACACCAGTCCTTTGATCAAACCTTGACTGCGACCAAAAACCTCACCGAGACGTATTTTTAAAAGGTTTAACGAAGAGTGTAAAGATTGTACTTAATAACACCTTAACATAACTTCAATTATCAAATTCTTTGAATACTTTAAATATTCCTACGATTAGGTTCATTTTTAGGAATAGCCCCGTGCCTTATTTTCAATAGAGCATGACTGATTGGATGATCTGCTAGTTTTATGTAAGAAGCATCCATAGGTTTTCTTTTAAAAAAGGCGTGGTTCCTAATTTATGCTGGTGGCTCATTTTAGTTTATAGCTTTATTTTCAATGTTTTAACAGTTTTGAACAAATTGTGTAATTCTTACGTTATGGGTTTTCTACCACAACCAAGCATATGTATATAAATATATCTTTTTCGAATCATACGTTCTATTTATGGGCTTGATATTGATAAGACTTTGCCTTAGGATATTCTGTGTTTTGAACTAGATTCTAACTCACGGTTTTGGCCAACCCTTTTAGTTTTTTGAATGTCCTGGCACATAAGGGGCTCAAGATTAAAACTTTATTTTTCTTTTAAACTTAAAAACGAAATTTCAATGTAGGATATTTAATAATTGTTTTTTTTTAATAAACAAAAAATCAACTAGAAAATAAACGTACTACGAGTACTTTCACAAAACAGTTTACTGACATAGGCAAGAATAAAACTAGGTAAATATACTAAACTACAATGTGTTATACGAGAATAAGTAACCTCCTCGAGTCCAGACCATGTAACAGTCTCAGTGGCAGACTTTGCAGTATTTATGCTGTTGTTGACCCACATGGACACTGCTCTTCAGCTTCAAACACAATCAACCTCACTATTCTACTTTAATAGACCTCTCTGATGCTGCTGTTAACTGACGACATAGCTTTCTGAGTCATCTCGTAAAAAATTGGGTTGATGCTAATCACAATACGTATTTCGTATCGTTTCTGGTTTTTTGAAGAACACGCTTTTTCAACAGGCTTTGAAAAACATCCACAAAAATATCCAAGCTATGCGTATAGATCTGTTAAAATTAACAAGCTGTAAATTAGCTCTAAAGCACTGAATGCCTGATTTTAGAAGTACCAAATTGGCTCAGAATGTAATACAAATTAAAAATTTTGCATGTCAATGTGTATCATTCAACATAGTTTATAAAATTATTTAAAACCACTTGAAATCTTAATTCAAGTGAACAGTCTCAGTATTTTGTAGGTGATTCATAGCGTAAAACTTTGAGATACTGCCAAGTGTATTCCTTAATTCTCAAGTGAGTGTATATTTATCATTCTCAAGCCTTGAGTCTGAGTAAAGTATTGTAGAATATCTTGATATGAAGTATTATTTCCTACACTCAACAGAGTGTTTGTACAGGTAGTTCATTCTGGAGTTGCATAACTCTCAAGTCTAGGTAAAGTGTTGATGAATATTTTGCTGTGAAGTGTTCTTTACTACATTCATTCTTAGTATTGCTTCACCCTCAAGTGTACATTAATAATTATCAAGCCTTCAGTCTGAGTTTTGTAAAACCTCTTGAAGATCGAATATAGTATCAAACAGATTCGTTTTAACTAGTTTTAACAACTAAGCACCGATTTGGCTGAAACTAATCTTTTCTATCATAAATAGATAAGCTCTCACGGTCATCACCGTACATTTTACTGTCTAATTTGTCGGAGATTCAAGTAAAGTCTAACTAATCTAGCCAACGTTTCGGATGAGAGGCAATCCATCACCAGGACGCTCGACTAAACATGCTAATGCTCGGAAAATAGTTGAGCATTACCCACTCTGATGATGGAATGATGTACCGCATTCGAAACGTGGGCTAGGTTAGTTTAGATGGTCAGTCCTCGAAGACCAAGGCAGTAAACATTTTTGGTTTGTATTAGCAACATTGTTTTATACAAAGTAAATATTTTAATGTTTTATTACACACAACGTAGTCTCTCTACCATTATTTTCAAAGCTTATTACAGATAAAAATTGGAAGAGTTGTTAAAAAAATAAAGATAGTACATAGTAAACTGCAATGTCCCGAACCCGTCTTAAAAAGCTAGTTTGCGAATAAAGAACTAACTTATAGATACAAAACATTGTATGGCTTATAACAAACCTAATAGATAATATTTTCTCAGTAACAAACAAAATTAGAATAGTTTTATCAAATGTATTTAGTAAATTGTTTAAAACAATCTCTTGATATACAGTTAATATTTCTGTTTATGCGAGATATCATTATCTTTAGTAATCATGCGGATCAGGTTTCATGAATAATGAGTTCTCATTAAGGTTCTTTGTAGTGTATGAAATTACTTGGTTTCAAATACCAACAGTAATAATCTGAATATTTTATTTAACTTTTTAAGTACTATACTGGCGTTTCATAGACTCTCATAATTTATCCCCTCGTCACATTTCACCCCCTCATCACTAGAGCCGGTCCTGCTATCTACCTTCATAAAAAGGGGGCCGGAGAAAGGGGGTTTAGAAAGAGCGGGTGTAAAAACTTTGACGGGTTGAAAATATATCATCTGAGTTTTTTTATTTGGGGAATGTAGTTAAAATTCACTTACATGTAAGTGTTAGACAGTTTAGCTTTGGCTGCTAAAGGTGGTAGATAAATTGTCTGTTACACTCTGAATAACATACTATACGCAACTATCAAAATCGTATACATCAATATACTTTTACACTCATAACAACAGAAAGAAAGACCAAAATAAAAAAAGATCATTGAAACTCAAAATTAAATTTTTGTATTTTTTTACTTTACTCCTCTTTATTTCTCAGATGTCCCTCAATATAGATTTTATCCTTCTGTTTGACTTGATACTTTTAAAACCAGCATGGTGACTCTAGCACGTTTGTGTGAGTGAGTTGGTGTGTGGTGCTGTTTGCTTGTTGCTTTATGTATCCATCGATTATAAACTCGCTTGGTACAAAAACAACGGTACAGAACATGACCCGAGGCTTTGCACGGTTAAATAAACTGAAAACACAGATGGTTGAATCTTTCTGTACATTTTCCAGCCTCTGAACTTGTGGTGCTACTTGACCAAACCAGCAATCTGTAGTGAAAGTTATCTTCGTAGTGATTTTAATTTGCTTTCAAAACCAGCACAGGATCAAAACATTGGCGTATTTGTTAAACAAGGGTACAGTTTGGCTTGTTTATCGAAGCAAAACAAAGTTTTTTTTTACTTATTTTTAATTATAACATATAAATTAGTTTTAATTCAAGGCAATCTAAAAACTACATAAGATCTAATTAAACAAGTTTTACAAAGGTAGCAGTGGTGGCTAAAAGTGGTCTATGTTTTCAGTGAAATAATTCATCCGTAGAAGCTCTCTGTCATCATTAAACAGCATTTACGAGTGTCTTTCAGGATAAACTCATACTTTTTGTACCTTTCCGCACTTTAGATCAGCTGAGTGATGCCATGTGAACCTATAGCGGAGATAAACGAATGCTCAGAGACTAGAAAAGGTAAATGCAATTTAATTTTGTTTTTTATTTTATAAATGCATTAAGTGACCCATGAAATGATTTTATTCTGAACTATCGTCTTGTATTTAGAAATCTTTAGTAAATGTAAATCTGAAATTTGAGTATGATTTCACAGTTTTTATTCAAACGATTACATGAACACAACCTTAAGTTTAAGTTTTAATTGGGAAATCTAAAGATACCTGTAACGAGTTCACTAAGAGAAGAAACTACTCGAAGTTGTAGTGCGGCTTGTTCTAGAACCAACCAAACTCTTGAGTGTCTTCTCAACACTCTTTGTTAGAGCTTTTCACACCACTGTTGACCTTTTCTGTTTCCTTCCAAGAAGCAACCGTGTTTCGAGAACCATACAAGTGACTATTAAAACCCTAGAACACTGCCATATTTTATGAAAAAGCATTTTTCCTGTGAATCTAATAATAGTTATACAATTCGAAACTAATATTTCATACTTACTTTTATAAGTGCATAACAGTTGCGTTACGGGATACAAGCATGAAACTACATACATGTAACACAGATTTAAAAGAAGTGCTTTTTAAAACTTTCTATTCAGAACTTAGCAGAATGTTAAAATGCCGTACAGCGATATCAGTTTACCTTGGTTTCCCACTAACGTTAATTGTCTGAAAGGCAGCTAGGCTTTCAGGTCAATTGTGAGTAGATTTGTAGATGTCCTTCCAATTACCTACAATCAATCATTAACTCTGTTGTTTGAAACTGACAAGTTTATTTTTTACACGCACGATTTATGTTCAAGCATTTTTGCTTGGAGGCTTTATTGATCTAAGATTTATTACAGTTGGATGATTTTGTGTAAGTCAATTGTTTACTTAAAACCCGTGACTCACTCTTGATTAAAAAAACTGTGGACAATTCAATTTTTTACTTTACCGCTTATCTTCTTCAATTGGCTAAGAAGATAAAACATTTACTTAGACCTATTGACAACTCATACTAGATACACATTACTTGTATTGTATTCAGTAAATTCTAAAGTAAAATAGATAACATGCTAATAAGCTCACAGCTTCTATATCAAGATAAGAAACGAAACCGCGCATACATTCATCAACAGGCTTACGTTGAACGTTTAAAAATGAGAAATAACAATTTTGATTACAAGAATACAACTAAGGGTTGTGTTTTGTGTGTATGAAACCAAGTCATATTTCAGACGATAAAACCTGAAAGGGCAGAGAGCGTATAATACAAAGGTCTATCCATCATTCAGTATAATACTCCATGTTTACATTTTATCAAGCGAGCCCGCAGTTACGTGAATTTTATCAGATACGACTTATATTCTTCATCAAGTTACATCACACAAATGTCTAATGTTGTTTAAATAGTTATATACTCGTACGCCTGTGATGCTTTAGAAATGTCTTACTGACATGGTTAATTTGTATGTTGTATAACAAGAAACCACTGTGTTACAACTGATTTTGTTTAGCTCAGTTCTATGAGGTGAAGTTAGGTCCACGAAGTTCTATCTGCTCATCAACCCTGACCTTTCCCTAGCGTCTTCGTACAGTCACTTTACAAATTGTAAGTGGTGACTGCGGGGATCGAACCCACGTCACCAAAGAGGTGTGTTCCGGTGTCGCGTGCGATACCAAACTGCCATGGGCCCGCCAAACAAATACCGGAAATAGCCGCATAAATACAAGTTAGTGTACATATGGTTTATGCAAACTATTTTAATAGTTCATAATTAGTCATTTATTATGGCAAATGTTGTCATGATCTAGAACAAATTTTAAAACCCTTTCAGCTTTTTGTATATTTGTTTTCTCAAAGCCTCTTTGAGTTATTATCGATACACACTTAGACAAAAACTAATAATCAAACCATCTTAAAGTTTACCTATTATTTAAATAATATATATAAATGCTAAAATAATTATTTGTATCAATCCACTTTTGTATTAGGTGTATTAAAAATTAGACCAACTTTAATGAATTTATAAACCAGAAGTTTTACCAACATATGGCTATTCAGTATATAACTTATAATAATTAAATGTTCAAAATAACTGTCAGTTGTAATTTTGTAACTAAAGCATCGCAATAAAAGGTTAAAGAAACCCCTTTGAACGCTTTTATCTACTGTAAAGTCTCCCATAAAATAGAGAATATTGAATTTGAGACAGCGACGCAGTAAACTTACAACTATTGGATTCCTTGGCATTCTAGAGTCGTCTGAAACTTGAAATTGAACAAACTTAAAGGTATTGAACCTTATTCTAGCAACTATGTTTCTTTTTGGTGTATTTTCACTTGTTACTTAAGAAATATCAATGTTTTACCTAATTTTAGAATTTTACAACCGTACACCTTATAACCGTACTGTTATTTCATTTGTTTCAAAATAAACTTTTCTCGAAGTAAAATACTATGCAGAAACTAGGCTTCCAATCAGCCCAGAAAGGCATATTGATCATGCATATAAAAACTAAATCTTACAACTCCACTATGCACCTTTTATCCCTAAAAGCAATAACGCTAAATATCGACGACGTATGCTGGAATGAAACCTACCCCACACCATTGTACCTTTCCCCACCCGACCCGCGCAGACTTAAATGAAAAATCTTGTTGGAAACTGCCTTGAAAATCAAGAAAAACTGGAGGTAAAATACTCTAAAATACTAACACAAACCTGATAACTGCTCAGCGAGTAAAATGAGAAACTGTTATTTTATTAGCAGCGTCTCCGAGAAAAGGAGGAGCCAAGAGAATGGTGTGATAACAGTCAGATGCACCGGAAACTTTATATTCAATGATTAACCGACACCGGAAATCCAGCTTTCAATCGACACGATTTCAAGTTTACTTCCTTTGAAGAGGTGCTTTTATCCAACTGCACTTTATATAGAGTGTAACAGACCACTCCAACTCCATATCTAGCAGCTGTACTAACTCAGAATTGTGTGGTTTTCAACTGCAGCCCCTCAGCTTCTAGGTCACAAATACTAATGACAAACGTTTTTAACCCCCAAAAATGTTTTGAAAGATTTAAACGTTGTCAATTATGATTTCAAAACAAAATATATATTCAGTTTCTTTAATGAAATAAATGAAAAGGTCAATAATATAAGGTTGGTGATAGTCAAAATAAAACTTTCTTCGTTAAATACTATCTTGATGAAATTTTAAAATTTGTAATTAATGAAAGGTAAAACTTGAATTTCAGATAAAACCTTTTGGCTTTATAGAAAAATTAGCTTTGTTTCTTTTGAAACCAAATATTAGTGGAAATACGTGTATATTAAAACAAGACATTTTCTTTTTTGTAAATAGAGCTTTATTGTTTTTGAAGAAAACCAAGGCTTTCTTAGTTGTTGCTTCTTCAGATGAACCAAAGAAAATGTTAACAAGTACAGTAATTAGGAGAAACAATCGACTTAGCAACTAAACTATCTTACTTTCAGGCAACTATCATTTACAGGAACATTAAGGATGTAACCTAACCTTTTGGTTTAACTTTACTTACATTATAATGTTCTGTTAGAAAAAAATATAAAACTTGTATTAATACTCTTTCACATTTAAATATTTCAAAACCCCACAACATAATATTTTATTCACGCACATTGTGTATTTCAGCTCGAGTTCAAGATTTTATTGTTCGAGTTCCACCTTCACTTTACTGCTTACAAACATTCTATGAAGTAACACGTGTAAGATTTTGTTACCTGTGATGCTATGCCAGCTGCACATTGCACGGGTAACAGAATAAAGTCAAACGTTGGAATAGTTGTCAGACACATAAACCGGGTTTGTGAGATGATAAAAGTAAGTTATTACTTGGAGTAACTTACTCTCTTCTCACTCGTGGCGAGATCTCTGTTGCAAACTAAACTGTTCGCAACTTTGTAGCTTGCTTACCTGTAGTGTTTTGTTTCAACAATATGACTTAACTATTAGTAGACGAGATCTAACTTATATCGCTGGATCCTACATTAAAGATTTGGAAATAAGTGAGTATGAAAAACTTAAATAGACGAAATGGGAAACATAATACTGAAAAATAGATTTATTTATCTTAGATTTGTATACAATAAAACTTCAAAAGTAACCTTATCCTAGTGGAAAAAATAAGATCCCTACTTTCCTAGGAATTAAATACTTTTTTAAATGTTTAAACGTCAAGACTGAAACAAACTCATCACAACAGCTATATTATCAGAAGTATAAGTCATAATAACCCACCACGAAATAAAAAAATGTAACATCAGCACTAAACTGCGATGGAATGTCTGAAAAAAATAGTTACAAAAGTTAAACTATATTGTGCTTTATTCTATAATGTTTTTCCTTATTTGTTGAAGTAAAGAGCATTAAGTTGTTTAGGAATATTTATAACAGGTCCTTTATTAAATATCACATTATAAAGTTTTAAGTATTTTTGTAAAACAAATTTCTATTTGATATACGTTATATAATTATACAAATTAACAATATTTCGACTTTATTAAATCTAATGATATTACTATAGCCTATCTGATTCAGAGAGATAAATGTAGAATAAACGACAAGATTAAATTTAACTTTACCTGAATTTAAGCTGTGTAAACATATTGTTTAAAGTAAGAAAAAGTATAGTTTGTCCAGTCACACAGAAGCTGGGTAACTGATTTTGAAAGGTTTGAATTCAAATTACATACAATATGATAACGGTTATAAAGATTAATAGTGGTAAAATAATCTGATTTAGTTTTAATTGTGAAATTTTACCCAAAATCGACTTCCTTAAAGCAAACTTTACTCGTTCAGTGTACTCTATTAAGAAAACTATATACTTTTCTGATTTAATTACAATTAAAAATGGTGTATCAACAATCTATTTTAGGATAATGCCTGATATGATTTTTTCAATTAAAAGTTGAGGACTAATCACAAATGTAAGCTGTAAAATATATCTCACAAAACACCACACAAAAGGATGACCTCATCTTCATTTTACGTTCTTCTCAAAGCAAAGAAGTTGAATCTTAACAAAAGCTTATTCAGTGAGTTTTAATTGAGTTGAACGCTTTAATTGGCCAACAAGTCTTTCCTCTTCCCTAATTGCCTGTTTTACAACGATTCTCTAATCTAGAAAGTAGTTCAAATAGTCGCTTCAAGTTTCGTTCCACAAACTTTCGTTTACTCATTGCTGATGGCTATCTTTATTTAAATTCAATTTGATAATAATATTAGAATGGAAATAATTTTACAAAACGTTTCGGCTATGCTGTGATAGCCATCATCAGTTGTACAATTTAAAATTATTATTTGTTTAAAATCATTTTTATTTTGTGTATATAACTATTTTATTTTCTCTTCTGTACAACTGATGATGGCTATCACAGCATAGCCGAAACGTTTTGTAGAAATTAAAACTATATTTTTATTGAGGTTCATCCAAAAGTTTTATTTCAATTACATGTCAAGCCACATAAATTTAAAATCTAAAAAACCAAGTAAGAGTTTAATTGTATATTTTACGACGCATCTTATACGACGTAAATCGTATATTTTCCTCTAATTGTAAGTGGGACTTTTACTATATTAGAGCAGGTTTAAGTCCAAGTTGTACATACAATTTGGTCCTTCAATACGATATAACTCCGTATATTTTGTGATTATTATTTTTTCGAAAGAAAGAAGTTTTGATTTTTGTATTTTACTAATTAAACCTTAAAGCAACCTCCATATCACAAAGAAAACGCAATGTATATGTTTTTCATCTAATAACAATAGTTGATTATTCATTTATTTCCGCAAAACAGTTAACAACCTACCAAAGACTTCAGTCAGTCTTTATGCTACATTATACCAAACTGTACTTCTACTTCCATAGATCATAAACTGAAGTATTTACAGTGCCATTACCGGTGGAGCACGATCAATAGTGAACAAATCCTCTTCATAATGTAATGGACAGGATAATTGACCATAACTATAAATAAGTGACTCACCCATTCTGCATATCATTTGTCTGTATTCACCATAAATTCTACTTTTAACCAATTTTATTGTCAATAAAATGTGCCGGTTAGCTTTGAGGCTGATATAGGTCTAAAGCGGCTCAGATAGTCTCAGTGATCATCTGATGATACTCATCAACTCCGCCATCGTTTAGACATATCAGACCATCACCTGCGTGGATCGGAAGTCACGTTAAGCCGTTGGTCCTTGTATTTCCATTGGGATATTAATTAATGACCCATTCTAAGAATCAGCGGGTTTGTAACGAGACTACACCTCATAACTCATTACTACCACTCATCACACTCATCCTTCACCACATACTTGCCTTAAAATGCCCTCATGAGAGTGGTCGGCATCTCAAATAGTGATTTAGGTGAATTAACGTACAGTACTATTTTATGACACAATAATGGAAAGTGATCGTTAAGTTAAAATTAAAGTGAGTAGTTCAAAAGCAAACATTATTCTAATAGAAACTGAATACGCTAGGTATATTTTCGAAATGTGCTTATTTTAAATGTTATTGTGGAGGTTTATTGGTCAAACAACAACTATATAACCTGAAATTATTTACTTATTTTTCTAAGTTCCCAAAGGTAAATTTACTTATTATTGTTAAATATAACCGTCATCTTAGCAAAGGAAGTTGATGAAACAGAATTTATGTTAAAATCATATCTTTATTGGTGGGCACGACTCTCTTTACAGCTGTACAACTAGTTGAACCTATTGCCAAACACATAATAACCAACCCAAACACGACTCTAAAATCAATATTAAAAATATGTATACTTAAAAATAAATAAAAACTAAACTCGAATATTGGAACGAATTAATTTTGGGTCGTTAACCAAATTACGTTAAGACGATTAACATGTCTTGTCGTCACAACATTTGCCATCAGTAGGCTTCGAAGTCATTACAATATTCCATATTCATGGGAAAATGTTATTCAGTAGAGCCTTTGGTATATTTCAAAACATGTAAATACGTGTTCATCTATTCTTGTATAAATTATTAAAGATACTGCCTTATTTCAGGGTTGTTCAAATATTTTTTGATATAACTGCTGTCAAATTAAAATACTGTTAAACTATGTTATTTGTAACGTGTGTTATAAGCTACCCACATTTAAAACAATGTGTTGTAATTTTTAGAAATATAAATACAATTTTTATAATGGTTTCGTTTACAATTTATGAATACCAACACAAGAAACAGTCTAGGTTTATTTGGCTGTTACAAATAATGACCACCAATACCTAAACACTTGTAGCGAAATTGCTTTTAACTACTCAAAAGTAGACTAAAAAAGTATTAACATATCACTTTTTGGCTGTTATCACTTGGTTTACTTAGTGATCCATCGCAAGTAAACCTTTTAACACTTAAAGAGCAAATTATGCTACTAAAACTACATAATTACAAACTTAATTACTACTCAAGTAAATACGAGTGTTTAACAATTTGCAATCGAGGCAAAGGTTAAGCTTAGAATATCTCACGGTAGATTAAACTAGAGAAGACGGATTGAACATCGATGTATCTAGAGAGCTGTACGTTTAAATTGAATTGCTTGTTTTATAAATAATTAGGATCATTTAGAAACTAAATAGGGAACTCAGTTGAGAGGCTACAAAGGAGCTAAAAGCTTGAATGCTTGAGTCAATTCTTCCTCTTAATTACTTGTTAATTACTTCTGTTCTCTTAATGGGCTGGAGATAAACCAGTGTCACTTGTCTTATACAGGGCCGGAGATTTACTCTCTAGATTACAGTAATAGCTTAAAGCAAACTTTCTTTAAATTTTTTGTAAAATTTGTATTTGTTAAAAAAATATATGCGTTATAGTTTCAAAATTTTAAGAAACTCTAAAGATTTCTTCCCTCCCCATTGACTGTGCATAAACAGGTGTTTTAGGCTTCTCTGTTTCAGATGGTGAGTCTGATACACGTCTCTGATTGGTCGTCTGCTGCTCTTAGTTAGTCAGCCAATCAGACGGTAAGCAGCTTTCACGGTCAATGGACGTGTTTGTTTCGTAGTGTCTTTTAATATGTGTAACAGATTTCCAGATTCGATTAAAAGTGCCCCAGACCCAAAGGCTTTCAAAGATCGTTTAAAATAAGTTTTGACCACAGAAGCATTTGTTCAAACGAGTTTTTGGCACGCAATACTCGGGAAACAAACAGACTGACAGGGGTAAACTGAGAAAATTCAAGTGAATGGGAATAGTACGAATGTAAGTTATGTATGTTTGAAAAGGATCTAGATGTGGATGAATGCAAAGTCTTAGATCAAATAATGGACGATTGAGACACATGCTTGTAAACATGTCAATTCATCATGTTGTTTTATCATTGTTATTGCTTAGACCATTATCATTTGTTATAAGTATTATTATATTTTATAAGTCTGTTATTATATTGATATTGTAATTTATATCATTAGCACGTGTTTTTACAAGTATAATCTGTAATGGATTTTTCTCGGGGGGTAAATATCCACCCAACGGGGACCTAGGGTCCAGAAAAACCTACACTACTACTCGGAAGATCTCAAACGAGTTTCGCAAGCTTCTAGCTGAACCAGTAGACGTCACCTAGGCTAAGCAAAATAGTTTCCCCGGCAAAATAAGCTCGTTACAAATCTTCATAGTTTATCATGTTGTACCTTAGAGTTATTTTTATCTTTAACATATTTTTGTACAAAATCATGGCATCCCCCAATTTTGTACCATCACAATAATTGTGTTATATGTTGTTCTCATGTCAATCCATCACATTCAATTTCATATGTTATTATATTCATATTGATCTTCATACTGTAGTACACTCAAGCATTGCCTGCTGTGACATCAAAGTTTCATCTGGAATCATATCAACTCTTGTGTCATGTTTTGTAAAATGGTGTATCCGTTAATAAATAAATAAATACAAATTCAAAACATTAATTATTTATTTTATGTTTTACTCTTTTCTACACTGGTTGTTTAAAAAAAGGAATCCATCAAAAATACGAATCGTTTGGTGGTATTCCACTAGTCAGCTTATGCTGAAAACTTTAGGTTACTTACTTTTATAATGTTTTGTATGTTTTGAAATGAAATGAAACGAAACTAAACGAAACGAAAAACGAAACGAAACGAAACGAAACGAAATGAAATGAAATGAAAAACGTCTTTATTAGTTGCGAAGTTAGGACTCTAAAGTCCTCTCTTCACTTAACCACAAAATGTGTTTTGGTTATCTTTCACCTTTATTATCATTACAACTAGTGATAACTATTCAATAAGTATGAAAACATGAGAGAACATATATCTTTAAATAGCATGCATGTGTATCACAACCCAAAAACCCCGATCAGCGTTATCACGATCGCGGAAGGGTTTAGTGGAAACTGATATTAGAGTTTGTCACACACAAAATAGCAAAATGTCTCGGAGGTGAGGAATGTTTGGGTGATCGTTATAGATCTCTGGGTTAGAAACGCATAGCAGAAGGTGTGAGGCTAGACAAAGAGTTGTTTGCTCAGTGGATTTAAAAACATAACTGTATGTTCGGGTGATAGGTGAAACCCTACACATGGGATTCCGTCTTTAAAAGGCACCAAGATGATAGCTCTCCAATTAACCTACCTCTCGCTATGCGCCTCTCTCCAAGAGAAATTAACTGAAGATAATTACCCAGATAAAATTCTAACTGTATTTTCCAAAACAGAAAATTCCAAAGGAAGAATACTTTAGCAAGTATGATGAAAATGAATATCGGCTTTCATTATCAGGATTGGGTGTCAGAACTTGATTACAGAAGTTTGTAACGAGCTCTGAATTCACTGGACGGAGGTGGTCATAACAAAGTGAGTTTCATTAGCTTGGTCTCCACTGCGTCAGATTAATAAACTTTATTATATGAATATTGATAGATTTTGTAAAACTTTCTTGTGCAAAGTTTTAGAGGGTTTGATTGGTTTAAAGAGAAAAGTGCAAAACAGTTTCGTAGGTGAAGAAAATGGAAAGGTGTACGGATATATGTATAATGATTCTATTTTCAACACGTAGTGTACCCATTATTACAACAGTTGGCCCATTAAACAAAAAACATGGCTTACCTATACCGTCAAATATTGTTAAAAGCTAAATTTATAATACTTAACACTGTGACGGTTCACCTCACAAATAATATTTATTTAGTTTAATTTTAAGTTTTGTTTTCCTAAGTGAAGTGATGTATTATTATTCTAGGCTAAATAACTTGTAATGTTAGATTTACCCATATTTATTTCGTTTATAACTTTCCACTAGTGATCTCGTAATGTAGATTTGTTTAATTAATTGTATATATAATTGTAATAATATTGATTAACATTAAATCATTGTATTTGATACTTCTTAAAAAACTTTGAGGTTAACTTTGCTTTGTTTACAAAATGTACGATGTCTCTGTGACAGTCCATAGAGTAAGAAAAATTGTACTAAAGAAAAACAACGGTTTGTTCAACGTTGATAATTCCTTCCTCCATGCCTACCAGCTGGAATTTTAGTATAAATAGAGCTGTGGCTGCGACCTCAGGTTACTTGTTCTCGGGACTCAAGCGAATGCTGATCTCGGAACAACCCTTTGGCCTCATGCTAAGCAGCTGAGTCAAGGCTAGGTATTAGTTAGTGATTTTTGTAAATTAACTGTGTGTAAATTTTGAACTTGTGGTTCCTGTATTGGATATCGTTACCAGGTATGGTTGAATAAAACACATTATATTACTTCAAACTCGATTCTTATTTATGTTAAAAATAGATATACAAACTGTTCTAAATTACCAACTTAACTAAATCTTTATTCCGTAGGGTTGAGGTGTTGTTAAGCGTTCAACGCTCCCAGCACATCACTAACAATAGAAAATAAATTAAAACTATACAATTCTGGATTAATACTCAAGCGCATGCTGATATTAATCACAGTAATTTAAATAAATAAATTTGACGTAGGATCGATTCGAACTCAAGCGAATGCTGATTCCATTTCACTAAAATTTCAACATATAACACTAAAACCCCATTTGCCCTGAGAAAAAGAACCTTAATGTAAATTGAGCTAGTAACAAAAATAGAACGTTGTAACACCATGTCAAACTATCAGTTAAAAGTTAGTTTTTAGCTTCCAATGAAACGAACGGTACAACTGAGAGAGTGTAAACTGGGGGTTGCCATTGTCTACAAGCCACCTGATGTGAACTACAGCTGTCTCAAGTCTCTTTTTCAATCTTTCTTTGTAGACATGGCTGTTGAGGTTGACAACGTGGTTTGTTAAGGGACACCAATGTGGACCTTATGTCAGATACTTGCAGTGCTTCCAATAATCTTCGTCGTCTGATCAAGTTCCACAACGTTGTACAGCATATCAGTGAGCCGACCCGAGTTACGTGTACTTCAGAAACACTGATTGATCATCTGTATGCTGACAAAGCCACCAAAATAGAAAGGTGTGGAGTTTTAGATACTTCAAGTATCATCGATCATCGAGGATTGAAAATAACGGACCATAAGCTGATATACTGTGACTTGAAATTTGTTAGAGAGAAGACACATAAAGTTAATAAAGTACAGAGATTATTCCAAGTTCAATTTAAATGACACATTGGCCATGGTTGCAGAAGTGGGCTGGAATAAAGCTTGTGATCTCAATAGTGTTGATGAAATAGAACAATTCATAGTGTCTAATATTAAAAGAGTTTTTGACAAACATGCTCCAATAGTCACAAAAGAATAACAAAAGCTCCTTGGAGAACCCAAGAAATCTTAGAGCTTACGAAGGTAAAAGAAAAATTGAAGAGAAAGTTTGATGTAGAGAAAACCTGGGCAGAATACAAAGTTGCAAGAAATGTTTTGAACACAGCTATAAGATCAGCAAAAAGAATTATTTTGAAGACAAACTATCTGATTGTGGAAACCCTTGCGATTTCTGGAAATGTTTACGACAGAGTGGTATCGTTGGATCAAAAGGGCAAGATCAAAGACTGCCTTAAAACTTAGATATAAACAAGATAACCAAGTATTTTGCAGAAATGAAAAGTTTTGAGTCCGACAAAATGTTGGAGCAGTTCTATAATAATAACAGAAAATGGGAGTTACTGCTGAGTTTGAATTCAGGAAAGTGTCAAGTGACGAAGTTACGTCGGCAATGAACGAAATTACTTCCAGAGCGGTAGGCACAGATGACATTGGAATCCACATGATACGAGCAGTAAGTCCATATGCTATTGATGCCATTACTCACCTAGTAAATATGTCCTTGGCGAGAGATGAGTTCCCACAGACATGGAAGATGAGTATTGTCAAACCCCTGCCAAAAACCCAGACACCAACGAGTGTCTCTCATTTGAGGCCTATCTCTATTTTGCCAGCAATGTCGAAGATAGTGGAGAAACTCGTCGTAAGACAAGTCACCCATTTTATTGAAAAACAAAATATTCTCCCAAAACTTCAGTCTGGGTTCAGAAAACATCATGGGACATGCACTGCATTGGTAAATTTATTCAACGACTTGTTTGAGACTCGAGACAGAAGTCAATGTAGTTCTCTAGTTATGCTAGACTACTCACAGGCTTTCGACTCCATAAGCCATTCGTTGTTGCTTGCCAAGATGAAATTCCTCGGATTTGGTGAACATGCACTCAACTGGTTTAAGTCATATCTTGTGGAAAGACATCAAGTGACGAGAGTGGGTACCGAGACTTCATATCCCTTAGTCAAGGCTAGGGGTGTTCCGCAAGGCAGTTGTCTAGGCCCTGTCCTCTTCACGTTGTACACTTCAGATTTGGACAGGTATGTGCGTCACTGCACAGCCCATTTATATGCTGATGACTGCCAGGTGCATATGCCATTTGAGTTAAATGAGTTGGAGGAGGCGATTGGAAAAGTTAATTCTGATTTGGAGAGTGTACAGATGTGGTCGAGAAAACATGGACTTAAGCTGAATGCCAATAAATGCACAGTGTTGTATATAGCAGCACCGACACAAATCCAGCGTATTAAAGATAGCAATGTGCAAGTAATGATTGGTGATGAATGCTTGAGCGTCAGTGAGACTGTGAAGACGCTGGGCGTCGTTCTGGACAGTGAACTGAGTTTTTCTGACCACATAACGTATGTATCTCAGAGAGCACTGGGGAGGCTGCGAGGCATGTACATGCTGAGATCCATCTTACCCGAGAACGTTAAGCTGCGCCTTGTTCTGTCTCTTGTGTTGCCTATATTTTATTACTGTTTTCCTGCATACGGCAATAGCATCTCGAGGGAAGACGCTGAACGTATTCAAAAATTGCAAAACACCGCAATACGATTTGTGTTTTCACTTTGTAAAAGAACTCATGTGTCTCCCTTCCGAGAAGCTGCAGATCTCATGACCATGGATGCTGTGTGTAGGATGCAAACTTGCTGCCTCATAAACCGAGTTCTGCACCAGCAGTAGAGGCTCTTGCAGATAGGCTTTGTAGTCGGGCCGAGATATCTCAGCGCAGCACACGGCAGGATAACAAGCTTAACTTAAAGTGAAGCTGGAGATTGGTCGAAGGGGATTTTCCCACTTCGGTCCAAAATTGTACAACGACCTGCCCTGTGACCTCAAATCGCTCAAAGGCCACCAATTTCAAAAGAATATTAAAAATATATACTTTCAACTCAAAGTTATTGATAGTTCTAGTCATAGCTTTGTTCTCAGTTGTCTATATTTATGTTGTCTATATTTATTGTACCATATTGTGTATTGTGACGTGAGTTATTATGAAAAACAGATTTGTATCTGATAATCGCTTGAGAATAAAGGCATGTTTATTTATTTATTATATTTATTTACGAGCAGTGCCTAAATGAAAAACTTTTATAATTATAAAATGCTAACAATTATTAAGAAAACGTGCTAAATCAAACGTAATCACCTACACCTTTCATGAAAGTAAACTTAGTTTTTAACGGAATTTTGGCTATTCGATCTTTAATAATTTAACTCTCTGAGTACTCTCGGGTAATAATTGCGGAATTATTGCCAATACTTTGGTTTGGTCATATTTTATTGCATGTTTCACAGCCAATGAGAACATCGACAGTTGGCATCCCTGCTCTAATGAACGGTTGGCAGCCCTGTGACCAATAGGATAGCAGACAGCAACCAGCAAGTAGCTCATTTTCAGCCAATCAGTGAGTGAAGATGGTACTCCACAGCGAGACTGAAATATTTCAAAGAAAACCATAATGCCATTTTGGCGTAACTGAGCATCTAATTTGTCAGTTTAACGTTTACTATTTCTTTAACAAACTTATTTCATGAGTAATTGTTATACAGTCAATACAATCCTTTTCGTAGTTCACAGCCAGTTAAATGCCCAACAAACTTACCAAAAATAACCAACTTTCGACCAACTAAATATGTTCTGTTCTTGCCCTAGTTAACATTTACAGTGTTGAGATAAGCACAGCTGATAAGGCTACATATTGCTCATGTCTAATTGCCTGTCACTTACAACACTGAGACATGTGTCAGTTTGACATTGTTAATTATCACTAGCCATATCCGTGACAGCGCATTACTGCTTACACAGTAAATTGTACAATATCTTTACATAACATTCTAAGCACACCTTATTTGTTTCTCAGGTACGTGATTCGTTTCTTATGTTTAAGGGTAGTCATCTTGTTAAAATATAACGCTATTCTGTTTGACATTAATGATTTGACTGGACCTCGTGGCGTGGTCCTGATCATCTGATGATACCCGCAACAACTCCCACCATCGTTTATTTATTTATTCACGGTAAACACCATTTTTACAATAAAAATGCACAAATAGCAATACAAAGACAAAGGGCGGTATTCTTGAACGCTCCTCAAAGTTTGAGGAGACCTCACACTCCCCCTCCAACCTAAATCGCTATTCTTGAACACTCCTCGAACGTTCCTCGAAGGTTTTCCTCCAAGGTCTCCTCACACTCCCCCTTAAAGCTAAAATCGCTATTCTCAAACCTTCCTCCAACCTCAAACCTTCCTCAAGGTCTCCTCGCACTGGCCTTCCTTGGAGGAGACCAAACACCTTCCTCAAACCTCCCTCACACATTATTTTTGCTTATGTCCATGGTTTATTTTGTAGACAATGTTAAGTTAAAAGCGAGTTGTATTAAATAATACATTTTTTGTATAGCTTTTCGAGCGTAAAAATCTATATCAAACTAATAAGTACCTAATATTTTACTAACAAAACTGTTAGTAAAATAATTTTAATTATTAATTTTAAGGATTAAAAATTTTAATTTTGTTCTGGGTGTTTAATTTTTTAGAATTCTTTTTGTACAAGGTTTTTTGAATTCTTTAACATTTTAAAGTCATTTTACGAACAAAACTGTATAAGTAAACTTTAGTTTTAAGGATTAAACATTTAAATTTTGTTCTGGGGACCGTATTTAACTTTTTTAATACTTTTATGTACTGAGTTTTTAGCATTTTAAAGTCATTGAAAAGAAGTCCACAAAAATCACTTAACGCCATGAGTTTTAGTGGTGATTTCAAAAATGTAGAGGGATTAGCCGTAAAACTGAGTTTACTTAAACATTTAAGAACATTAGTGTAAACTCAAATTATATAGTTTAATGTTAAATATGTTGTGAGTTTAAGAACAGCACTATACTTTCTTTTATTAAAAACTAACGTGAAATAATCAATTATATGAACTGAAATACTTTACTAGGGATTTTAAAAGTGTAAAGCTATTTTCTTTCCATTTGTGTCTTTTCTTTCCAAATACTCGTATAATTTGCTAGTTTGCTAAATTCATAAAGCTTATGCTTGAACTTATTTTAATAGCTGTTTAATTGCACGTATTATCCACATGCAAAATACGAAATAAAGTTAATATAAAGCAGACAGTAACAGCGTACACGACTCGAAGCGCGGTCCATATAAGCGAGGATGACTAACCATGGCTCAGGCGTCGCCACGCCACCTACTCGACTCATCACCACGCCATTATGGTTGGGAGGAGAATGGGTTGGAAAACAGTGCAATATAATTGGGCATCAAAATTTAGGTCAGTAGGTCAGCGGGGTGAGGAGGTAGGAGGGCGTGTCCAAGTGACCAGGGGGGGAAGGTGCCTGAATTGTTGCTGTGTGTGCCGTCTGCCGCGGTGCGTACGCCGTACGCATGAACTAAGTAAGTACTAAGTAGGCTAACAGCGCGGTTAGCCTATTCATGTGTAACTTCAAAAGCTGCTGTTTGTCATTCTGAAGATTTTAAACTGTAATGAGAGGCCTATAATCTTGAAAAGTGTAGTTAGTAACTTCGTATTGATATCTCTATCTAATAGACTGTATCGTGCATTTCAAATATGCAACGTTTACAAACAAAACCGCGCAGGACCCTGCTTACTATGGCTACATGTTTAACGAGTGCTTTATGTTTATTCTTACGGAAAATGTATACAATTTATAATTTGTTGTATTAGTATGAAATAATATGCCCAATCATCAACAAATGTGTAAGCTCTGCTAGTGATCAATGAATTTTAGTATTGTCGACATTCTAGCAGGTCGAACTACTTGCCGAGGACACGGATTTCTTATACGTTTTGAAAGGCAAAACGATCGCTATTCATTTATAAAATCGTGTAATGTTCATTAATAAAAAGACAACCTTACTAACCAATAATACTGAAATAAGTCGTAGTTAGCGTATAACTGTAGCAACTCTAATGTAATTGCGTTCTGATGGCCGAAGACAAAAGTTGAGTTGGTGATGATCAACTTTATTAGTATTTGACGTTTTACAGGCTACATTTTTAAGAGTAATCAGACGCTAAAAGAATGAATTATTATCAAAAATTACTTATATATTGCTTAGTTTTCTTTGAAACTAAGAAATATATGTTTTCAAGCGTTAAATTACCAACCTTATTAATACGTACACGGGCGACTATAAAGTGACAGTTCGGATGACAGAAAAACAACCAAACGATAGTATTTCATTTTGACCAACCTTCAACAAATCCTACCACTTTTAAATATTTGTGTAAACTGTTACTTAAAAAACAAATGTGGGCATGTACATAAGCATTAAAGGCTCCACATATTTTGTTGTAATAAACTAACAGTATTTAAGAAATTTCATCCAAATTTTAATACGTTTAAAAAAGAACTGAGTGTTATTTTTTCCTGTAAGGTTTCCTATATTGATTGAGGAGACCTCAATCCTTCCTCGATCAAGGAATGTTGGAGGAGTGTTCAAGAATACCGTTTTGGCTTTAAGGTGTCCTCAATATTTGAGGAGCCCTTGAGGAAGGCACGATTTGGAGGAACGTTTGAGAATACCGCTTAAATAGTCTTAAGCTGAAAAAAAGAAAAACAAAACAACAAACAAGCACTTTCTTGTAATATGAGAATTGTAATGTTATTGGGAGGTTCATCCAATCCACCCTACTTTCGTGGTACTTTTTTCTGTTTTGTACTCTTTGGAGAAAGAAAGATTTAATGTTCGGGGGGTTATGGGTAGAAAAAAGTGGAGAAATGGCTGCTGGTGACTTTAACCTAAAAAAATGTATGGGCGAGATAAGACTAACACAAGATGACTAAATTGCTGGTTGAGTGGTAAGCCGATTAAAACACAAGATATACAAAAATATGGAATGATATAGACAGTGCTGTACGATGGTAACTTTGGCGATAAGCGATATTAAATAGTAACATAATAAATATATAATAAATAATAATAAACTTGTAAATAATAACAGAGTTTATATAATTTAATAACATGGATAAATATGAATGATAACATGGATAAATGTATGAAAAATAACGTAAATAGGAAACATGCACATAATTTGAACAATCTATAGTTAAATAACGATAATATAATATTATATATATACTTAATCTACAATAAATAATAATATACAGTAATTTAATGACAACAATAACTTGAAAGTGATTTGGCTCAGTTCTTAAAGATATTCTTGAGGACGGTCAAGCTACTGCTGAAGAAGTCGAACTGTTGCAAGCATAGATGGTTTCCCAGACGGTGGAGACGCGGAATCGGACCAAACATGACGTAGTTCGTGGGGTGTGAGTGACAGAAGAACAGGAACTGGGAGCGAGTTGGTCTAGAAGCTCGGAACTCTATTTAGCTTAGCAGTTCAGGACAGTCAGTCACGCCATTTAGCAGCTTCCATAGGAAAACGGCATCACACATCTTTCGTCTAGTGGATAGCGGAGAAGGTCCAAGGTCCACCTCAATCTCAGCAACGGGCACTTCCAAGTAGTTGTAGCCTAGCCTGGAACCAACAGCACGAACAAATCTTCTTTGGATCGATTCAAGACGATCGATTTGGCCAAGTTGATACGGGCACCAGACGGTCGAGCAATACTCAAGTGTAGATCTGACCAGGGATTTATATAGTATACACAATGCCTGTACTCCAAGGCCACTTCTTGCAGCTCTGAGTACGAAGAATAGCAGTCTAAGAGCGTTACTGCAGATAGCATTGATGTGAGCATCAGGACTTAGATCAGCGGAAAAAAGACTCCAAGGTCACGAATACTGGAACTACGGGAAAGAACTACTCCATTGAGAACATAATTAAAAGTGAATGCAAGATGGGAAGAGCGACAGAACGAAACAAGTGAGCATTTGGCGGCATTAATCTTCATGTCGTTAGAAACGCACCAATCTTCAATAGCAATCAAACTGTTCTGAAGAAGGAGGCAGTTGGAAAGGTCCCTGATTGTACGAAATACCTTGACATCGTCAGCGAAAAGCAGACAGTCGGCTTCAAAAGCCCCTGGCAAGTCATTAATAAAAAGGTTAAACAGAAAAGGGCAAAGGCGTGACCCTTGTGGAACACCAGAAGAAGTAGTGAACAGTCTCAATGTAGCATTGGCAAATTTAATATAAACGTCCTGTCAGTTAAAAATGACCTGAACCAAGAGAGTAAACTACCGCAAACACCAAAACCTTGAAGTTTGGCCAATAAATGGGTGTGACTAATCGTGTCAAATGCCTTGCTGAAATCAATGTAGATACTGTCAACTTGTTGGTCTCGGGAGAAGGTTGATAGTATGAAGTTCTTGTAAGTGAGCAGATTGGTGACTGTAGATCTTCCAGAAGAGAATCCATGCTGCTGGGGGACAACGATGTTCTTAAATGAGAAGGTAATACAATCCAACACTAGTCCCTCAAAAATCTTCCCAAGAACTGGTTGGATAGCAATAGGCCGGTAATTACGGACATCGGAAGAGTTAGAGGACTTGTGTATCGAAACGACGTAGCACCTCTTCAGTGTTAGGGAAAATACCGTCGGCAAGTAGCTTATTGAAAATAACTGTAAGTTGAAGAACAATAACCTCCTCATAGACATATTAGACATATTAGACTATCACATTCGTGGTTCGAAAGTCACGTTAAGTCGTTGGTCCTTGTATTTCCATTGGTCTTTTGGCTATTATTTAGTGACCCATTCTAAGGAAGAGTCGGCCTTAGTTTGTAACAAGACTACACCTCATAACTCATTACTACCACTCATCACACTCATCCTTCACCACATATTTGCCTTAAAATACCCTCATGAGAGTGGTCGGCATCTCAAATAGTGATTTAGTGACAATAAAATATGTTATTGATAATATAACTCTTAAGGCTTTCGCGACCGGAGTCATAATTTTAATCTAGTGCTATCGTTTCACATTACGTTAAAACATTATAGTAATTACCTTGAAATATTGAGAGCATCGACTATTGGGTTCTCTGTTCTAATAGACGGTCGGCAGCCATGTGACCAATAGGATAGCAGACACAACTAGATAATTTTCAGCCAATCAGTGATTGAAGATGGTACTCAACAGCGAAACCTAAATATTTCAAGCTAATTTTTATGGTGTTTTGCAAGGTGTGATCTTGAAGAACCGAATTATAGTTATTGTTGTTAAGTAGCTTCACATGATTTAAATAATATTATTACACTACCAAACTCATCTCATTTTGATTATATAGATCTACGAATATCAGAAAAGTTACTATCTATGTTTTGAGAATCTACAATAAACAGATTACAGTTAGGAATTTTTAGCTTGTATACGCTGGGCATCTAACTCACAGTATCTGACATCTTCTTTGAAATTTGTATTAGTATATTATTTTAATAAAAAGGCGATATTGTACGGTTTAGGTATATAGTTTAGAGTTTACCAGTATAATTTACAACTAAAACACATAGTAAAATATTTCAAAAATACTGAATAATGTTTGGTATATGTTCAGTTTTAATATAATCTTTCATTCTGAAGAAGTGGTAATAGCTATCAAAACGTATCGTTCAGAATAAACTTTAATATTTAATCATGATAGATCTTATTAGTTTTGTCTTTTGAAAACGTGCATCAGACTTACCTTCAATAGTTTACAAGTGATTTGGAAAATGCTCAATATACCAGGCGACTACAACTCCGAGCTCAATTGACCTAAAAGCCCGACTGCATTAAAGACCAGGAATGTTTAATCTCCTCGTAAACCAAGGTTACTGAAAATTACTGCTTTACCTTGACTAGATTTAACTGTTGTAACAGATTTCAACTTGTAATAACTATCAGTAATATATCAAATTACATTTAAGATTGTTATGTAATCAAAAGACCTTGTATCCATTTTTAAATCGTTAAAACACACTAGCCTAATTTATTTAAAATATGATATAGGTAACCTCCACAGCTTACTATTCAAATAGCCTTACTTTACTTTGATTCTTTGGTTTGAGACACCGACCACTCCTAGAGGGTTTTTTAAAGTTAATATGGTAGGCGCACGTAACATATTAGTATATACATTTAGATATCAATACGTAAACCTGATATTTGCTTTGAAAAATGATTAAATTAACGCCGATGTTGTTATTAACAACATGTAGTTCGTTTAGCGCAGGTATGTAAAGGTACAATAAAAGTCAGCTGCAGTGCAGAGGTTGTTACACCTGGTATTGTTCCTACATTGTCACGCCTGAATACTTATCACGGCAAATTTAAACAGCTGATTTTGTAGAAAATAATATTTTATAATCTTATCTTTTCTCTAAATTGGCTTCTTTATAATTACAACTTGGGCTTTTTGTACTGTAGTCACCCTTCTTTTTAATTGCAGCAAAGCTAAATTATAATTCAGTAACCGTTGCTCGTTTTAGGTTTTATAGACCATGAATTTATGAACCCGTGGCGGGTTAGAATCGTGCGTTATTCTGGAGCTCGTCTTTGGCCAACGCAGGTTTGGTTCCCAAAGTCACCACTTAGATTATTTTGTAAAGTAACAATGCGGTGACGGTAGGTAAAGGTCGAGGTTGAGCGGTAATAATATCTCTGTAGTCCACACTTTGACTCATGAAAACAATATTATAATAGTCTTTATCTTTCATTACAATTGCTTGTACACAAATCTTAATTTAGGAAAATTTGGAGATACTCTTCCTGAAATTACAATTGTATAGATATTTAAGTGGCTAATCAAACAAAACTCAAAACAATTTACAGATTATACGATACAAATACTTAACAAAGTAGGGCCGTAGTAAGTGTTTCTACTTATATTTATAAGTAAATACAGATCCTAGTTTGGATGAATACATTAAAGATGGATCCCAAGTTATTACCAAGAGGTTGCAAAGTTGAACCAACACTCGCTGTTAAATCCTGTATTTCGTGGTTTGTTGCAGTTCATAACATTTAATCCTTACGCAAGCAACTTCCTGTATCACTGTAGTATACGTACATAGTTGTAAAGTGCCCGTATAAAATTTAAGAATTATAAGTTTGGTGATTTTGTATGATGTTAAACTAGCCAAAAAGGTGTTCGTAGTTACGAAACCAAATTATGGCAGGAAACTCATTTGTATGTACAATAGTATGCTAGTTTAAAAGATAGTTGGATGTAAAAGACACCTTTTTCAATAAATTTTGACCTGAGTCCATTAGTCATACTTGTCTTACAGTTTTATATTCAAGTGAGGGATTTATATTTTATTTGTCTGTAACATTTTAATCTGAATTACATAAATTGAAAATTATAATTTTGTTAAGTCTCCCACCAGTTTTTAACATGGCCTTTTGATTGACTATTGTCATGGAACTCATATATTATGAAGTTTCTGGGATTAAATAAAGGGTTTAAAGTTTATTTTTCTGTGTATTGAAATGTGAGGGAAACTAGAGTAAACCACTTATTATTTAAATATACAACAACAAAAACTCAAGTTTTGAATCGTCTTGCATGTTGTAGATTTTAAAAAGTGTAATAACACAGTATAATATTAGCATATATTAGGCCGGTTTCCAACTTCAGTTAACTGAGATCGGCCGTATAAACCGCGTTTTATCTCGAGGAGGTTTTTATCCAAAATTAGTACCGTCGATTTGGTCGGAACAAACTAACTGGCCTAGGCAGGTGGTTTAAACGGCTGATCCAAAGTTATACTAGTCGAAGTAAACAAAAACCTAACCTCAAACCTGTAAATAAAAAACTAGCCTCCGCACCATAATATTAAGTTCACTAATTCTTAGCCTATTACTTTTATAAATCGTTGTATCTATATTTTATTATTTTTAAATGCACAAGCAGTTAAATGGAATAATTCATTCAACTATTGGAAATATTATGGAAATTAATAATATTGGAATGAATAACTCCTCAAATTTGGAAATCAAAGCCTAGCCATAATATTAAGTTTACAAATACTTAGCCAGTAGCCTACTTTTAATAGTATTCTTTTGTTTAGTTTTAAGTACAGTACATAATTCTTTAGTCAAATGGATGAACTGTTGAAAATATTAGAAGTTGAGGAAGAGAATTACGAGAATCAGGGAAAGACTGATAGTTAATAATTTCGGGAGATGGGAAGAAGGAAAAGTTTTTGAAAGATTTCGAATGAGGAAGGAAACTGCAATATTACTGCTTAATTTTATTAGTGATTCTTTGAGATCCACAAGTAACAAAAATCGAGCCTTGTCACCTGCGGATACATTTTAGTGCGCATTGAGTTTCTATGCCTCCAGTCCTTTTTATCGACGTGAGTTGGGCAGAATGCACAAGTCCTCCATTACCAAAATCATTAAGCAAGTGTCTGATGCTCTAGCCCGTTTGTGTCCGCGTTTCATACTTTCATACCAATGGAGAAAAGTAAACGGGAATAAGATAGAAATTGCGATCAAACAAAATAGGCCTATCTTCTTTACATTGGGAGTCAGTAAACATAACCTCAACTCTGATCGAACACACTTTTTTTGTCTGTTTCTACCGAAATCAAACAGAAAACAGACATGCGAGGTTTATTCTATGCTGTGCCAGTCAAAAAGTTGGGGAAACGCCTCGGAGTTTAAACCCGAGGTATACATTTTTGATCGGTACAAAGTAAACCGGGATAACGAGAATTTGGGGAAACCGGCCCTTAGTATGAAAATCAACTCTTTTTTAAAATTATATTAAAACACCTCTTGTAACTAACGACTACACCTTTTCTTTGTACATAATTATTATATTGTATTTTCAGGCTCATCCTCACGCACATAAATTATCCTTTTTGGAAATTACTATGTGGATATTTTATCGTACATTTCTATATGTATTTTAAACTTGTGTTAACAAATGTCTCATATGATGTATGTATTTTTCTTAAATACAAATATATTGAATTGAATCGAATTTCTTCTTATTATTAACTTGTTACTTCTATAAAATGTAAAGTCTACAAAATACCAATGGTGGCTCCCCATAGTCGAGGTTCGAGGAGGGAGTTCGAGGTTGAGTGGTAGAGAGGGCTTTGTAGTCCTAACTTCGCCTCGTTAAACAAGACAAACTTTACCTTTTTACCTTTATAGTCAGCCTTCTGTTAAGTGGTGGTTAATACTCGTAAAAGTGAGGTTTGAGTAAACTGTTATAAATTTAAATACCGCTTGAACACAACATTAAGTTAGGATTTCCTAGATGAAAGGTTGGTGCAGTTAGACACTATGTAACAGTATCAGAGGCAGATCCTGTGTATTTATGTTCCTGTTGACCTACTACACAGTAGATGCTGCAACACTGCTTTTCAACATTGTGCGGTTCATTTACTTATGCTATTATGTTAACTAAATAATAATAAATTAGCTTGTATACATATTTGTATTGATTTATTCAATCCACTCACAGCCTCGCTTCGGGCATCGGTCTCACCTTAGATGTTAGATTGAGGGGATCAAGTGGTCAGGGACTGGTTACCCTTATGCACGTCTGCCTCGTATGTTGGGCATATTGCGCTACCACCGGAATGAAAGGAAGTCTGGATTCAAGAGAGGAATAGGACTGGGTTTGGCTGACTAGACAATCATGAGAGGGTGCGACAAGCAAGCCCGCTGACAACCTCTTAGGGGACTCTAACCCCCAAGACATGGAGAGCCTTGCCAACACTCAAAGGACCGTTCCCCCCAATATTATGGCAAGCCTCTCCTGAAGTCGCGGTCCACCCTGCTGCTGCATCCCCTTAAAATGATATCTGATCCAACCTCCCCTGGTGGGGAACGGAGCGTGTTCAAAATCTGGACAACTACAAAGCTGCCCAGTGTTTTTGTGAACAACTCTTTTTTGATGTACCCAAGTATAAAGTAATCTGATCAGGTACTAACCAGACAGATACTGACTGGGGATGGGTCTCACCTTACTATTACGAGCGTTTAGACAGTTCGACCTTCGGCCTCAGCTCTTCGTGCTTAATTATAACGGGTCTCAGATTTACGTGGTCTGCAAGATTTACTACATATCACGAAGGTAAAACACATTCCAAATGTTATCATTAATAATAACTTGTGATACATGCAATAATATTTTGTGTGACTATAAATTATGAACTAGTGTGACTAGTTGAAACAACATGCAGTGCTATTTATAATAAAACTAGGGAATACATTAATATAAAAATTAAAAAGTTCAATAATTGTTGTGTTTTAAACTGTTGGCATGACCAAATACAATGACATGGAAGTGCTACTTAAGATACGATATAGAGAAGAAAAGAAAACAAGTGATTGACTAACAAACACAACATGCAAGGTAACTGAGACTCTAGCTGACAACATGTCTCATGTAGACCTTCAATAGTCATTTTTGTAGCGAAAACCTACGTTTGGCCTACCGTTTTTAAAAAGCAGAAAGGATGTTTATAAATTTAAGTGTACTAATTGGTGTTTACGTATCATTGAACTACATGTTTACTTAAAGTTTTATCAACGTCTTCAGGTTAGGTGTTCTTACATTATAAAAACTTTTTTGTAAAACCACCCCCACTCAAAAAAGGAATTTCCTGTTGTCCAATTTTGCAAGCTAACGACCTTGAGATATTTACAATGCGTACCAATATTTTTATAATATCGATATAATAACAAATTCGACATTTATAGCGAATGTAAAAGGGTTTTACAATGTATTACACAAAATAGCCTAGTTTTTACTGAGCATCCACTCCGAGGAAGAACAAATGACAAACACTCCATCAATAGTGAATCTGTTAATCTCGTCATGGAATTGTACAACAGCTGATTTAATTGCTGAAACCGATGAACCTTGTTGACACAACAGCTGAGAGCAGATTGCTGATTTGATTGAGATTAAATGAAGCACATTTGCTGCAAATGAGGAACTCGGATTTGTATGTGATTATAGTTCAGTGTTTTTTTTTTTTACCATTTCTAATTGACTATTTTCAATTGAATGATTGTTTCACCGATCTTTTGTGAAAGAGGGATTAGTTGTTTACAAGCAAATATTTCCGAAGAAATTCAAAATACGTTGGCCAAACATGGTGAATATGTATATTTCTTCAGTTGGGAAATCTAAGTTGTGGAAATAAGTTTAAACCAGAGTGATAATATTGTCCTTATTCATATTACCTTATGGTAAATTATGTTTTTATTACATAAAAACTAAAATTATGAAATTGTTTTAGCGATTAATTTTTTGTTTGATTTATGTAGAACATAGTTCATTTTGTTAAAGTATTATTTAGACATAAATGTAGACTAAAAAGGAGCATACATGTACATCGTATTTCACTGTCGTGTTGTTTCCGACTTCGGAAATTAAAGCGACTGTACAACGGAATGACGTATTCACGTTTATATTTAATCAGTACTTTGTCAGCTGAATGCAGTTTAAAAACTCGTTGTAATGTCTTTTATCATTTCCTACAACTCAAAGATTGACTTTTTGTTCTGGTAAGTTTGTGTGTGTACTAAGCAAAGGTAACGTGTGTCTTGACGCTGTGTAGAGATTAGAAACGTTGTTTTTGTGTTCTCCAATGTTGTCTCTAGGTTTGTATAAACTGGATAAAAAAAGTCTTACGTTAATATTAGCAAAAAATGTTAAAAAGTTAAATAATAGACTATTTTAAAAGTATTTTGTTTTATTTTTTCAAGCACGTTTTGCCTTTTCTTGTATAAAGGAACCACTCCTACTCTATTATATCGACCCCCATGGTTAGGAAACAGGGAACTACAAAACCATGTTTTGGCCCTTATTGATTGAGCGGAGCAATGTTGGAATATCGCTACTAACATTTCTCTAGACTCTCAAGGTCGGCGGCACGCGCGCCTCTTCAAAGAACTGAGCCAGACAAGAAAACCCTACTAGAGCCGATGTTTTTGAAACTGAAGATACATTTGGACTTCAACCTACCCCCTCGTCCACAGGAGAGAAATAATCAATAATCCGTTATTTCAGTTGTAAACATGGGTTCTTGCTTGGTTGACTAATCTTCTTAAACATTTGGAACTACATTTCAAATACTGTTCAGTTGTCACACAAATATTTAATGCTTCCCGGTGTGCATTTCCATCAAGTGCATGCTTCACAAGATGTAACGATGCACATTCTAGTTTGGTCTAACATGAAGAGATTTAGCCGAGCGTTGAAAGGCTTCTTACGTACTTGGGTTTGTCCCAGACCTAAGCTCCTTGGTTTATCTTCTCGTCTGCATTGCAATTTGTTTGCTACTTACTTTTGTTCTGTAGTGTTTTAGTGGAAAACAAAGTGAATTTATTATTCAATTTCAGCAACAGTTTAGTACTGTTATAATATATTTAACAAAAATGAAAACACCAGTACCTTTGAGAAAGCTAAATGTGAAAAAAGACATCAAAACAAAAAGCCATACACTAAATGTTTTGTCACATTAAGAAAAGTATGTAACTTTTCAATAGTGCTGCAAGCATGTGAAGATGAAGTGAATCTATCAGTGGTGACGAGAATGTATGAGAAATGGATCACGCAGACAGGCTACAGCTGGCGTTTTCTCACATTTCTAACTAGGTGTGTTTGATATAAACAATATGATAACTTCTTATAATGATTGCAGTATTTCATATCACAATGGTAATAAGGGCTTGAATGTAATTGAGTGGTGTATCAGCTGTGTCGTCATGAGATATACTAAATTTGATACATGAAGTGAAGTATTTCTCATCGTTTTGATAAGAGATGTGATGAGATTAAGTGGGCGTATCATAGTGACGTCGTGAGAGATGGATGACATAGAAACACTACAGCTGATGCACTTTGATATATTTAATATGTTTCATTTGATACATTTGGTGAAGTATTTCACATCTTATTGGTGCTTCGAGGTGTGATTGCATGATGGGAGTTTATCAGTTGTGACTGTGCAAAATAAATGAAACGGACACACTATACGTGAAATAAGTCAGAAAACACATCTTAATCGAATGCGAGTCCATCGGGACCAGTAGAAGGGGTCTACTAAGGGCTTTTAGTGGCAGGAGATAGATACAGGCAGCGGTATCCTCGAGGTTTTGAATCAAAGAAGGGTGAAGACGTGAGGTCACCTACAAAGGAGATCAAGTAGTCAACATAGTAAACCAAAGGGTTGACGAGTACTTGGTCAATCTAATCTCTTCTTCGGCTGGCATATTCTCACGTACGTGTCGTATTGTGATTGTCTTGCAACATTTGATAGAGTATTTTAAATCTTGGTAGTGACAAGAGCTGTGATGATATGGAGTAGATGTACCAGTAGGCACGTCATATGAGAGATGGATGACATATCAGACACGCTACAGCTGACATATTCTCACATTCATGTTATATGGACTTTGAGATGTTTAGAGCTTGTTTACTGTGTCACAAACCTTTTAGTTTTTTTTTCATTTAAGTAAAATATATTTGTATTATTTTTATGCTACAACTTCCGGACTTTTTATGATTTAACATTTTACTTTTTTCCTATTAAATTTACAGTGGGTTAGGAGTTTGAGACGCATACAGTTTGTGTTACTTATTTCTTTTTTGTTTTGCCATTCCAGTGTAATATTTGTTTATGATGCAACTCCCGAATTTGTTTTGACTTACTGTTAGAATACAACATTATGAAACAATTGTTATCAAAAAGAATATATTTAAAATATACATGAAACACATACATTCTTTTTAGTTACCGTACAAGGTTGTAGCCCTAAGATTATAAAAGAAGGAGATAATATTGCCAAAAGGGTTTCCTGTTCTGTTTTTAATCTGTGTTATATTCGTGTTTATATAAGTTTTATCATAAAATAGAATTCATTAGTCAATCACTGCTTTTGTTGTATAGACCGGATTCAATTGTGCCAACAATAAGAGAAGTGAGAATAGAAAGTATAAAAGTGAGGTGTCACATTATTATGAGATCATTATATAGAAGTGCCTGAAGGTGAGAAGTAATTATAAAGGAAGCTTGGAGAGTTTGATAAATATCCCAAGTTTTCTTTTTCGTCTCTTTCAAAGTTAGTTTTTTAACGAACATAATTTGACTTCTTAATATAAAACTATAAATTAACCCAACACGTATATTCTATGTTGTTATTTCTATGGTTTTAGATTAAAACCATATGTTGTTAGTTCTCATTTTAGATTTATAAATTAAAGGTTTTAGAACCCAACAGTTGTCTTTTGCTTTAGATTTTTTAGATCGCCTAAACTAGGTCTGATAACATAACTTTAATGTAAAACAAGTTGCATTTTTAAATTTTAAATATGAATGTATATTTTTTAGGTAATTTTAACATGACATTAGATTAAGACTATACAGTATACATATAAATGAAAGTTTGTCAAAACACTAGATTTAAAAATGTTCAAAGTTACGTTTATAAAACGTGAACTTCAAACATGGCGAGGATAAATAGACTAAGGAACTAAAACGCTTTATGTACACTTTTTACGACATGTACACTTTTTCTATTCAAGTTGATGATGACTATTCTCTTTCTGACTAGCTAAGTGAATCTTTTTCCACGAGAAACCAAGAGAGTAGTTCAGAATATTGATACAACAGTTCGATAAAAGATAGCTTGATTACAGCTAGTAAAAATAAAGTCCTAAACTCCTTAGAACTGTAAAAAATCCTTAAATTGTATAATCCTTTGTAAAATTAAGTAAAAATAGCTTTTTTCAGTTGGATCTAACTTCAAAAAACAACACTCAACACCTGCTGATTTAATTAACTTGACTAATGATCTTCTTGCCAGATCTTGGATCTAAGATACTCTGGATTCAATGCCTTGCCTAATCACAAGCCTGAGGTAGGTAAGGACCAGATGAGGCCAGGCTGTAACCATACATTACACTGCAAACACATTAGGCTTACACACAGACATGATTCAGTAGTGAGTCAATTAGCAATCCACAGCTGTTTACTTGTCAGGTGTTTTGAACATAGGTATTTACTTGTTTTGGTATGAATACGTTTGACAACATAAATTTTATAAAGTCTTAGTTCAAACGAAAATTTTATAGTGAATACATTTTTAAAGACGTATTATGAGTTTGCTGCCTTAAACTGCCTTTTCTGCTACAGCAAAAGTTTAGATCTTTCATTTAAATAATATGTATCAGAAAACCTTTGAATCAGAGATTATTGGCAAATATCATACATAATTTTAAACAACACAAAATTCAATACGTTACAATTTTATTTTGATAATTGTCATGTAACTTCATTTGCATGTGGTTGACAGCTTACCTGATGAAAGCGCTTGTTATTAAATTGTTACTTTATATTGGCCATTTTTGTTTTTTGAATGCATTTGTGTGATTCAATAAATACATAATCCCTTAGAACTTAACGTAATCAGCCTATTGATGGATATAATTAAATTAAATAGTTAAACTTGTCATTATTTCATAATACTTAGTCCCAAATCATTATGAACGGTTTGACCTAAATCAGATTTTAAAATATTACATACAGTTCTTGGTTTTTTAAGCGGAAAGTATTTTACACCCTTGTAGCTATTTTCTGAAACTCGGCGTGTTAAACAAGTTGTTTAAAATATTCCTAACAAATATTTTATTGCATTTGTTAACCTACAAAATAAACTGCCAAGGAGCATTTTGAAACAACTATTTCTAAACAACTAAGGACCAAGAACAGATCCCTGTGGGACACCATGATTAAAGTCTACTTCACTAGATACTATAAGGTGGACATACACTAGTTGTATTATATTTAGAAAGTTTATGCCTAACGTGAAAAGTAAATATCTTTCAGCCAAAAGCTTTCAAAATCTCCTACAAAACCTCACAGTTATCTAATCACGACTTGGAGTTTAGCCTGAACTGTGATATCGAGTTTCTGGTTCCAACAATCAATGTGCTACCTCAGTGCACCTCTACGTGACACTGCTAACTTGCTTCTGCTTGACAAGATCAGAACAAGTTTGCTGAAACTTGCCAGACTAGTGAGTGCACTTAACACTAGCAAATGGAATTGTAACTTCAACTATTATATTGTACTGTAAAACTTGGAAATCATACAGCTAGAGTTTGTTGTTTTCCAAAAAGAAACACTCTATGCTGATTTCAAATAATATTTCACAATTTTAATACTTGAAAAATAAATTTTGATTACCTATTGAAACATCACACGTACTGACTGAAAATATATCTAGAAAGTGTACAATTCTCTTATCAATTAATCTTGTTATTAGCAAATTATAATAAGTAGTAATTGAGTTTTAATTTTTGATATTTGGGAATTTCATTGATTTTTAAGCACATATCGGAAGCAGTACTTTTATCATTAAATACAGTATTCAGATAATTAAATACAGATTCAATGAATTTTATTTTAGGAGGAAAATGTCCCTCAAAAGGTCACTTCTAATCGAATGTTTTGCTGTTTATAGAGATTTATACAAGAAACACATTCAAACCACGTTTTCTTAAACATGAGAGCTGTAGGGTGGTCGCATACATTTGTTATGTTTATATAAAGGTCAAAACAGCATTCGATGTTGTTTTACGAAGTTTCGTTATCTTTGGCGATAGATTTACATTTATTATAGAAATTCACTTATGAGTACGTTTTTAATTCAAATATAAAAACGAATTAAGAACATTCTTATACAGCTTGTTAGTCAAAGGAACATTCATAAATTGAGATTCAAAAGCGAAATCGTAAGGTAATTTTGTTGAAAGACTCCAATCAGCGCGTGGATAGCCGTAATGTGAGTGCTGCCGCAGGCGTCCCTTTCTTCCCTTTGTCGTTAAACGTTACACCTCATCAATTGATTATAGCGATAGTGTTATGCTATGGTAGGTAGGAGTGTCTAAAATAAGTCTATTCTATTCTAGTTTTTAGCTGAAATCAAACTCCATAACTGTTTTACGAGCAAACAGCAAAATTGCTTGTGCCAGTTAAGTTAAATAAACTATACATTACAACACATTTTGTTCACTATTGATGCTTGTTCTCAAACGCATGGAAAATAGTTGTTTGTGGTGTAAGTTTAATAGTTCTAATAGAAGAAGTAGAACACGCGTGTGAAGGGATAACAAATGTTACTCAAAATTGTACAGTATTTTTAAAAAGTATCGACAATATGTTTCGGCAATTACTGAGATAAAAAAATAGTATGTAGGTATGATCAACACGTGTATGCAGAACTTTTAAAAATACGTCGAAGGCCAGAAAAATTCATTCACTCCATCTATCGGGGGAAACAGTCTAACATCTTGTGCCAGTATACTAAGTGTAAATGTACGCAAACATGCCTCTAGTGTTGGGAAACTTAGCTGCAGATTCTGGTTACCTTAGATCAATAGAGGTTTGTTCAAACTTGACTAACAATGGTTCAAGAATATCTATCTCGGTTTCGTCTGAAACAACCTAATCATTCACTCCATCTATTGGAAGCAGTCTAACATCTTGTGCCAGTATACTAAGTGTAAATGTACGCAAACATGCCTCCAGTGTTTGGAAACTTAGCTGCAGATTCTGGTTACCTTAGATCAATGGAGGTTTGTTCAAACTTGACTAACAATGGTTCAAGAATATCCATCTTGGTTTCGTCTGAAACAACCTAATCATTCACTCCATCTATCGGGGAAGCAGTCTAACATCTTGTGCCAGTATACTAAGTGTAAATGTACGCAAACATGCCTCCAGTGTTGGGAAACTTAGCTGCAGATTCTGGTTACCTTAGATCAATAGAGGTTTGTTCAAACTTGACTAACAATGGTTCAAGAATATCCATCTTGGTTTCGTCTGAAACAACCTGATCATTCACTCCATCTATCGGGGAAGCAGTCTAACATCTTGTGCCAGTATACTAAGTGTAAATGTACGCAAACATGCCTCCAGTGTTGGGAAACTTAGCTGCAGATTCTGGTTACCTTAGATCAATAGAGGTTTGTTCAAACTTGACTAACAATGGTTCAAGAATATCCATCTCGGTTTCGTCTGAAACAGCCTGATCATTCACTCTCAATGTTAGATACACTTTTGATTTAACTAAATGGGTTTAAGAATTTTTTATTTAATTATTCATGGTGAACTAAGACTTTACCACATTTATAAACCGATAACGGTTGTTTAAACATGTAAACTTTGGTACAGTTAGCACACTGATAAATTAAATCGCAGCAATTATTCACTGAATTAACAACAACGGTTGGTTTAACTACATCTACACGTCGTGCTGAAGATTTATAAGCCACATTTTTCCTTTAGTTAAAGGTAATTAGGTATTACGTACTATTTCAGTAGCACAAAGCGTTGAAAGTTTTAAACGGGCGCAACAAGTGTTTGTAGGCCTACTATTAAGTTATATACATGGCAAAACTCACCAAAGGTTTCGTTTTTTATTTTTTCAAAGTGCTACGTACATCGTATTACTATATTCAAAACACCACAGCTTCATTTCTGTCACATAAGGTTTAATCTACGAAAAATAACAAAATGATTAGATTTTTATGTTTACTCATCATTACAGTTCTTCAAAGTATATGTTTAAATAACATTGTAGCAACATAATCATTACAGGATTGTGGCGTACGGATGGAGTATAAGGAGCATAACTACCTGGTAGCGTAGGTTACAATAATGTATCCTCTAAGTAATATGATCTAACACCTCTCAGTGAACTACAATCTGTTTGTTGTGGTGGCACACCTTATATATTACACACATTTTGCTATCAACTGTTGTATATTTTGCTTCCTGGTGTGATGTTGTAAATAATTTACCTAAGTTTACCAATTGGGTTTAAAGTGGTTTATTGCTTACTTGTTTATTGGCCTAGTTGAACTAACAACACATTTTTTTTCTTTTATACGTCCAAAAATTAACGATTCTAAGTTGAAGACATGGTTTCATAGCTGAGGGAACTTTTGTACAAATGTAATAATCAAATTACTAATCTTTTTTATTAAAAGAAAGGGATGGGTACGCAACGATAAGCTATTACAATTTAACCTTCCATCTGTCTCATAATTTCAACAAAAGTTCAACTAGTATAGGGTTGTTCGTTTTAAATTAGAGGTCATACAGCTTTGAGGTTATAAGATTATAACATGATACTAGAAGCGGTTACAAATGCAACCATAATAACTTACTTTTTAACAATGGTCCGAAGACAAATGAAGTGGACAAAGGCTTAAGTGGCCGGAGTCATAACTATTATCTAAAGCTTTCGGTACAAACTATGTAAATAAACTATTTATACTAGTTACAGTGACGATTAGGTCAAAGGATCTAAATCACTGGCAATGATGCATATTTATGATACTAACACCATTACTAATGACGAAAATAGTATTTTATTATTTTCTCTGTACTAAGCCTGTGTGACGTCAGAAACAGTAACGTTTGCAAATTACGTCTTATGAAAGGGGTTTTGTCTAAATGGCAGTTGAGGTTCGTTAGCGTTCTGCTTGTTATGTAAGGGATTGTGTACTAGCAAACGAGTCAATCGAAACAGAATAGTCGAACCATGTACAATCATTATCAGTGGTTAAACCTGTCAAAAACTTAATGTAGGAGATAGGGTTTTTTAAATCAGGAAAATTTGGGACTAAAAGGTAAATTATTGTGTTGAGTGGAAAAAGAAGTAAACTAGATTCAGTCAAGAAAAGTCTTCACCGTAACATTTTCCACCCAACAATAACCAACCCTTCCACCTGAAAACAGTATCATTTTCCAGATTCTGAAATGTTGGGCTCTTTTTGCTCGTTAGAAACTATGAATTACGATCGCAGTAATATTTCAACCCCCAAAATTCAATCATTGTCAAAGCTCAATAGACATTTAATCACGTGTTGAGCAAGTAAACCCGTGGTTCATAGAACATATTATAAACCTGACACGAAGAGACGGTTTATTAAAAAGTCTTAAGTTTTGTATATATAGTCCAGTATTACCATGTGATTCTCTTTGCTCTGGATCAAAATTAGCAAATTATCCTGTTTTAATGTGACACAATTCGACACTGCAATTTTAATCTAACTGGTCATAATTTAACCCGTATGATCTAACTGACTATAATTTAACCTGTGAGTTTTGTGTGGCTTTTGGGAAGTTTCGTTTCTTACAAAAGTCAAAACAGTCTACCAGTGTATCGTGTTTCAGCTGTTTAATTTCATAACTGTAATTCACCATGCACTTTGGAAACTGTTATAAAAATCCCTATATGGACCACGATAAAATGTAATTCTGTACATTCGATGTTAAAATCTCAGATCGCATTTGTAAGGTTTTTATTGTATGATAACACTTCAAGAGAATGTATTTGCTTGGCACAAATCAAATACCAAACTTGTCTGTCTTTCATTACAAGATACTTCCGTTCCATTCCTCAAGTTGTTAAGTATTTGCAAAGCATGCCTTTATTGTTTACCATAATTCTAAAGTTACAATATTTGTATGATAAAATTCAACGTGTTACGTCAAGGTTCTTTCAAAGGTTTCTTTACTGCTAAGTAAACTATAACACATATTAATAAACTCTACGAGTTATATCGCGTTGACGCTAGTTTTTATCATATATTTGATATTTTTAAAGCGCTTAATAATTGTTGCATCTCTTTAAGAATAAGTATAAGTTTCGTTTTTAGAAAACAAATTACGATTTAATCACATTTGATATGGTCTCCAGTTAGTTATGGGTATTGCTATGCAGTTCTAATCGCGAGTATTTTGATTGAATAATAAATTTAAAATTCTATGTATTTTCTTCTAAAAACTATTTGCACCAAGCTTTATTTACGGAAAGTTTTATTATATTTCAATAGTGTTTGAAATGTCAAATTATTTATCCTAAAGATGCTATTAGGTTCACTATTTATATTAAATTGTTTGTTAATAATGTTTCAGCTATAAAAATTGAGATACAAATGTGCTATTCAACTTAAATTTGGTTTTGAAAGGTTGCTACTCAATTTAATGAAGCTGATAACTATACTTACCAAGTTACTTTTTGTTTTATTAATAACTACTACTAAAGACATACAGATAGGCCTACACGTCTATATATCAACAAAACTACTGGTTTGACTGGAAAAACAATTTTCCGACCACTTACTATTCATGTAAACTAATTGTTAGTATTAATGAAAAACCCCATACGCGTTTCTTTTTATACTAAATAGTTAAAAGAGAATATATATGAGCACTTCGAGTAAATGTATAGTGCGAGTGATATGCGATAAGTAGGTTTAAAGTTTTCACGTTCAACATTATTTAATAGTACCGGATACAATATAAATTATGTAAATTATGTAGTGTTATTCCCTGTAATTAATAGTGCTTCAACTTGATTGTACAGTAAAACAAAAAGTTGCCTTGTTAGAAACACTGTTGCAGCACTCAAAACTGACTTCCTTTGTTATAAGTAAACTGCGGTTCACTCGAGTGAGGTTTGCGCTTTGTTAATGAGCTCTGACTTACTCTTTATTCAAACTAAAATAACAGTTGAATATGGTGTTCCTCAGGGCTCCATTTTGGGACCTGTATTTTTTATTCTATATGTAAATCAATGTAGTGATATTGAAAGTAACAACTCTCTAGGATCCTGTAAACTAATTCAGTATGCTGATGACACCACTTTAAGTTTTAGTTGTAAAAACTACGAGAACATAGGTGTACTTGCTCAAGAGAAAGTAACCAGTTGTATTAACTACTTTGAGAGCCTAAATTTAAAACTAATTATGAAAACCATTTTTATGAGTTTTGGGTTTTCAGATGTAAAAGCGTAATCATTTGTATAAATAATAATACCATTCATGAGGCTCAAAGTTTTAAGTTTCTGGGCTTGTTTCTGGACAAAAACTATGTTGGGATAATCATGTTGATTTTATTTGTAAAAGATAACATCTGGTGTCTTTTATTAAGAAAATTATCATCTTATTACAAATTAAATGTTTTGAGAACAGCCTATTTTGGATTAATACATCCTCACATTTTGTACGGCATAGTGTTTTGGGGAACTGTGCTGAATCTAAAATATCACGAGTTTTGATTCAACAAAAATCGGCAGTCAGAACGAATTCTGGGCTACGCTTCGGACAGACCTGTCGTGATGCTTTGTGTCTCTTTGGATATTATGACCGTTACTTCCCTTTTCATATTTGAAACTCTAATTTTGTTTTCCAAAATTCCAATGTTTGCCCCTTCTTATAACTACGAAATTTGCAATAGAATATGTTAAAATTTGAATCCAATCGCCTTAAAATGTTTAATAAACTTCCACTTCAGGCTGGTAAAAATTATCTAACAAACTCCTAATAGATATTATTAGATCGACCAACGACTTTGTTTCATTTAGACAAAAACTGAAAAGTTACCTTATAAATCATCCATTTTACACTTTAGACGAATTTATGAACACCTCTATTTAGTATAAATGATTATATTTTTAAATTACATATTTACGGAATTGGGCCTTGTCTTACCAGTGGTAGTAGTTAACAAAATGTTATTGTAAAAATGACTACAAATAAATAAATGTTATATTTCAATAAAATATTTTTGAAAATGATCGTGATTTTTGTTTAAAGTAAATTTTGACTATGGTAGACGTTCTGAGGTTGTAATATTAACAGCGGACGTTTTCCTGACGCTTTAGTGAACATGACGTTTTCGGGTCTGGAATCCAATTACGTTTCAAATAAAAAGTAACCTAATAAATAGCACAAATAAAATAAGAATTTTCTCTTTACGTTTAAATAAATCCTTCGGTTTTCGTTATTTGAATTTTTAATACTTTGCAAAGAGAAGGAATAGTGTTAAAAATGTTTTTGTTGTTGTTGATAACCATTTTGGAACGCTTATAGCTCAAAATTATTATGGTAAAGCTTTTTTTGGGGGGGGGGTTGTACTTGTACGCATTGTTTCTTTAGATATATTTTGTATCCACACAAAATTACAAAAATAAATAGTAGGGCAACAAAGAGGACTCTCAAAACATTATTTGAAGCAGTGGCACGCTACAAATTGTTTAAGTTGAGTTAGTCCCCTTATTCCGATCACAGCTAAGTATCTAAGTCGGGAGCAGACTATACCTCCCCACACCGCATCGGTTTCGTCAAACCAATGATAGTGTTTGTTGATATTTACCCATTAATTATAACAATATCATAAACCATTACTATTAGTATTAAACCATTACATATAATTTATGATTCATGTTTAATAGCCGGCAAACCATAAAGATTAAGTGGTTCAATAAAAAACACCATGCTATCATTATTCTGTCATTACAATCACAAAGTAACTGAACTATATCAAGATAACAGCTAGAATATAAATATAACGGTCAACTTACGGAAATTTTGATGAGTTAATTGAATATTTTCCGTTGTAACATACCTAAAATAATACATAAATTTTAATCACAGCTTAAAAGTAACTAAACCATTATTGTTAAACTAGGTTTAAGACATTTAAAGTGTACTTGTGTGCGTATTCCTGAGAATTCCCAACGCGTGTGCAAAAAGAACACGACATTTAAGAAACTGAAACCCACACCCGTCTTCAGGTGAGTAGCACACAAACAAATCTAGTTACCAGTGAAAGCTGACCAGTCACCTAACAGTTTATCTCTCTCCACAGTTTACTTATTTGCATTTCTAGATATTTTTTCGATAACATTTCTTAACACGATTATATTCACTGCAAGCGATATATTTTGCTACATGTAGTGTACGTATGCAATCATGCATAAAACACGTATAAAGAGCAGAAGGGTTGTTGCTGATAAGGTAAACCCCACTTACACTTATCAGATTGCAATTGTCTTTCACTCACAGGGCTTAGGCGATATGGACACTTTGATAACAACCTGACGTGATTGGCTCAGACCATTTATCTTTCCTTGTATGGGTACTAATAGTGAAAAGAAAACTGGGTCGTTTATGCAAACGTAACATTGTATTAGCAGTTTGAAAGTACAATTGAAAAGTGTATAAACATATAGAATTTTTACAGCATATAAACATCTGTAAAACGATGATAAAAGAAAACGATGTTTATATTTCCAAATTCAGAAATTTTGACATTGAAATTCAAGATTGTATCACTAAACTTAAAATTAAAACTGAAGATAATGTTGAAATGTGCAAAATTGACGTGCACATACTTCGGAAAAAACTTCAGGAAGAAGAATATATGAATTGGTGCTCACTTCCACAAAAAGGAAGAGGTGCAGTTTTATTTCAACAATGTGCCGCACTGAACAAAAAAGTGAGCAATTGCGAAGGGTTAACTGATTCAGAGTTCAAGGAATATTTAAAGATAGTGGGAGACGTTGCTCCAGTTAGAGGTATCAAAGGCAGGTCCAAGGACGGCAACCGTTGTAGACATTGTTCTACCAACGAGCACTTCATTTTTGAGTCTTTGCCACATGTCCTTGGACAGTGTCCTTTTGGTAGCCTTCTCCGCAACGAACGTCACCACAGAATCAAAACCATCATTTCCAATGAACTCAGGAAGCACCAACACTTTGAAATTCATGAAGAGATTAGTTCAGTGGCAGACAATGGCTCTACAAGAAGATGTGACATTTTAGTGATTGACAAAATTAAAAGTAACGGAATTATCTTGGACCCTACAATTAGATTCGAAATTAGTAATACACAACCAGAAGATGTGGACATTGAAAAAAGACAAATTTACAATCAAACAATCAATTACTACAAATCAAAATACCAAATTCAAAATTTTTAAGTAATAGTCAATAGTCAAATAGCTTTATTACATTATCCTTGAGATAAGTACATAGGTGTCAAAACTTAAAACTAGTTACAAGAGTATCTTGATGTTGCAGTCGAGTCTTAGGTTGTTCCCTGTCTCCAGCCCAGAAATTCGTTTATGGAGTAAAATGGTCTGTCCGTCAACCATTTCGTCAGTGTTGTCTGCAGCTTCTTTCCTTGGAGCGCCTTTATGTCGTCTGGTAGAGCGTTGAAGAACTTCCTGCCGCTGAATGATGGTTTCTTTTCGAATCTGGAAGTATGGTGCGAGGGTAGGGTGAAATTTGATGCATATCGAGTGTTGTACCCATGGATATCTTGGCCTCGTTGCGGATCCTTCTTTTCAACAAAGAGGATTACTTCTTTGATGAAAAGGCTGATTAGGGTTAGAACCCCATGCCTTGGAAATTCATCTCTGCAGCTTTCTCTGGAAGCCAGTTCTGACATTATTCTAATGGCTCTTTTTTGAAGATACAGAATTTTATTCAGGTTGCGTGCGGATGTTCCCCCCCATATTATAAGGCCATATCTCATATGTGACTCAAACAGTGCATGATAGGCGATTTTTGTTGTGGCGTCATCGCTGATACTCTTGATCCGTTTTAGGACATAAAGGCTGGAGTTTAGCTTTTTTACAAGACTATCAACGTGTTCATTCCATTGCAGGTTACTGTCGATGGTCATACCAAGAAACTTAGTATGATCTTCAATTTCAACGTCTGGTATGGCTGGAACTGTATTATGTCTTCTTCCAAAACCCAGTTGTTTGGTCCTATCAAAAATGGGTCCTATCGTTTGTGTTGGCAGTGTCTTGTTGGGATTGATTATTCTTGCTGTGTTCAGGGTTGCAGGGAGGGGGAGGTGTCTTCAGTGATGTTTTTTCTCTTTCAGCATGGGCATTTTCTATGTGTTTTTCAAAAAAAGTTCTATGGTTTCATGTTTTTCGAGGCGGGTGGCTGACTTTGGTGGGCAAAGTCTTTTCGGTTGTTCTGCTGCAGTTGGTTCTGTTGCAGTTTGAAAGGTGGATGGCCGTACTTGTTGAGATGTAGTGTTGTGATGGTGCAGTTCAAGTTCTTGGTCAGAGTGAAGGACTGTCCGTCGAATCCAGATGCTCAACGTGTCGGTATTTTCCGGGGTGTGGTATTGGAGTGACTTCGTATGGCGAGAGATTGCGACAAGGCAGTGTGGCACTGAGTTGTAGATGAATAGGTTTATTCATCGGATCGCGGGACAATTCAAAACTTTTCAGTGATTTTGGCATAAGTTTAATTTAAATAAGAAAACATTAATCCAAATTCAATTAGTTTCGATAAAATCATCAATATCAACATTAAGGAATCATTTATATAACTAAATTTTGGACAGTATTCTTTGTAATAACAAATTGTATTGACAATAAGACGACATTTTTGTAATAAATTTTCTTTATACACAACCAGTTTTCTGAACGTGATAATATAATATGTAACCAAATAAAAAGCCGGTCAGAGATTTTTAAAATAAAATAAAAAGTTCTCCAGTTAAAACCTAAATGGCATCACATTTTAAATTCTTCGTTTCAAATAGATGTTTAAAACCGATGGATTTTGTTTCGACAGTGTGTATTTCTTTTCCAAAGAACAATTCACATTCATCGTCAAACGAACCAGTATCGAAGCCAAACAACTCCCATAACACTTTAACTTAATTTTATAGGCTGTTAAGGGTAATATTTGAATATATAAATCTCAATTGTGTTTACTCTTTGTTATATATAACCTTTCGCCTGCTTACCAAAATTATCAACTTTGTTCAATAATGTGTATTTGATTAAGGTGTTAATTAACTGTTTTAAAGATGTAAAGGTCGGCAAAGGGAAATCCTACATTATTTTAACATGATAATACTCTTATGAGCGTACATGAAGTTTGGATTTCGTTTTGGTTTACCTTTTTGTAATTTTAAATCATATTTAGATTGCTTAGTTCACGTTTCATTTGACTATTTCTGAACAACAATAATTTGTCTGAAAAAATAGCATATTGTTTGAAACCATTTGCACTTCTTTTGTCTTACTTTTGGAATATTTTTCCTGAAGGGACTATGTTTAAGGGATTAAATAAATAAAGGATATTAAATAAATTTTGAAGAAATTAGTTTTTATTAAGTTTTCTCGCGTTAAACCTAAGGCTACATTCGTTTCAGAGTTTCAACATTGACATTCAACGGAAACAGTAAATGTTTGAAAGCTTCTACTTGTACTCAAGAGTTGAAAGTAGACGTGTACAATAATTGTGGTCCTTGTACCTCTAATTGTTCTGAAACTGATTAGATTCAGGGTTGAAGCATGGGCCGTCCATAGTGATCCGACAGAAGTACAAACGCTGTGGTCAAAGGGTGTGTAAAGCTTCAATTACAAGTAAACAGGTTCAGCTAATGAAAACCAACCATTACATTGATCTGTTGACGATCGTTTAAGCACTGGACAAAGCACGTTTGTCCTTCTGTGGATTGCAAACAACAAACTTACATTTAAGCGCTATTATATACTCGTACAATGGTTATAATGAATACAATAGTAATATTTTAAATATTGACTGGGACTCGTGGCGTCGTTCTGTAATCCAGCTTCATGGAGGTCAGGTTTGGAGGATGATATAGGTCTAAAGCAGCTCAGATAGTCTCAGTGATAATCTGATGATATCCGCATCAACTTTCACCATCGTTTAGACATATCAGACCATCACCTGCGTGGTTCAGAAGTCACGTTAAGCAGTTGGTCCTTGTATTTCCATTGGTCATTGGGATGTAATTAATGACCCATTCTAAGAAAGAGTCGCCCTTAGTTTGTAACAAGACTACACCTCATAACTCATTACTACCACTCATTACACTCATCCTTCACCACATATTTGCCTTAAAATGAGAGTGGTCGGCATCTCAAATAGTGATAATAGGTCATGTACCAAAAACTGTATTATTTATGTACACTTGTAAATTTTAATCAGAGTGTTTATTCAAAGACAATGTCACGGTAGATTGAGAGCACATATATGCCACTTGGCTGAGGTAGGAAACTCAACACGGTTGCGGCAGCCCACACACAGATTGAGCTGCGAGATAATCTTTTTGAGAGTATCAAGTAAAGCCCATTACACATACGCAAGTTCGATTGTTTCGGAAAGCACGCTTAAATACGACGTTGTATCACTTAAAAACTTTTGCAAAAAAGGTATAATCCTGTATAAGGACTTGAGTTTGATATACAATTGTACAATATATTATCCTGGAAGTAAAGAAATCACAGTTCAGTGGCATGTAGCACAACAAGATGGAGTACAATGTAAACAAATGCAAACAGATTCAACTGTGATGATGTTATAAAAGCAAACCGTATCGTTGTCGTAATCTAGCAACCTAGATAGTCTGTGGTATGAAAATGATTTATTGTTTCTAGGATAAAAAGTGTTTTGGACGACAGCCAGATACATTGTAAGCTTTTCAGCTTTTCTCGTGATGTAGTTATTGTATGTGTGTACATATATTTTAAAAAGTTTCAAAAAATTATGATTATTTTTTATGTATATCGTACCCTAAAATGGAAAATTCAAAGTCCCTTAATTGAGGTTTAAGATAATTATTGTGTCCTCTATTATAGCTGGAGAAAAAGGTACGGGTGGAAAGAGGTGACGACGCAAAGTGTACGTCGTCACCAATAACGCCGACATTATCTATAGGGTCTTATGTTATAATTAGGAGCTTCTAACTTTTGAATTGACGACTTGATACACTTTAGGGCTTATTGGAAACATATTATGCTGTAAGATTTCATAACTGTGATGTCAAGAGTAGGCTGAAAATTATATTTAAAGGATGTATTTGTCACAATATATTATAATTTATGTTTTTGAACGATTTTTAACCAAATAGTTTGACCCAACTGGAATAAACCACAAAGGTAAAATATGTGTGCACGATATTGCAAACACGTTAAGTGATGAAGAGTTTGAACATTAAAGCGTTGTTATAGTTCTAAATAAATAGATATTTAACGAAAACGCTATTGAAAAATAATTGTTGTATAAAACAAAATGGGTGACTTGTTTCGGCTTTTTAGGCCGAGAAATGAGTGTCGAGGTCAGAAATGAGGTGAGAAAATAGGTCATGGCCAAGGAACATGTTACCCAAATTATAAACAAAATTATTTTCAAGGGTGTTTTGTTAAATATTTATTTATTTAACTTTAGGTGATATATTTCGTGATTTAACTTGCTTTGAATGACAAAACAAAAAAGACGTCTGCAGATAGTTTCTAGTATCAGTGGTCCAAACCATGTAGGGTTGGAGAATGACACACACTCGCTTCCTAACCTAGATAACTAGACAAAGTAGATGCCTTGTTGAGACTCTGTCTAGGTGTATCAGGTTGAAACCTCGTATTTCAACAATCCAGTTAGTTTCAATTGGGATTTGTTTGGTAACTGCCAACAATTATTGTTATTTTCGTCGAATTTGGTAACTCACACCATTATTTTATCGTTCTTTTCCACAACCTATAGCCTCGATATTTTACCTAAAATTAAAATTGTGTTGTTCTTTTCTCGGCCTCTTAGCCGTTATTTATTTTTTTTCTAGAAGTGAGAGGACGTTTGACCGGCCGTTTAGCATGGTTTGTAGTCAGATAATACACCGTACTAAATACATGACATTTATACCATCTGTCTTAAAAAACATAACTTAAGTTTACGAGAAAACTAATCTGAAGAGGCATAATTTCAGCTATTTTTTACATTTTCCACATTGGAAAACTCCAAACCACCATGTTTTATAAAAAGGCGTGTCACATGTATATTGGAAAAGGTTAGTTAAAACAACATCAAAAATTTAAAACTATACATACATTCAACCAAACAATACCTTTTCATTCGAGTTTGTTAGTAGAGCTTTATTAATATTTTAGACATGTTCCATCATAAGATAATAAAAGGGATTAACTAAGCTTAGGGGTGAAATTAAGCTTGGACTTCTTCAATATAACTCCATTCAAGTTTAAGTTTATACGAATGCTATAAGGTCGTAAGTTGTACCATTAGTTTGATCACTTCAATATCTATCAGATGGTATGTATTTTGCAGTAATATAGTGGTTTTGATTTGCTAATTTGATGTTATTGTAAAATAAACGCAATCACGGTTTTAGCAAAGATCAAACAGTGCTTATTGTTGAAGAACTCTTAAGAAGAAGATAATTTCTTTTTGTCAAGAGGAATTTGGGGTCAAGTTTACAGGTGTGAATATTCCAAACAAATCTAAAATTCACAGATTTGTAAAAAGAATTTAACAAAATAGGTTATGTAGGGAACGAAAAACATAACAGAGGGTACTGAATGAAGAGATGACGGACAATGTTAGGGTTGAATTAGAAAATTCTCCTAAAAATCTTTCAAATTTTTGAAACAACAAAAGCAGACAACCCACTAACACCTGGATACTTGACCTTAAACGCATCTTGACAAAAAATATTATCTTTCTCTTAAGTGTTCTTCAACAATAAGCACTCTTTGAGCTAAAAACCATGATTGCGTTTATTTTACAAAAACATAAAATTAGCAAATCAAAACTTCTATATTACTGCAACAATTCATACCAACTGATAGATATTGAAGTAAACAAACCAATGATACAAATTACGACCTTATAGCGCTCGTAAAGAATGACTTACTAAAGTTTGAAAGTTGGGTTGCGTTTTAAAAGAAACACCCTGAACAATATTTCTAAACCCCTAATTTGTAGGTGTAATTAAACAAAAATCATCTTTAGCGTTCGTTAAGTTAAACCTTTAAGCTTAGACGTATTCATCAACGATGATGATAATGATGATGACGATGGTGACGGTGATGATGACCGTGTTGATGGTGGTGACGATGACGGTGATGATGGTGGTGATGACGACCGAGATTACGGTGATGATGGTGGTGATGATGACGGTGATAATGATGATGTATGTGTCGGTCCACCAATAGCAGGAGCAATGACGAGTAAACACCTGATTCATGGCGAGGCACGGATGAGTCAACAAAGGTGAAATGGATGTTTGTAAACCTCTTATTGCGGTAATGTGTTTGGGGCCAGTGTTACACGGTTTGTGAATGCAGTTCCCAGAATAAAACAAAGGTGAAATGGATGTTTGTAAACCTCTTATTGCGGTAATGTGTTTTCGGCCAGTATTACACGGTTTGTGAATGCAGTTCCCATAGTAGAACAAAGGTGAAATGGATGTTTGTAAACCTCTTATTGCGGTAATGTGTTTGGGGCCAGTGTTACACGGTTTGTGAATGCAGTTCCCAGAATAAAACAAAGGTGAAATGGATGTTTGTAAACCTCTTATTGCCGTAATGTGTTTGTAGCCAGTGTTACGCGGTTTGTGAATGCAGTTCCAGAATATAATAAAGGTGCAATGGATGTTTGTAAACCTCTTATTGTAATGTGTTTGTGGCCAGTGTTACACTGTTTGTGAATGCAGTTCCCAGAATAAAACAAAGGGAAAGAAATGTTTGTAAACCCTTATTGGGGTAATGTCAGGTTTGTGAATGCAGTTCCAGAATAAAACAAAGGTGAAATGGATGTTTGTAAACCCCTATTGCGGTAATGTGTTTGGGGCCAGTGTTACATTGTGAATTCAGTTCCCAGAATAGAATAAAGGTGAAATGGATGTTTGTAAACCTTTATTGCGGTAATGTTTGGGGCCAGTGTTACACGGTTTGTGAATGCAGTTTCCAGAATAGAATAAAGGTGAAATGGATGTTTGTAAACCTCATTGCGGTAATGTGTTTGCCAGTGTTACACGATTTGTGAATGCAGTTCCAAGAATAGAATAAAGGTGAAATAGATGTTTGTAAACCCTTATTGCGGTAATGAGTTTGGGGCCAGTGTTACACGGTTTGTGAATGCAGTTCCAAGAATAGATTAAAGGTGAAATGGATGTTTGTAAACCTCTTATTGCGGTAATGAGTTTGGGGCCAGTGTTACACGGTTTGTGAATGCAGTTTCCAGAATAGAATAAAGGTGCAATGAAACTGTTATTGCCTTTTGTTTTGCACCGTTGAAGAATAAAGTTTCTAGAACAGAGAAAAGGCGCAGCCTACTTTTGATTTCATGTTGAGATGTTTTGAGTTTTTCCATATGATTTTTCAAGAACGAAAATATTAGTTTTATTAAACTGCAGTTTAAGCTGAAATGATACATAACATTTAAATTGTGCTTACAATAATTCTGTCAGATGGAAAACAAATGTTCCTGTATTAAGCTACACCTCGCACGAAACAATTCTTCATGGGGTGAAAAAGTGACATTTTCACTAGGTACTTCCTAAAGACTCCTATAAAAGAAATGTAACAATCCATCATTTAGTATTTAAACTGACATATATCTCACCTTTCCTAGCAGCTCTCTTAGAGACAACAGAAACATAAATGCTTTGCCTGTTAAATTCAACTTTATATTTCAATAACAACACCTACTGTTCAATTTTAACCACCCTCTATATTTTGAAAACATATATTTCTTTTAAATCAAAGTGTGGTCTCGTAAAAGGCAGTGAAATATATTTTTACGAAAATAATGGAAGAGAAAACTACCGGCTGAGAGACACAGAACGGCAGTTCACAAACAGTTTACCTTCTAAGGTAAAAATGAAAGTTGCGAATAGGTAGCCAAATTCTATCAAAAGTGCCAAGAGCTAAAGGCTTTTAAAGTTCGCCTGAAAAAGGTTTCAGTCGTGGAAGCATTTCACAATACAGATGACTTTATCGCATATTACTCACTGACTTACTACAGGACTAGAGTTGTACGATTCAAACGAATGAGAGAGAGTGAAAGTCTGATTGGAATCTCAATGTTAGAATGCTTGAGAAATTGTAGGTTTTCAGACTAAATAACGATTTTAACATATAAAATGATTACACAATAAGCTATGTATTTATTTACAACACTCATATCAATGTTGCCATGACGAGAGAGAGAGAGAGAGAGAGAGAGAGATAGATTTCGTAGTGAAAATGAAGTCAGTGCTGTGTTGTGATGCAGAACTGTGAAGTGTTGTGGCTTCAGCTTGGTTTCACGCTTGCCAACTATCTCTCTTTGTCTCACATACTTCTTCCTTCCTCATGTCAATGTTGCTAGAAGAGAGAGAGAGAGAGAGAGAATGAATGAATGAATGAAATTGTTTATTTAACCTGCCCTGGATTAGACCAAGGTCCACTCTTCCTCCAGGACAGGCCCCAAATTATACATACATTTACAAATCAGTTGTGGTTTAAAATTAAATCTTCTTTTTTATAAAATAAACTAAACTTATTTCTAATGTATATACTATTTACATAGGTTTCTACAATACACTGATCGATCATATATATAGCTAACAATTGTATTTTCTAACGTAAACACTAGTACCTGCTTAATAATTTTGATTTAAGTTTTATTTTGAAAGTTTGCTGAGATTCTGCTTCTTTTATCTCACTTTCCAAAGAGTTTATTAATCTAATTGAACTTACATGGAAAGATCTGGTATATAATTCTGTTCTGTGAATGGGAAATTGTAAAATATTATTACCAAATCTGGTTTGTCTTAAATGTACGTTATGCAATGTATTATATTTTTCAAACAAGTAATCAGGTGTACCACTTTTCATAATCTTATTCATTAATATTAAAACATTAAATTCTAATCTTTCTTTAACCTTTAACCAACCTAATTGTCTAAAATGTGGTGTCACATGATCATCTAATCTTAAGTTAAAAATATATCTAATACATGCATTTTGAGCTCGTTGTAGTTTTGTAATCAGTGTAGAATTTAAGTCACAGTATGCCACATTTGCATAATCAAAGTAAGGGAACACAAGTGAAGTAACTAACAATTTTTTAATTTCTAGTGAAGGCTTAAAATATAACTTTTTAAATTGGTATAAACACTGATAAACCTTCTTGTGTATGTAATTCACCTGTTCTGTCCATGATAAAGTGTTAGTAACTCTCAAACCAAGGTTAACGAAATTACTTTCATATACAAGTTGCTGGTTATCAATAGCTACAGGGAGAATATTATTCACATTTAAATTTGACAATAAGCGTGGATGTCCAACAATCATTGGTTTACACTTTGAAACATTTAATTTAAGACCATGATCTTTACACCAGTTGAGTAACATCGTTAAATCAGCATTTATTGAACTAACAGCATCATTTATATTTTTCAAATCACTACTTACATAGAGCTGCATATCATCAGCATACAACATAGATTTACTAAACATTATAGGTTCATTTATTGAATTGATATATAAGGAAAACAGTAAAGCTGACAATGTTGAGCCCTGGGGTACTCAACTGAGTTTATTTTCCAATCTGAAAACTGCCATTTGAACTTTTAATCTTCTGTACTCTACCATTTAAATAGGATTTGAACCAATTTACTGATGACAAGCTAAAGTTATATGATTCTAAGATGGACAAGAGCAACTCGTGGTTTACACAATCAAAGGCACGTGAAAAGTCTAGCAACATCAATATAGTGAGCTTTCTTTCGTCTATGGCTTTTCTAATATCATCAGTCACTTTTACTAATGCTGTTTGGGTGCTATAAGATGCTCTATATCCTGATTGGAATTTATACAAGATATTTCTATTATTAACATAATCATAAACCTGCTTATAAACTAACTTATCCAAAACCTTACCTAATGCACACAAAATGTTTATAGGTCTATAATTTTTACATTCTAGAGGGTTATTTATCTTCGGCAAGGGTAAAATCAAAGCATGTTTCCATTGGCTAGGGTACACAGCATTCACTAAAGAGTAATTAAAAATATGGCATAACACCTCTTTAATCTCATCAAACAATAATCTAATTAACTTTAAGGGTATACCATCGTTTCCTACCGCGTTTGATGATATTCTTTTTAGTACATTTAACACATCATCTTCATTTATGGGACTAAAACTAAAATTATCTCCTTCATTACTTTTTTTGTTCTTATAAAAGTTGATTAAATTATAATTAATGTTATTATCTACACCACAGAAAAAATCATTTAAAGCATTAAGACTTACTACTGGTGCTTCTATCTTTTTTATATCTTTACCTGACCCGTGATCTCTTAGGGTTTTCCAAACATCTTTAACAGGTCTATTTGAACTTAGTGTATTTTGAAAATAACTATTCCTAGCATCACGTACAATTCTTTTAATTCTATTACGTTCTACTCTGTAACTTTCCCAGTCTCCTCTGTCTTTCGTTCTTATGTATCTTTTATACAGCACATCTCTATTTTTCATTTGACCTTTTATTTCATGATTAATCCAAGGACATAACTTTTTCTTATTGGAAATATTTCTTATGGGTACGTATTTATCTAATAACTGTAATATATTCTCTTCTAATATTTCTACTTTACTTTCGACTGTTTCGCTAGTGTACAGTCTTTCCCAATTTACTGAAATACATTTTGCTTTAAGAAGTTCTATATCTAAATTTTTGAAATCTCTTACAGCTACTTTATCCTTACGTATACTAAGATTAGTATTTAAGTTTAACTCTACATAAATCAAATCATGGTAGGACATACCTGACACTGAATTCTGGCCAAAACTTACAATTTTAGATAGGTCATTAGTTATAATTAAATCTAACCAGGTGTCACCAGTAGGGCGGTGATGAGTCGTATTTAAAGGTAAAATGCTGAGATTTAAGTCTTTCATAGTGTTCTGAAGTAAAACTTTATCTGGAAATATTCTATTTGAGCTTAAGTCTATGTTGAGATCTCCAAGCACCAACAAGTTATCGTAAATAGGCAACATATTCCCAATCAAATTATATATTTCATCTAAGTGGCCGATTTTAGGAGGCCTATACAGAGCGCACAATAGTAACTTCCAATTCAAACATTTAAGCTCTAAAACGACAAATTCAGGTTTACTACAATATTTAGCAAGAGATGTAGTGATAACTTTATACTTAATGTTAGTTTTGATGTATATTAACAAGCCTCCTCCTTCTTTTTCCTCTCTGTCATGTCTTATAACATTGTAAGAACTTAATAAGTAAGGTGAGCATGACACAGCTGGTTTAAGAAAGGTTTCTGATACTACGATCACATCAAAAGTACTATTATTAAACGTATTTAAAAAGGAATCTCTATGAACTATTATGTTCTCAACATTTACATGACATACTTTTAAAAGATGTTTTTTTGATACGGGGTTGGATATCAAACCATTTTGTGCAGTACCAATTATACTAGAACTAGTAGTGTTACTCATTGATAACATTATGTTGTTGGTTCAGTACCCTTGTTCTATTACAAAAACACAAAACTGCTGGAAATTTAAAATACCATGAAAATTTCTTACCACCTAATAGAAGCCAAACATAACTTAAGAAACTACTCTGACACATAACGAGAAACAAGGTTTTATTCTTAGGATACAAACAAAGCAAATTGTAGAAAATACCTCCATAGACGTGTGTATTGTAGGAGCAGGTGTTTCAGGCTAGCCTGGCAATGTCCTCTTCGCCCTCGATAACCACGTATCTGTCTCCTTGATTTTTTCGCATGTAGATTCGACCGTTGCGCACCCACAGAAAAGTATATTGTTTCTCAGTTTTGGCTTTCCTTGCAGAGTTCAGAAGCTGTCTTTTCCATTGAGTCAGGCTGCAGTTAACATACACAGGATTTGACTGTCCGTCCATGAAACCCAAATCTCTTGTGTTTAAATTCCTTTTTTCTCTGCGTTTTTGTACAAACAACTCGGCATCTATTTTGCGTACAAACTTAACAACAATACCGCCCGGATTGTTTGTTGCGTTTCGGGATCCATATCTGTAAATTATCTATCATCTTCTCATCAAAGTCGAAACCGATTGATGTAGATACTTTGTTGACAAGTTGGATTAGATTTTCCTCTTTGTTACTGGGTATTCCATGAATTTCCAGAACATTTTCTTTGAGTTTTGTTCCATGTTATTGACTTTTTGTTAGATCAGAGACTTGTTTCTTTAGATTGACATTTTCTTGTTTGATTGCAGACATCTCGACTGTGAAATCCGCCACTTGTTTTGCAACACCATCCAGTTTTATTTTCAATTCTTCAACCCAATCGGAATGTTTGGCCATATTTTCAGTGAGGTCTCGCTGAGTATTTGCAACCTCTGTCCTGAATGACCTCATTTCCGCTAGTAGAATAGAAAGGGTGACGTCACCTGAGGGGCTCTTATCACCGGTAGGGGCATGCACCTGGCCGGCCGCTATTATCTTATCTCCCTCACTTGGATTAGCAGTGACGCGTTGGCTAGGGTCAAGTTTCAGCTTGCAATCCTCACAAACAAAGGTTAGGTTTTTTCCATGTTTAGCTAGAAAGTCATCTTTTGTTGTTCCCAGACACTTGAAATGAAACACTGCTTTGCACATTTTACAAGAACCTCTATGAGCATTAAACGAAAAACCTTTTAGACAAAGCTGACAATTTTTTGGCGATTGCGTTTCTTCCAAAGTTATTTGTTTTTCTCTTATTGGTGTAACTGGTCTTTCGACATTTTTAACTGTTTTTTCACAGGTCAAACATTTCCACGGAAGATTTGATGAAATCAGAAACTGATAGTCAGCCTCTTTAATATTACTTATACAATCCAAATGAAACGTGTTCAAACAACCATTGCATTGCAGGCTTTTGCAAGAAGTACTAATTTTTTTATCACATTGGAAACACTTCATGGTAGCAAAATACCAAGTCAATTATTATGAAATTGTACACTATACTCACAGTCTTTTATTAATCACTTCGAAAACAATCAATGTTATATTCCACTATACTGGGCAAACTCAAGTAGGGAGCGACGGCACAGATGCCCTTCGGCGTCAAACCACAACTGAGAGAGTCTCGTAGCGTGAAAATGGGAATCCAGTGTTGTGTTGTGATGCAGAACTGTGAAGTGTGTCGTGTCAAGCTTGGTTCCAGCTTGGCTTAACACTTTGTCTCACATACTTCCCTTCCTTATGTTGACATGAAGTGAGAGAGAGAGATCTTGTAGCGTGAAAATAAAGTCAGTGTTGTGTTGTGATGCAGAAGTGTGATTGGCTAAGCGGTTTTCAGCTTGGCAACTTATCTCTTTGTCTCACATGATTCCTTCCTCTCATGTTGCCATGAATGAATGAATGAATGAATGAAATTGTTTATTTAACCTGCCCTGGATTAGACCAAGGTCCACTCTTCCTCCAGGACAGGCCCCAAATTATACATACATTTACAAATCAGTTGTGGTTTAAAATTAAATCTTCTTTTTTATAAAATAAACTAAACTTATTTCTAATGTATATACTATTTACATAGGTTTCTACAATACACTTATCGATCATATATATATAGCTAACAGTTGTATTTTCTAACGTAAACACTAGTACCTGCTTAATAATTTTGATTTAAGTTTTATTTTGAAAGTTTGCTGAGATTCTGCTTCTTTTATCTCACTTTCCAAAGAGTTTATTAATCTAATTGAACTTACATGGAAAGATCTGGTATATAATTCTGTTCTGTGAATGGGAAATTGTAAAATATTATTACCAAATCTGGTTTGTCTTAAATGTACGTTATGCAATGTATTATATTTTTCAAACAAGTAATCAGGTGTACCACTTTTCATAATCTTATTCATTAATATTAAAACATTAAATTCTAATCTTTCTTTGACCTTTAACCAACCTAATTGTCTAAAATGTGGTGTCACATGATCATCTAATCTTAAGTTAAAAATATATCTAATACATGCATTTTGAGCTCGTTGTAGTTTTGTAATCAGTGTAGAATTTAAGTCACAGTATGCCACATTTGCATAATCAAAGTAAGGGAACACAAGTGAAGTAACCAACAATTTTTTAATTTCTAGTGAAGGCTTAAAATATAACTTTTTAAATTGGTATAAACACTGATAAACCTTCTTGTGTATGTAATTCACCTGTTCTGTCCATGATAAAGTGTTAGTAACTCTCAAACCAAGGTTAACAAAACTACTTTCATATACAAGTTGCTGGTTATCAATAGCTACAGGGAGAATATTATTCACATCTAAATTTGACAATAAGCGTGGATGTCCAACAATCATTGGTTTACACTTTGAAACATTTAATTTAAGACCATGATCTTTACACCAGTTGAGTAACATCGTTAAATCAGCATTTATTGAACTAACAGCATCATTTATATTTTTCAAATCACTACTTACATAGAGCTGCATATCATCAGCATACAACATAGATTTACTAAACATTATAGGTTCATTTATTGAATTGATATATAAGGAAAACAGTAAAGCTGACAATGTTGAGCCCTGGGCTCAACTGAGTTTATTTTCCAATCTGAAAACTGCCATTTGAACTTTTAATCTTCTGTACTCTACCATTTAAATAGGATTTGAACCAATTTACTGATGACAAGCTAAAGTTATATGATTCTAAGATGGACAAGAGCAACTCGTGGTTTATCAAAGGCACGTGAAAAGTCTAGCAACATCAATATAGTGAGCTTTCTTTCGTCTATGGCTTTTCTAATATCATCAGTCACTTTTACTAATGCTGTTTGGGTGCTATAAGATGCTCTATATCCTGATTGGAATTTATACAAGATATTTCTATTATTAACATAATCATAAACCTGCTTATAAACTAACTTATCCAAAACCTTACCTAATGCACACAAAATGTTTATAGGTCTATAATTTTTACATTCTAGAGGGTTATTTATCTTCGGCAAGGGTAAAATCAAAGCATGTTTCCATTGGCTAGGGTACACAGCATTCACTAAAGAGTAATTAAAAATATGGCATAACACCTCTTTAATCTCATCAAACAATAATCTAATTAACTTTAAGGGTATACCATCGTTTCCTACTGCGTTTGATGATATTCTATTTAGTTTTAACACATCATCTTCATTTATGGGACTAAAACTAAAATTATCACCTTCATTACTTTTTTTGTTCTTATAAAAGTTGATTAAATTATAATTAATGTTATTATCTACACCACAGAAAAAATCATTTAAAGCATTAAGACTTACTACTGGTGCTTCTATCTTTTTATATCTTTACCTGACCCGTGATCTCTAAGGTTTTCCAAACATCTTTAACAGGTCTATTTGAACTTAGTGTATTTTGAAAATAACTATTCCTAGCATCACGTACAATTCTTTTAATTCTATTACGTTCTACTCTGTAACTTTCCCAGTCTCCTCTGTCTTTCGTTCTTATGTATCTTTTATACAGCACATCTCTATTTTTCATTTGACCTTTTATTTCATGATTAATCCAAGGACATAACTTTTTCTTATTGGAAATATTTCTTATGGGTACGTATTTATCTAATAACTGTAATATATTCTCTTCTAATATTTCTACTTTACTTTCGACTGTTTCGCTAGTGTACAGTCTTTCCCAATTACTGAAATACATTTTGCTTTAAAGTTCTATATCTAAATTTTTGAAATCTCTTACAGCTACTTTATCCTTACGTATACTAAGATTAGTATTTAAGTTTAACTCTACATAAATCAAATCATGGTAGGACATACCTGACTGAATTCTGGCCAAAACTTACAACTTTAGATAGGTCATTAGTTATAATTAAATCTAACCAGGTGTCACCAGTAGGGCGGTGATGAGTCGTATTTAAAGGTAAAATGCTAAGATTTAAGTCTTTCATAGTGTTCTGAAGTAAAACTTTATCTGGAAATATTCTATTTGAGCTTAAGTCTATGTTGAGATCTCCAAGCACCAACAAGTTATCGTAAATAGGCAACATATTCCCAATCAAATTATATATTTCATCTAAGTGGCCGATTTTAGGAGGCCTATAAACGCACAATAGTAACTTCCAATTCAAACATTTAAGCTCTAAAACGACAAATTCAGGTTTACTACAATATTTAGCAAGAGATGTAGTGATCACTTTATACTTAATGTTAGTTTTGATGTATATTAACAAGCCTCCTCCTTCTTTTTCCTCTCTGTCATGTCTTATAACATTGTAAGAACTTAATAAGTAAGGTGAGCATGACACAGCTGGTTTAAGAAAGGTTTCTGATACTACGATCACATCAAAAGTACTATTATTAAACGTATTTAAAAAGGAATCTCTATGAACTATTATGTTCTCAACATTTACATGACATACTCTTAAAAGATGTTTTGATACGGGGTTGGATATCAAACCATTTTGTGCAGTACCAATTATACTTGAACTAGTAGAGTTACTCATTGATAACATTATGTTGTTGGTTCAGTACCCTTGTTCTATTACAACAACTAAAATACAAAACTGCTGGAAATTTAAAATACCATGATACCACCTAATAGAAGCCAAACGCTAGACAATCGAGAAACAAGGTTTTATTCTTAGGATACAAACAAAGCAAATTGTGAAAATACCTCCATAGACGTGTGTATTGTAGGAGCAGGTGTTTCAGGCTAGCCTGGCAATGTCCTCTTCGCCCTCGACCACATCTGTCTCCTTGATTTTTTCGCATGTAGATTCGACCGTTGCACCCACAGAAAAGTATATTGTTTTTCAGTTTTGGCTTTCCTCGCAGAGTTCAGAAGCTGTCTTTTCCATTGAGTCAGGCTGCAGTTAACATACACAGGATTTGACTGTCCGTCCATGAAACCAAATCTCTTGTGTTTAAATTCCTTTTTCTTTGCGTTTTTGTACAAACAACTCGGCATCTATTTTGCGTACAAACTTAACAACAATACCGCCGGATTGTTTGTTGCGTTTCAGGATCCATATCTGTAGCAATTATCTATCATCTTCTCATCAAAGTCGAAACCGATTGATGTAGATACTTTGTTGACAAGTTGGATTAGATTTTCCTCTTTGTTACTGGGTATTCCATGAATTTCCAGAACATTTTCTTTGAGTTTTGTTCCATGTTATTGACTTTTTTGTTAAATCAGAGACTTGTTTCTTGATTGACATTTTCTTGTTTGATTGCAGACATCTCGACTGTGAAATCCGCCACTTGTTTTGCAACACCATCCAGTTTTATTTTCAATTCTTCAACCAATCGGAATTTGGCCATATTTTCAGTGAGGTCTCGCTGAGTATTTGCAACCTCTGTCCTGAATGACCTCATTTCCGCTAGTAGAATAGAAAGGGTGACGTCACCTGAGGGGCTCTTATCACCGATAGGGGCATGCACCTGGCCGCCGCTATTATCTTATCTCCCTCACTTGGATTAGCAGTGACGCGTTGGCTAGGGTCAAGTTTCAGCTTGCAATCTCACAAACAAAGGTTAGGTTTTTCCATGTTTAGCTAGAAAGTCATCTTTTGTTGTTTGGGCACGAAATGAAACGCTTTGCTTGAAGGTCCGTAGCGTGAAAATGAAGTCAGTGTTGTGTTGTGATCAGAACTGTGAAGTGTGTTGTGGCTTCAAGCTTGGTTTCGTCTGCCAACTTATCTCTTTGTCTCACATACTTCCTCTTCCCTCATGTTGCCATGAAGAGAGAGAGAGAGAGTCTCGTAGCAGGAAAATAAGAAGTCAGTGTTGTGTTGTGATGCAGAACTGTGAAGTGTGTGTTGTGGCAAGCTTGGTTTCACGCACCAACTTATCTCTTTGTCTCACATACTTCCTTCCTTCCTCATGTTGACATGAGAACAGAGAGAGAGAGATCTCGTAGCGTGAAAATGAAGTCAGTGTTGTGTTGTGATGCAGAACTGTGAAATGTTGTGGCTGGCTTGGTTTCACGTCTGCCAACTTATCTCTTTCTCACACTTCCTTCCTTCCTCATGTTGCCATGAAGAGAGAGAGAGAGAGAGAGGATCTCGTAGCAGGAAAATGAAGTCAGTGTTGTGTTGTGATGCAGAACATGAAGTGTGTTGTGGCTGAAAGCGGTTTCACGCTTGCCAACTTATCTCTTTGTCTCACATACTTTATCCTTCCTCATGTTGACATGAAGTGAGAGAGAGAGAGGAGATCTCGTAGCGTGAAAATGAAGTCAGTGTTGTGTTGTGATGCAGAACTGTGAAGTGTGTTGTGGCTGGCTTGGTTTCACGTCGCCAACTTATCTCTTTGTCTCACATACTCCACACTTCCTTCCTCATGTTGCCATGAGAATTGTCTCATGTGGAAAATAGAAGTCAGTGTTGTGTTGTGATGCAGAACTGTGAAGTGTGTCGTGGCTTCAAGCTTGGTTTCACGCTTGCCAACTTATCTCTTTGTCTCACATACTTCCTTCCTTCCTCATGTTGCCATGAAATTGTCTCGTAGCGGAAAATGAAGTCAGTGTTGTGTTGTGATGCAGAACTGTGAAGTGTGTTGTGGCTTCAAGCTTGGTTTCACGCTTGCCAACTTATCTCTTTGTCTCACATACTTCCTTCCTTCCTCATGTTGGAGTCAAATGATTTTATAAAATATTATTTGTCTCATGAAAAAACTATGGCTCGTCACACGTCCAAGAAAAGGTCATCGCTCTTCAACAACTTCGGCCACGCTTGGGGCCTAAATATTGAACTTGTATAATCAAGCTTAGTGGCAAACGATAAGTTTAGGACCTAGTGATGATCCATGTTTTTTTCATGGCACAAACTATACTGAGAAAAACGTTTAAGTAGTTTTAATAAAATAAAGAAACCCAAAGTTTTTACAGTTTTGAACTCAGTAGTATTATTTATACGAGTCTTATTCATCTCATAATTTAGACGAAACAGCTGGTGTCCATGCAGCATGCAGACCATCAAAATGCTGATTATCTTCATAAAGAGTAAAATATCTTTGAAACTACCCCATGTCTTTGTGAAAACTAAAAAACAAACCTTACTTTAGCACGTTCCTAATCTTGTACGAGTATTCAATCCAAGTCGTTTGTCAGTTTTCGTTTTATAACAAAATAAGAAACACATACGAGTATATTTCAAACATATGAGTGTATTTAAATTATATAATGCATATTACACGTTTTAAGAATTTTTATACTCGTATTTTTCTTAAATATTAAAAATGAGTAGTTATTGAACATGCCTTAGTACTGGGGATTCAAAGGCAAAGGAGCTGATGGCTTCCTTTATTGGATTCCACCACGTCTTCTACACAAGAAAATATGCCTAATGCACTGTTTACACGATTTGTACATACAACTTTTTTTTTAATATTAAACCAGTATTTAATAGTATTTCATATGGGTGTAATTTAAATTTACGTCAAACGTCTAAAAGCTGTAGTTTTTCTCACACAATTTCTTTTGAGTTATATTCAAATGTATAATCACTCTACTAGACATATTAAAAAGGTTTAGTTATTACTGTAGTTAATTTGTCGTTATTATTTTATTTCAAGTAAAAGGAAAGAACTGACTTTTCCAGCCACTTCCGGAGAAAACTACTCCTAACGTTTGGGTATTTAGAAACTCCACCCGTCTTTAGAGGACTACACCAATCTTGGAACTACATTTAATTAATACCTTAACTTAAGAACTAACCTAGGACTATTCCAACCAATATTTGAAAATATCACTACATCATAAAAATTGATGGCTTGTCAAAATTACAATTACAAATATGAACAAGTAAAAAAGAGGACACGTTATAGGGATAAAACTACATGTTAGCCTTAACATACAACAAATAGCTGACAAAACAAATAGCTGAAAAAACACAGAGATGTGGTAGGTGGTTATTAATTGAAAGGATCTCACCCAGACTCGGACCACGAACCTCGCACTACGGGGGCACGCACTAAATAACATCCCAGTAGGCAGGTAGTTGACATCTGTAGATTAGCGTCTATGCGTACAGCGAGGCTCCTCCGACAGTGACGCACCAAGCGGAGATTGCTGCAACTAACTGCTCCCATCACCTCGCACATGTTGTCTTGTTTCGCGCCTTATTATCGTCTGCTGTCACTTGACTTGTGAGTTATTGTTTTTGTCGAGTGTAATAATAATTAATAAGTTCTATCAATAATTGGACTATTCGTAAAGTATAGTAAACCAGACAATATACGTAGTATTTGCACGTGCATGCTCTCACATATAACCTTCTAGGAATAGCTGTTGTTATGTTGTGTATATTTAAATTAGATGTATTAGAACTTTTGTTGAACATGAAAGTTTGGTCGGGGATTTTGGTTTTATGATTATGTAGATACATAAAACATAGGTCATATAATTGAGGGCCGGTGGAATCTGACGTCCACAGGAAATTGATCAGCTCTTTATTCAATGTTCCTATCCCCAAGGTTATCAATGATAAAACGTATTATTCACCATATTGATTGAATTGGAGGAGACATGTATATTTGAAAGCATTTTATATTTGAGAATTTCTTGATATGTAGAGAATATTAAGACGAAATGTGTTCGATATTTTATTGTAAACTAAATATATTGAACTCTACACAAACCAAAACAAACATTTGGTTTTTAAATTAATTAGGAAAACATTTAAAAATATTGATTTTCTAGTTTTTAAACTTTAACTAATATTTTCGTTTATTCATTTAGTAGGTCTAAATATGCAATGCAATTTATTTGATTTGTTGAAATGTGATCAACAAAATTACCATATCGAACAAAACAATAATTCAACTTACCTTTAAATTAGAACTAAACAAATTATCTTTAAATCAAATTTAAACAATAAACATAAAGCAATATAGGCGACAATGTTTATGGAGTTTGCGTTTACATTGCTGAAGGACATGAAGCATTGGCTTTGTGTAATTTAGTACTGTATGTGAAAAGGAAACAGCAAACATTGATTAATGTAATAAATAAAATTAATGGTTTATAATAAAATATGTAGTTCAAAAGTGTAATACATATAATTAGATGCACTAAACTTTATTTAATTATTGGCATTGCTTTAGGCTTGCAAGGTTCAGAAGATAAGTAATGTCAAGAAACACGCTAATTGTAAAAATATGTAAATACATAATTGTATGAATGTAATAGAAGCTTAAAGTACTACATTTCTTTAAGTATTATAGTCAATTATTCTCTCAGTAAAATTGTGTATAATAAACATTTTTTTGTCATTCTGTGTTAAAAACAGTTGTTTTAGACCCATGTATTATGGCGCTAAAGTAGCTTTTTTTAAACCTATAAACAGCTCGGCTACGCCTCGGACATTAAACTTGAGCTCTGATAAAAAACACTCACTTTACGTTCTAGTGACGAAATATACTATTTAAGTTGCTGTGTTTAGTTCGTTTTAATATAATTCTGGTTATATTATTATGAATTTCGTTTATTTTTACCAAAGATAGACTGATAGAGGAGTAATCATTATTTTAGTGACATGACAGTCTAACACAAACAACGTGAATATTGTAATGGCAGTGGTGAGGGGGGAGCAGTTAGTTGGAGCTATCTCCAGTCTCCGCTTGGAGCGTTACTGTCGGAGGAGCCTCGCTGTACGCATAGACGCAAGTGGTCTGTAGATGAGTGGTGGGGGAGCGGGTTGGGGAAGGGAGAGGCACACAGCCGACGGGGAAGGGGGGTTGATGTTTCCATGGGAGAAGCGGCACACTAAAACATAATTATATCATGGAAACAAGAAAATGTAACACTGCTAAGACCTAACTGTACGTCGTGTGTGTCTCCATGCTTCGCTCACACGGGCGTTCAATTACGAGACGTGTATTTAGTGTGGTCTCCATGCTTCGCTCACATGGGGCGTTCAGTTACGAGACGTGTATGTGTGTTAGTTTAGTCTATTTCTGAGGGTCATTGGGTGTATTCTGGTTTTATGTTATTCGTTATGACTTTTCTGTCTGAAATTGTTTACTGTTTTGAAAATGGGTTTAAGCTTAGGTATCCAGAGGGGCCTAACTTCTACACTACTTTGGCTAATGGGATTGTTATATTTTAGTTTTATCAAAGTTCCCTCTACAAATTTTCTTTTGTAAAAATATGTGTTTCATGGTGGAAAATTTTAACGTTATTGAAGTCAAAGTGTGTTCAACCTATTATGAACTTTCAAAATATTTTATTTCGTTTCTACAAAATGAAAGCCCTTGCCACGTTTGAATATATCCAAGCAATTTCGTAGTAAATTTATTAAGTCTATCATATCTACATAAACTAAAAACCTTTTTCCAAAAAATGAAATTACAAAAAACTTACGTACATGCTACAGTAAATTCCTTTTGACCTGTAAGAGCTAAAGTAAAACGCATTCATAACATAATGTTGGAAACAGTATTTTGTGACTACAAGAAAGAAGGGTTTAAGAGCTCTCAGGCAGTAAAGTGTTAATGAAAGTTACAAGGGTTGATAAATATTTCATGAAATGCCCTTTCGTCGTTAACATCTAGTTATTCAAAGTGAGTCTTACCTAAGCGATGGGATATGCTAATTGTATTTACCTATTAGAAAGTCTCTCAAAGTATCTGGTTTATAAATAGACCTACTCTTACTTCTATACTCGTGTATATTTAAAGCAATAATACTGACGATATTTGTGCCTAACTTTAAATTTTAATGGGCAGGTTAAATTTGTATTAGCTATATAACAAAAATATACACAAGTATTTTAAGTTTTCAATTTTAAACAGTAGCCTATACGTTTTTCTGTTAAATTTTCAATTTATAAAATACGTGTTGTACAATTTAGTGAATTTCGTTAATTTGGCTTGACTAAAAGGTTCAACTTAAAAGTGTGCATTCAGAACTGTAAAATTTTTATTATGGTTTATTGTTCAATGTTAGATTGTACTTTAAAACTGAATGTGTTGAAATATAAAAACATTTCATGTGAATCAACCTTTTGTCAGACAGCAATAGAAACAAGTACGTGTGTCAGTCGACAGCGATAAAGCTAAAGAGAATCCCAGTTTATGATGACGTATACATGACAGCAAGAAATTCAATTTCTTTAAATTTGCATACGTCTGCACTAGTGGATTCACTTCATAAACTTGTCACTTGAATCTTTTCAGTTCTAGCATGATTTTATAACAATTTCATTGTAACATCTCTAATTTTCTTTCTTTCATTTTGTTTAACAAACTAATTATAAATTGACTTACCAACATGCCTTTAGAGACGCATCTTTTCAAAGAATGTGTAGCGAGTAGTTTATGTTACCTTTGCTATGTTAAATGTCTACCTGAGTTGAAATACGTAAGTATTTATTGTGATTAGATGCTGATTACAATAAGGCTTGTGGATTTGTGAATAAATAACTAATATAACTAATGAATGGTGTAACAAATCCTACGAGAAAAACAAAGAAAATGAGAGTATAATCGATCAAAGGTAAGGACCACTAATAGTTAATTATAACTTGTGAGAGTTTTTGTTTGAAATGTTGTGGAAATTAGCGAGGTCTTTTGAAGTAGGATATAACGGCACCAAACCCTTCGTTTGTAAATTAAAATTAGTTAATAGTTATAATTTGTTTGTAATATAGGTATATTAACAAATAAAAGATTAACTTTGAAGTACCCTGTGATTTAATTCTTTTTACACTACTATAGTTTCAGGCATAAGCCCATTATCAAGTGTTTATAAAGGTGTAACGTTTGAAACATCTAGGTTAATAATAAAAATAAATACAAAGTATAAAATAAATACTTATGAAATAAATATAAATTCTTCTAGGCAGGTGATGAACTGTTATCTAAACCAAGCTCTTTAGTTGTTTGATTTTCAATGTGTTATTTTCATGCTATGAATATAATCAAATATTGGATTTTTGTTGAATGTGTGCGTTACGTTGAGAATGTTTGGATCTGCCAGTCTGTTAAGGTATATATGTAGATCTTCTTTGCAGTCCAAAAGTCCATCTTTCTTCACAAAATCCAAAATCTGCATATTTTCATCCATACTTGAATAAGAATGATTGGATTTTAGAATGTGCTCTGCACACGATGACTTCATTGTTTAAATCCCGTTTCAAAGAACATCTCCAAGCACTCAAGTCATCTAATAGCACATCAATCGTTTGGGAGGCCCTCCCTCCTTGGTTTTTGGTTGGGAGCGGGTTACGCAAAATACGTCAAAACAAACTTCAGAATCCTATAACAACTTTTCCCAACAGGTTTCAAAAATATTTTCCTTTTACTAAAGTAAAGGTGTGGGGCGACATAAAACTCACCCTGTATAATGTGTTTTCGTCGGTGGATATTGCTTAACGCCATTGCAAGCAGGTACCAAATATATGAGGTCTGTAATTAAAAACTGCCCAACAGTGCGAGAGAATTAGACACCACGAGTAAACGTAATTCAAACCATTTGTCAAACCACGGATACCTATTGTGCTAGTAGTCGAAACAAGTCTTTATAATACGGTTAAAATATACCAAAATCAACTAAATAAACTAAAGGTTAGTTCAAGACTGAAACCAAAGATAATTATATGGTAGGTAGATAGCGCATAGATACCACATAGTTGAACCAGGAAAATCAACATAGTTGCGGCAGCCAAAGCACAGATAGCGCTGCCATCTCACGCCTTCTGTCTCGCCTCTCGGTTCCACTTACACGAGTTTGTCGAATGTCATCCAAGAAACCCAAACGTCATAAATGTTTTTAATTAAACTCCACGTTATTGTAAACTACGTTATTTAAAGCAACTCTTTCAATTACTACTTAAAGAAGTGGCAATATTTTACTTGTAATAAAGTAGAATTTATTCTTTTTATTTTATTATGAAAGAGCAGCATTACCGCTCTGCAGGTTTGCCAAGCACTTTACGTCCGAGTTCAATTAATTAAGCACTCATTCTAGCCATTTTCTCTTAAAATATTCAGCATCTTTAAACAGCGCTCATTTTCCATTGATATGTAATAATATCGTTAGTTTTGCTACTTTTTAAATCGTTAGAAACTTTTAATTACAAGGCGGTGGCATGAAAATCATTTAAATGTTATATTTTCGATCATAATTCACTTTGTATCTGTTTCTCTTGAACGTGGTATCAAAAGCTTAAGTGTACCAAAAGCGAATATTTTTACAAACAACACGATTTAAAATAATGCTTAAGCAGTATATGAAAACAAAACTGGATACTTCTCGCAGATAATTTTTTGTATATAAAATTATTGGTTCACTATATTCATTTCATTTGAACAAAAACATTACTTTTAATATACAGGGTTATTCAAAAGAATTTCCTATTTTCAAACAACTGTCCTTCATTAGTTATCACTTAAAGTACATAAAAATACTAGTAAAGAGCACTTTTCAAAGTTGGTTTTCCTTGATACAATTCTATAAATACTAACCATGTTTTCCCCTGATTGCTCGCCGCCTGATAATCACTGTTAAATCACGAAGTTAATATTGATTTGTATTGACTGCTGCTCTGATCTGCAAATTTTTTTTTCAGAGTGGGTACGTAAACATTCACCCTTACACAGACCCACAAAATAAATTCACAAGGAAATAAAAATCTACGACAAACTCTCGCTGAACTGAACTGACCAGCTTTTGGAAATTCAAGCTCGCAAAATATCTTGTTTGAATCTTGTTACTAATTTAAAGCGAAAATTGTCTCTCAATATTTGTAAATAAAAGTTAGACATTTCTCTTTTTCAATCGTATGTAAATTATTCATAAAGCACTCATACTATAAAATGTTACATAAGAATGAAAGTAGGCGATATTATTTTGAATAATCCTGTAGATCAACCCATACATTAAAACGTGAAAAAATAACAAAGCGTTTGAAATATTCATTTTTAATTTACATATTTTCTTGAAAATACAATGTTTTCTAGATTATAATTGGAGTTTTGTATTAAGACAGAAGCAGTCGACTTACTTTTCACTTTGATCAAGGTAAAGTGTGCTTTCCTTTAGAACAACATTCAAACTTTTCTTCAGAGAAAGGTGCGGTACACTTTCTTGGAAATTAAATCCAGAGTTTGCGTTAGATTTCAGTAGTAAAACATAGCCTATATTGAAATATATTGGGAGAAATACAATATTTTGACAGTTAATAATTATCTACAACGTGAAGGTGGTGGTGAAGATGCCATGTGTCAAGTTTTAATCAGGAATCAAAATTAAGGTCCACTTCAGTGGTGACTTTAGAAAGCCTGAATTCGTCCACACAAGGAACACACGACACCGCGCACGTAACAACTGGCTAAACAACGGGCCTTCTTTCAACTGACGCGGCCTAACTGTCAAACCAAGCGCTTGCGAGGGTCTTCGGCGGCCGTTTTTCACTTTTCAACATGATTTTTACATCGATAAACATTATGTGTTTGGAAACTAGAGGAGTTTTTCTACTCGTTTATAGTGCCCACATTTACATAAATTGTTAAATAGTTTCACAACAATAAACTTTGAAATAATTGTCCAAGTTTAAGGATTTTTTCTCCGCTTTGTGCAATTGAAACGGATAACTTCGATAGATATACACGCCTCTTAGCTTTTAAACAAATGTAAATACTAAATCTTAATTTGTATAATGTCGGCGTATTTTGGATCATTACGACTCTTGCGTTGAAGCGTCACCGAGCGTGTGAGGCGCACCCTTAATACTTGCTTCCACATTAATACAAAATTTTTTACCAGGCACCTACAAGGCTCCATCATGACAAATATAAGTTAGCAATTTAGCAAAGATTTTAAGAAAGATGTTATAAAATCTAAATAGAGACTAAAGAGCTCAATTCAACCCAAATTCTCACCACTACGTTCGCTATTGCCTCAAACAACAATCAATTGTCTAGAGCAAACATTGAAAAGCTATGATCAAAAATAAATTGATTTTTCAATACAAACATAAGAGGTTAGGAAAGGAGCAAAAACAATACCCACAGTTTGGGTTAGAGTCGATCTGTATTAGTTTAACAGATGATAGCAATTCCCTTATTCAGAACGTTGACTTTCAATTAATATTTTATTTGAAGTTCGGTGGCTGTGTTTGTTTTCATTTTCGTAGGTTTCTCTTCGTGAATGGACCAATGTTGAGGGTTTTATCCCTAATCATTTGAAATAGTGAGCTACACATAAATTTAGAAATGCATAACATTTTTTTAATTATGCCTAATGCAGGCTAGAACTGAAAATATGTAAACCTAAGCCATACAAATGTGTGTGTGCCTTTATTATAGGTATGCAGGACTTAAAATGTATGTTATAACCACCTGTGAAAAGAAAATACATTGACTGTATTATTACTAGACATGCAGAAAAATCCAAAATAATCCAAATAAAATTTAAGAATATAAAAATAGCTGATGCGTAACGCTATCCACCGTACAGCCTTACGAATATATAAAAATGAGATGATGTGTGTTTGTTCCTCAATCACGCAATTACCACTGGACCAATGTTAATGAAATTTTACAGGAATGTGGCTTATATACCTGGCCAACACAAAGGCTATTAATATGTTTAATAATTTAATATTTTCAAGATGGTGGTTATTAGCGCAAGTCACTATGACACTCACAAGGTAGTCAACACTTATCCTTCGGCTGAAACTATGGCAAAGAAACTTTGTTTGAGGGTTAAACTAATCACGCAACGGTGTCTTTAGCTACATTTGAAGTACATATAACATCCTCAAAATAAATTGCAAAACCAAAGCGGGCTTTAAAACGGCCGAAACGGAGGAAGTAACTATGAATCTCACAAGATAGCTCCCACAACACTTATAAAGAGAGATGGTGAAGTAACAAGCAGTTTAAATGGGTTTTCTAAGGATATATAGAAGACTATTTTTATTTAACCATAATTCACGAAAAATTGTAAAATAGACGAATTTATCTTGAAAAGTTAGCTCTACTTTGTATCCAAACTTGCTTTATCCTTTCGGAATGATCTCATTTTCTCTTTCATCAGTCCACGCACTCCTCTCTTGTTAGTAACTTTCCTCTGACCAACTTTTTAATCAAACACTTTTGTCTAAATGTTTTAAATCAAACATGTCCGTGTGATACCAGCCGCTTTTAAATCTTCCTCAACTGCGGCGATCAATTTAATTGCTTCTACTTTGCCTAACTTCGAGTTTACAAAATTCCAAAACGTCCTTGGTTAGTCTAGGTATAAGGTTGTATTTATTTTATATGCCCGTCAAATTTCAATTTTCGCGTCTTTCTATTATATGGATGTACGTCAGTGTTTTCTCTCTGTATCCTTGTAGTCCGGTTTTGTTTGGGCCTAATATTTTCCAACAATTTTCCTTTCTCTTTTTTCGCTTAGATTTAAATCCTCTTTCCATTGAGATTCGGTTTGATGGCTGTGTTGTAGTTTTAAAGTTTTTTTGTTCTACTTAAAGATCGACTTCTTACTATACACATTCTGAGTTAATCGAAAGGCTGGGGTAAATGTTGATGGTAACATATTTCGTTTCAAGTCCTGTTTTATTACAAGAGTACGAGTTACAGATTCAAGAAATATCCTGGTACTTTTCTATTTGAATTAGGCTTAAGTTAGCCCAGAATTTTCTTTTAAACCGATTACAGACCCCATTTAAAATACAAATATGAACATTCAACGTTAATTTATGTTATTACCCCATAAAAGGAAAAATTCTAGTTATTATTTCAAATCATTTACTCAAATCCAGTATTGAGAAAGAATAAATCCTCTTTATGTAGAGGATGTACAAACTTTTCAGCCACAAAATATTAAACTCGTCATATTAGACCTTTGTTACAATTTGCACCATTCTACTACACAAAATTATTGGAAACAAAGTTTGCCATTGTTTGACTTGCGCTCAGCAAATTAGGTATTGTGAAGTCAAGAGAATTGTTTGGCGTCAAACTTGAGCAAGTAATATTGCTGTGTTGACAGTTTTCTGGTTTTTTAACGTTTCCCAGCTATCAACTTCTCCAGTGCTTTTCGCTGTTTCAACTCAAGTCTGTCAAATAATCCCCAAACAGCACACATCCCTACCGGATACCTTTCAGAAACACTTAGGATGTCGATTTCAAGTCGGTAGTTTCCAGTATGTTTAAGTATACAAGTTGTACAAACATGTTAGAATAGGTAAATTGATTTGAAACGTGGACAGTTTTCTCTGGGGTATAGAGCAATTACCATTTAACCATATCAAAATGCCAGCGTCAACTTTAAATACAACATAAAATGTGTATTTTAATTTATCTATGTTTAATTTAGAAATAAAAAGTCCGTGGTTCAGAAATTTCGCTAAGCCGTTGTTCCAATAAATTAGTCGTGAAGCTATTAATTTTGACCCATACGCCAGGAGAACAATCGGCCCTATTTTGTAAAAAGGCTACACCTAAACTTCCATCACACTCACCTCTCATCCCACATTCATCTTAAAATGCCCTTTAAGAGTGGTCGGTGTCAAAAATCAAAGTAAACTGTTTTAAGTAACTGCAAGTAAACTGAATACAAGTTTTAGCTTATACAACAGCTTCAACAACTCTATGTTTTCTGAGACATTTTTTTACGTTTAAGGAAATTTTATTTTTGAAAAGTCTTTTGCAAATTTTACTCCCTATCATAAGTAGGATCCAAAGTTGGACCCACGCTCGCACCTCCGGCCACTCTTTTATTGTTTTATGTATCTGACTAAATCTTAAATGTATATAAATCAACTTTTGGCCTTTGTTGAAAATATTATTTTATGTAGTAAGCTAAATGGAAGAAATAGATTGGAAATTTGTTAGCTGTGCTATCATTGAGTTAACTTAACACCAACATAATCTTAGGACAACTGCTTCTGTTACTATAGGATACCGGATCTAGTCACTCATAATACCTCCTAAGTGGGAATATGACAGGTATTTTTACTTCTGCAGATATACTGTAGTCTGTAGTACAGGAAAGAGGGTTCATGTTTTAAAGCTGGGTAGGTATTTGGCTCAATACGACTTTTGTTTCTATGGGTTGGTGATAGAGGCTAACTAGAGGAGATAAGCCAAAAGGGTTATTTGTAATTTCATTTGCTTTTATCATCTTAAATAGATTGCCTTTATCGTCATCAATAGGACTAGAGTATTGTCATCGCTTCTGTTTTTTCTTCCACGCAGCAGGAAGATGTCATCAGGAATAAGATTATAGCCTACTTTAATTAATGGGGAAAGGTTTCCTTAATCATTTCCCGATATCCTAAGGGTCTTTTTCATATACATCTAGCCATTATTGTTGTTGTGTGTTATAATTGTTGTATTTCTAGTGTTATAATGTATGTATTATCTTATTTATATAGTACATTTTTGTAAAGTATAATAGCCTTGGTTTAGTCTGTGTACGTTGGCTAACACACAGAACGAAACAGCTGATGTAATTACGTTTCACTAGTTCGTCTGTTTTGTGTCTTCTGCTACAAAGGAATTGGCGGACGTCTTTCATCTTCTCAACATTATATTTCCCTACAGTTCAATATGTAAACATTATTAATAAAAATAGTTTTTGATCGATTCCTTGAACAATTACTGATAATACAAGTGTTTTACTACTCCTTGTTGTAGTACATAATTAGGAAATTTTGAATTGCTCAAAAATGAACGTGTTTAGTACCATAATATTAGTGAATAACCTACATTTCTCAGGGCCATTGGTGTTCCTTGTTTACAATATCATCCATATCTTTATTAGTGACGACTTTGAGAAATAATACCTTCCGTCATGGAGGAGCCAGTTAATTATGTCAGTACAATAGAATGGGACATGATGGATAAGACAAAATTCTTTCCTCTCAGTATGCTAAGTTCATTTTGTGAGAGGGTAGTTTATATCCATTGACACTAATCAAGACGAGACTACAAGTCCAAAACATGGGCAGATGTATACAGGTGAGCATAGTTATAAGTTTGTTTGTAACATACCTTACTGGGCAGAATAAAAGATAATTCTTAATAGTAATTATGGAATTAGGCTACTTGTCATCTGTGCATTCTATTTATCAATGCTGAGTCTTCATCTAAGTTAGGCTTAAACCTTCGAATTGTCTTATAAGATATTCATTTTAACTCATATAAGTTATAGAAATTTTTCCTAGATTTATAATGTTTTGCCATTACTACTTCTGAGACAGTATTAATTATTAGGTTGTAAAGCTAGGTTGTTTACCGCTTACTGGCAGAGCCTGCATTACAGGCTAACTTCGTGAGTGTGAAATAACAGAAAATTGTAAGGCATCGGATGAAGCCCTAGTTTCAAGCTCAATTGTTGAGGTTTTGCCATTATAGGTCTATTATTAAACTGAAACCAACTAAACAATATAATACACCAAAATAATATCAAAGTAACAATACTATGCAACATAAACTTTTAAAACTATAAACAAAACTAAGCAATACACTGAAAAACAATTAGTGAATGAGAATTAAACTAAGTAGCGACTGGCAAACTTTAGCGGGGCCTGGTGCGTTGACGAAGCTCCAGCGGTAATACCTATTGTAATGCCACCTGAGAGCGTACAAATGACCCGTTGTGACAAAGTAAAAGCCAGGCTGCCGTCGTTTAATCAGAGCAGAAGCTAGACTTGTATCTACTTCACCTGACTACTAGTACCGTCACCCTTGGCAAAATGATTAACCAGCCTCAAATAGAAAACATTCGTATAAAAGAGAATTCATGGCAATAACCTACTGAATTTGTACCAAGCCTCAGCGGATTAGCGTCAATAACAGTTAAAAAGTTAAACCTCCAGAACATGTCTATAACACATGGTGTGTTAGACTGAATCTTCAATAGATTATTCTAGGTTGAGCAAGTCCTTGAACATTCACTTGTAATGTAGAGATTTGTAATAGATTTAAAAAATACATATAGTCTTATATTTATTATTCTCTTTTCTGCCATCCAGGTATGATTGATGCATTCGGAAAATATACAGGTCTGAAGGAGTGAGCGGCTTGTACAGAGGATTTTGGGTAAGCTCAGCACAAATCGTATCAGGAGTTTTCTACATGCTACCCTAAAGTGTTAGACATATTCTGACTCAGCAAAGCGCCTCAGCTTCCTAAAAATCACTCATAGCAGGAGGATGTGCTTGATTGTAGGACAGACAATAATAGTGCCATTCGATGTCCTTTCTCAACACTTGATGGTTCTTGGATTAGCACAATCAAAGGATGTAAAAAATATAGTAAGTATTTCAGTAACATATCTTATTTATTTATTTCAGTAAGAATCTAGAATTAAGTTTATTTTGTAAAAGTACTGTAGGCTACTCTCTCCAGTTTAGCCACCTTGGAGTGGCAGATCCAAAGGAGCTAAGAGAGCTATAGCTCCCCTCTTCTCTCTTGAGCCCGAGGTCAAATTGTAACATAATATAAGATGTTAAGCGTGCTTTAAAACAAGGTCTGTCTAGTAAGTTCACAAACTGGTTAAATATGGCGGGTTTAGGCGACGTAAAGCTCCACCCACTACATCACGTGACTACCAGACATCCAATGAAGTGTCAGTGCTTGTTTGAGAGTCAAGCTGTGTCTATCAAACTGTCAGTTTATATTTTTCTTTGCTGTATGTCAAAAATAGAGCTTTTAGATTTTTATTTTTTTTGTTCGAGTTATTTTTTTTTTGCCATTTTGCTTTGAGGCTATAGTTCAATGTCATACTAATAAGACCATGATTCATCTCCAGTGATGATTCTCGTGAATTCCATCAGAATTCTTCCGATCAACCACACAGTCAATCCTCTCAACTTTTGTTCTGGTCAGCAGTTACGGCACAATTTTTGCACAGAATTTTCTTAAGCCCAAATGCTTTGTTAAAATGGTATGAACTGATGACCATACCATAATTAAGTTTGTCTCCAATCAGTCTAACAGTATTCTGACGATCAACAGACACCAGGGCTCCATACGATCAATGTTTTATCCACACATGATGTTGAAGGTCGTCAAACAGGAGAATAACCCACATTTTCTTTTGAAAATGTTTAACTTCATAACCATTTCTCGACACCTTAGCCCCTGCAAGCTAAAAGTGTAAAATTGTGTATGAGTTTAAAATGTATAAGAGTATATCTACACCAATTTCATTAATTACAACAGAAAAAACCCTCTCACTTTTGATAGGAAATTATCAGATTAACCACAAACCTACCGCCCTTTTTGCTTATTTATTTATTAATGTAAACACTAATTCAATTTGTGAGGGCACAAATAATGTTAAATGCATCTTCCAGAAGCATAAACAACGGTGAACCCATTTATTTCTGTAACACATTACAAAGACACTTAGGAAGCAGGTCAAAACTTGACCCTTAGGCCTAACATTTATGGTGACAGAAAGGTAACACAATAGAGACTGTGATTTACACTCAGGTGGTTGGCAGATCCAATGGAACAATACTAAATAGGCCATCTCCTAGCTGTAACAGTAAAATAAACCCTAGTTTTAAGCAAAACTACACCTAATCAACCATCAAAACACTCATCACACTTTCTGTTGATCCCACATTTGCCTTAAAGGGTGGTCGATGTCTCAAATTCAAGTATCAAAAATAAACCATGTATTCAGGTGCAATTCCTGTTTTACTAGAAAAGAAAAAGCTACTACTAGAAAAAGCTTCTAGCTGATAATAGAAAAACTTGTGTTAAATTTAGAAAAAGCTTCGTGGTAACGGGACCAATGTGTCATCTCTTCAAAGGAAACACAGGTTTAGTATTACCAGACCAGGTTTTTCTACCGCAGTGGTGCTTATTTTTGTGGCTGCTATCCTGGGCCAGACGGAAAGTGTTGAGTAGCATGGGACATGCGTGAGTCTGACAATCTCTCATATAAAACCATGTATTCATGACAATTCCAAAATCCCGCCATTGGGAGTGTGCTACCAGGATGAATGTTTCACCTGCCTTAAACTACAATCTAACATTCAGGTTAGCCGACCACCAAAATGTGGCGTATATCCCAAACCAAGCTAGTAAAAAGTTGGAAACCCAACATACATTTATACTGTAATAAAAATAATGTTTAATGTCAGAAACCAATATTTAAAACTTTTATTTGGACAAGGCCTTTCAAAGGCTGTCTATACCTGCCTCGTGGGTCCCTTTAAAATTTTAATATTGGTTTTGAATTAAAACTATTTTAACTACTCTTTCAATATTGAGCACCTTCTTCCTTCAATTTATACTGTACTTTGAAATAAATACAGTTTCAACCAAACTAGTCCAGCGAAATTCTGCAGAAACCCGCCATGAGGCATCTAAGTTACAAGCTTCAAAATCTCACTTGTCTGAACTTTTTTCAAAATTATGCAGAAACTGGCCATGAGGCATCTAAGTTACAACCTTCAACCAGCAAAATTTCACTTGTCTGAACTTTTTCAGAGTTTAGCCAATCCTTTAGGGTTAAAGTGGACCGAGCAAATCTAAGCTACGAATGACCATTGACATCGCTCAAGCTATTCTGACGGACTGCGGGTTTGAGGGTTTACAGAGGATACTTTGCATCCCTCTGTGCTTATGTACCTAACAAGCGCACTCTGGTGGGCTTTTATCATCTTTATCAAGGTGAGTTGATTTAAAGTAATAAATAACCTTGAGTTTATCTTTTTGGAAAGGATCAGTGTAAAATAAGAATAGTTTTTTTGGAGTGTTTGGATGCTGAAAATGGCTCTCAGATTGCTAAGCAGTTTGAAATTGTCAAAAGCAGATTTTTATGCAATGAAGTTAAGTGAATAAAGAGCCACTTTACCTGTAAAGTTAAGGACATCTGAATTTGAGCCCGCTCAATGCTAGGATCGCTTACAGCAAGATGTTAAAATTGTGATTTCTGTAACTTTTTTCAATCCCTGACTAGGCTGGCTTGTTTTTCCCTTCAGACTTTTGGCCGTTTCCACCACTAATTATCCAAATTGTTGAATTTTAACAGTTATTTCCTTCTAAACTTGTGCTCACCGGGTGGTACCTCCACCTAATCTTCAGTCACCTCCTATTTACTAAGGTGACAGTGAACAGCAGTAAGCTGTACTGTGTTAGCAGTCCAAAGGTACTATAAATCCATACTAGATAGTAAGCAATTTAAACATGTCAGTTTAAGTAAATGTTAGTATCTATTGACCAAGATAATAGGAATTAACTAGGATTAACCAGTAATAAGAATTTTTAAAGATACTAATGCCAACCAAAGCACCCAGATAATTTTTAGTACCCCAGCCAATCTCTAATTATCCCAAAACCAAAATCTAAACCACATCTTATGGCCTGTTCTAACTGAAAGGATGTCAGGAAAACAATGTGTGATCAAAAGTTTCTAACACTTTAAATACAAATGCTGTTATCTAATTTTCAGATGAACTTGGGAAGATGTGTCCGCTGGAACCGCACTTGCTGATTCAGTGTGCAGCAGGCACTCTCGGGGCTTTACCACTACTTTCATAACCAACCCTATGGACACAGTGAGGGCTGGTTACAGGTAAAATAGTGGCACTTACAACTAGTTAAAGCTAAATTTTGTTTGTAGGAGTTTTGTGATACTCATGTAAATTGATATAAACTTTATCTCAAATCTTTGAAGAGTTTCTAAAACCCTCCCTTTTTTGAACGGATTTTTATTTTCTTGTTAACTTCCATTATTATTTATTACTAGAAAATAGAGCTATTCATTTCTATTGCCAGAGAGAACAAAATGTTGTAGAAAGAAATGGTGTGGAGTTTTGAGCTTCCTAACACCTCAAATCTCAAAACTTTATACTTAATTATAGTTATATATACGTATGACCACTCTACAGGTTGTTATTTTTTGTCCAATTTTCACCCCTCGGAATGTAGTATTACAGTGAGAAGTTTTATTGAAATTCGATCATAAATACAGTTTTTTAGCGGTAAACACTCCCCCCTCCCTAGAGGCACTTCCGGTGGACCAATTTTGCTGGATAACAAACTTTAACATTTTACCAAATTTTGCCAAAGTTAAACAAAAAATGTAACCTATAGAGTAGTCATAAGGTTCAAAAAGGGCATTTCCGGTATAACTTAAACCTTGTAATAGAAAATTCGCTAGGGCTCATAGTAGCGCATCTAGCTACGTGTCGAATACTTGTATTAATTTTTTTGTTTACTGATTTAAATAAACCTGAATACCTGATGTCTTCTTAGTTGACGGTCATGCTGGATGAAAGCGTCAACATAACTAAAAATACTATATACAATGTATAAAGAAGTGACGCGACTAGTTAATTGTAGAGTCGAAAAATTCCCGGATGGAATAGGGGTTAGTTACCAACCACATCCTCAACGGTTCACAAACACAGTAGACTCCAGTGTCTTCAATTGTTGGGGCAGATGATTGTACATCCGTGCCAGAAGTGGGAAGCATTCCTTCCTCTTGCTTGGCCTACTGAACTCCACATTCACCTCAGCACTATTACGTAAGTTGTGGAAATTCTGAGCTTCACCTCTGGATTGAAGGGGCGCCAAATTCTGCTTCACATACATCAGCACCTTTATATACTGGTTAAAAACAGTCAAATCTAAACAGGGGTTTGCAGTGGTCCAGCAACAGCAGAAGGGAACTTGTTATAGGACAGTATGTGTTATTAAACCTGTGTCGAGTTAAAGAAATATTTCAAACTGACAACCATCTTGTTTTTAGGTGCACAGAACAAACACCATGATGAAAACATTCCAAGTGCTGTGGGAGAGGATGGGTTCGCGCTCACCAAAGGGCTCTCTGCAAGACTGGTCCAGTCGGTTTGCTTTAGGTAAGGTGAACATTACATCGGACGTTTTCAGTCTGTCCATACAAGCAGGCTTTATTTCAATTTTCATTGGTGAGACAAATTTAAGATTTTGTTGCCCTTATTGAGAGTCAGAGACAAAATTGTTGTTTGACAAAAGAAAAATTTAGAAATTTGTAGTTCAAATAAATATTTTGAAGTTTGTGAAATCTCTTTGATGATAATTCACTTCAAACATTCAAGCTAAAGGGCTATCACTTGCCAAATCCTTAATGTGACTTATTGCTGTCATTGTGGTCATTGACTCAACTGGAATTGTTGTCCAAAGTTTGAATCTTGAAATTTGAAAAATTGTTTTGTGGTTTAAGCTAGTGAAGATTTGATATTTGATTATTTCACAACTACTCTTATCCTGATTCCTGTTTCTTGATTCTGGGATCAATTCCTGATATTTTTTCAACCTGATTCCGGTCTTCGATTCCCGATACCAGGGACCCCCGGAAGGAATCGGTATAGAGTCAACTATACCTGACGATTCTCAGTTGCAAGAAATCCATTGTAGCTTACTACTCATACATACTTCTACCTTCATTTGTTTTGAAAATTGTTGCCACACACTCCGTAAAATGTGTGACCCATTTGTAGTTGACAAAATTTTGGGTTCGCAAGTTTAAAAATAATAATTAAATGTATTATTTTAGTGCAATACTAAGCTCATGCACACATGTTAAAATCCAATCAAAACAACCACTTTTAAACTTGTGGGCTGCTGTCAAACAGAAAGGACTCATCCAACCCTCCGGCTAGCTCTCTCCCTCACTTTGCAGGAGACTTAAACCTTATACCTTTCTTCGAGACTCTTTCAGGATAGGTTGTGTCATAAAAAAAAAATTGTACTATATACTCTTTGTTAAAAAGATTGTTAATATTAAAGAACTTGGCGGCAGATTTAAACAAGCCCCTCAACATTATCATTAAGAAACTCTGTGACAGAGTAGTGCGCCTATTCTTCAGATATTTCTTGAGGACCGTATGGAACTGCTTGTCGTCCAAACTTTTGATTGTAGTTTATTAAAGACTTTTATGGCGAGGACAGGAAACTGTCTCTGGTCTTGCCGAGGCGACAGAATGGGGTGTTGATCTCTCCGTCTGGTAACATAGCTGTGCACCTCCTCCCTTCCGTCAAACTTCAAAATGTTGCTCTTAATGTAGACAGCACAGTCCAAAATGTACTGACTGTGGGCGGTCAGTATGCCGAGCTTCTTGAAAAGAGGCGTACAGTGGTCATAACAACCGCTAGATGTGATAACTGGACTCGTCCACCGCTAGCAACCTTTAACCGGCGGTTTGATTCGAAATCAATATCCGATTATTCAATTCTTGATTCCAAAATCCACTTGTGATTCTTTCTTCTGATTTGGTCGGAACTGATTCCGGATTCTCGATCTTCGATTCTGCGGTATCAGAATCTGCTTTACTGACCGATTCCCGATACTGATTCCCTAGGAATTGGTGGAATCGGAATCGACCCAATTCTATTTACTTGTAAGCCTGTTGCAATATTGTCTTTGTAAGCTTGTTAACTTTCATCATGTTTTGTTCCAGCTTCTCAATTATACTGGGCTACGAGACAATAAAACGAATTAGCATCAGAAAAGAGTACAAAGACCTCGTTAGATGGTAGCATTTACTTCTGTGGTCACCGTGGTAATTTAATTTTGCAAAAGTAACTATTGATATTGTGGTTCTCAACTAGGTTTGTATAGGTTTAAACAATATAAAGTTTTAATATTATAAAATTTAAACCTCTCTCAGTCACATTTAAGTAGTAGCCCAGGCGCTAAGGACGAGCAGCTAATTGGCAGCTGTGAGCTAACCTGACCAAGCATACCTTGTCTTTCACGCTCTTTTGTTTTGCTTATTTTAATTTATCCTTTTCTTTTGATAGTTTTGGCTTTCCAATATTTTTCAACCCTCCCATTTTTTGTGCTTCCTCTAAGTGTAAAGCCTGAACTAAGTTATCATCAGTACACTTGTGTTTATTTATCATTTAAAGAAAATACTCTCAGAACTCTTACTTTCAGTACCGCCAAAAGATAAACCTGGCTGTCACATTAAAAGCTACAAGTTCAGTCCTGTATAGAGATAAAATTGATAGATTGTTCAATTCGCTAAAATAAGCGACAAAACAACCGTAATCATTAAGAAAACTTCCAAAGACAGCAATATTTCAGAATAAAAAAGTATTTATATATTCCCCCTAATCAACTAGTTAAGTATCACGATAGTATTAACTAAGTACAAAGAATCTTAGTGAAAAGAGTCTACATTAGTGAATCGGGTGAAAAGCTTGAAAAATAAACCACCAGATTTCAGCAGTTACTAATCAATATACTGGCACCACTGTGTATCAAGGCTGGGAGAGGGTTAAGTTATAATTATGTTAGTTTAGCCATGAAAGATATTTATGCCTATTAGTTCTGGATGTGTGTTATGATCGAAAAGTAGAAAAACTTCAACCTTCATAGAAAATGTTTCATAAATTTTGTTAAAACTAAAAAAAACAAATTCTTGGTTTGAGCTTTCTAGAAACACCAAAGCGAACGAGAGAGAAAAATATTTGAAACACTCAGAACTGCTCAAAATGTTTACAAAAACAAAATTTGATGTTGAGTTTATAAAATGTAAGTTATGTTGTATAACAACCTGTATTGTTTGGTAGTTTATCATGAAACTGCATTAGTTACCTATGATATAGAACCAAAAATTATAAGAATGTACTTTTAGACCACCACTCTGATAATTATTAACCTAGATTTATCTATTTATATTACTTTATACTTGTAATGATTGCGTATTTACTACTTTATGAGAAATTATCACTTTTTTAATTCTTAAAGCTTTTCGTGACGTGTCATCAATAATATCTAAGGCTTCCAGTTCACACCATGTCACAGTTGAAATAGGTACAAATACTGCTATGATTATTTTTCATAGCTTTATTATTACTTTATTTATTATTGAATTATTACTTTATTCTACCAGTCTAATGCCGAGTCTTTCTGATAATATTTAATTTGTTTTCTTGTATACTCAAATACTCACTCGAGTCTCACAAATCCAAACTAATTGGAACCAAACCTAATATTTAGATTAGAGACAATTTGGACTAATGGTGAAAAAAGTGTTACAAGGGCTAGTTAAACTCTGTTGTATTAGGTGTCCATGATGTAATTACTCTAAAATAGTTAAACACAAACTATAACACCAAAATGCAAAATCAGACGCTAAAGCTATGGTTTCCTAGAAAGTGGTGACCGCTACATTACGGCCGTAATATGACGGTGAGTTTTGTTTTCAATGTTATCAGTTGAGAGTGGATTCCTAGAAAACGGTGGGCGTAAAGTAGCGGTGAAAATATTTAAGGGTTTTCGCCATGAGGTGATACATATTGTTTTGTAAACAAAATTCTAGCTTATACATTACTATAATTATACGTAATTCAGATTTGACAACTAAAATAAACAACATGTCAAAAGTTGTTTTGTCTACATCTGTTTGAATATTGTGTTAGTCCACCGTCACAGTTATGTTCACCGCTACATTACAACCTTAATGTAGCGGTGAACTTTCTAGGAAACCATGGCTTTAGAAAGAAGACTAAACCACAAAAATATCCAGCTTTTCTATTGGTTGGCTTCGGTTAAATTTTAACTATCGGTTAAGGCTGAAATGAAAAATGGCCCTTAGTGTATTTATTTTAATTCACATAACTTATACTTTAGTTATTTCAATGTTTTTTTCCCCTTCACAAGTCAGTTAGATAATGTAGGCCTACTGACTAGTAAACCAGAATAAAAATTCCTTCTGAATAAAATTTAAGTATAGTTTAAAATTATCTAGACCTTTTATGTTTTTAAAACTTTTATATTAAAAGAAGAACATTTTAGTTAATATATTTTTATTCAAATGTAACTAAAATACAGTGTACTGTTGTTTTTATTATATAACTTTATTCAAAAAACTGAACAACCACTTCCCCAACTTGGGTCTGCTGAAAAACAAAGTAATATAAAACCAATAATAATATTAGATATATTATTATAAATAATGTCTATTATCTAAGAATAACGTTAGTTCTTGTTGTATAAATGATTCCTTAGAATAAACACTGAGTATTTCAATGAAGTAATAATAATTTCTTTGATCATAGACTTGGGAATTTTGAATTTGGTAAAAATGTCACTTGTAAATTTGGGTAATGTCTTGTCCCAATCATCAGACCGAAAATTTCACTTTTTTCAAGGTTGTATTTTGATTTGTATTGTTTAAAATACAAAAAGAACTTGCTGATCCTTTGCTGCATATACAAGCATATTATGTCCTAGAATCATCTGTTTTTCTTACTTTGATACTTTTGCTTTGAAGTCTCGACTGATGGTGAGTGGATGAGTGTTTTGATGGATGATGAGGTGTAGTCTTGTTACAAACTAGGCCGACTGTTCCTAGATTGAGCCATTAATAGTTAATAGCCCAAAGACCAATTGAATGGAACAACGGCTTACCGCGGACTTCCAAACCATGGGAAGTGGCCATCGTGAAAAGTTATTACTGCAACCGGAAATCGAACCTGGGCTGATTTGATAAGAAGCACGCACCATACCACTGAGCTATTGGTAACCTCCTTATTCTTTATTACTTTATCAAAATAAGCGTTTCTTGGTTATGGACAGTACAATTTTGATTGTTCAGACAAATTATTTGATATTGGATGGGATCAAAGTAATAAATCTGGCAATTGTGAAAAATCCAAACAAATGTAAAGCTTAAGAAAGTTAAATGTTCTTCTTTTAAATTGAACCTATGTAGTCTTCTTTTAATTAAGCACAATATGAATATTTAATGATAAAACGTTTAATGATAAGTTATTAAGAAACTGAACGATGAGAACTGGTAGAGATTTTATTTGACTTCATAAATCGACCGACTACCTCAAATGAAAACGGCTGTAATATTTTATACCTAATGATAACTCGCGATTTTACTTGGCTTAACCCTTTGCGTCTCATTTTATTTTTAAATTTTCATAAAAGCCTCCCCGTAGGGTTTCAGTCCCTGTAAGCAAATTTCAGCAAACCCCTCTCTGGTAACGTGCATTACCAGTCATTGAACCACACCTCTAGCTGCGAGGGATTAGGCCTCCCTAAGCTCAAAGCACTCTCCTCCCACTGGATTTGATGAGCCATTTTCTTTAGTGATCCTCAGCTGGTCATTGTGGCCCCGCACCGGGCGTGATCCAACAACTAGCATTGCACCGCATCAGAGCGACCCGGTGGGATTCGACCACGCCAGACAGACAGCCAGCCGTCACTATAACCACTAAACCACCGGCTGTTTGTCGAGCGAAACTCACACCTGAGTTGCCGAGAGGAGGAGTGGTAGTCGCTCTTCTCTGCTAGGGGCCGTAGGCGTAGTGCTCGTGATATCAGAGACGGTTTCAACCTTCTCCTATACTGCACATCCAAGCGTTCAAGGAATATCGCTTATCGACTCTATAAATACACACCAAAGGGTTAAAAGATAAAGGCTATTTTATTTTATTTTGACTTCACACACATTGTTCACATATATCAACCCTAATTCTGTGTTGGAAGTTAGATCATTTTGGAGCTTGAAAGATTGTTACGTATATTTTCCATAAGTTTGGGAGCAACATATTGTACTTCTTGCTCTTAGAAGCTATAGAAAATCTCTGAAATAATCTTTCAAACTCTGACAGTCTAAATGTTTAAATGATAGAAATAAAACCTACATAATTATATGGATCAATGTGTTTTTGCACGTTTAATTTTAATTCTTTTACATATAGGCAATAACTACAAATACTCTAAAATTACACAAACTCTTGCTAAGTACTCATTTCATTCTTTTAGGGCCCGTTTTTCAATTGCCTGGTTAGCAGCTGGTTAACTAACCACGTTGTTGTTTACAGTCTGCAATGTTTACAGTTTCACTTAACGCTCAAAGTATTTAAATTAATTATTTGAAGATCATGCAATAAAGGTATAGTTTTACCATTTTATTGAATTTAACATGCACACATTATGCTAATATAGCTAAATACAAACTGTAACACCAAAATGCAAAATCAAAACAGACAAAGTAAAACTTAACCTATAAAATATCCAGCTTATTGGTTGGTTCCCTGTCCTAATTTTAACCACCGGTTAAGGCTGAATTGAAAAAACGGCCCCTAATATTGTTTTAACTGCTAAATACTAAAGCAATAACAATTATTTTTTAAGGTAAAACCTGTAGTTAACTGTATTTAACTTTGCTAGTATTATCAATAAAGTTCAAAGTGTAGTTGAGAATCACACCCACTAACACATGAACTAATTTATATGTTTGAAATGAAATGTATTGGCCTAGTGGTTAGGAGGTTTTAGTTAGCAATTGAATGTTAGTCATAACTATCAAGTTACCACAAAGGTTCATTGTTATTATTATTATTTAAATGTATAGTAGTTCAACACTCTGGTATGTAAAAATGTATTTTGTAAATAAAATATTTTGTTTTTCTTCCTTTTTATTTTTATCCTTTTTCAAATTTAAATGGAGTGCTTTACAACACTATCGATGGTGAACTTATGTTACAGGAAATATTAGACTTCTATTTATGAAAGCCGTCGTTGCGATTTTTACTGTGGGGATCACAATAAGTCAATGTATCTAACCTATATGTATTTAAAGACAAACTAATGAAATGAATATCACAGACTCCAAATTTCTCAACATCATCCTCAATATATGGGAATAAAGTTGTTTAACAATCTTCCACAAAGTTTAAAACTAGAAAAAAATACTTCAAATTTTAAAAATGTGTTAAAACTTTTTTTAGTTAAAGAAACATATTACAGTACTTAGGTATACCATAGACGAGTTCTTGAATTTTTCTGGCACCTTCGACTAATTTTCCGCCTATTACAATAGTAAAATTAGGTTCTTATTTGTCAACAGTGGGCTTTACCTAAGTATATTAGTTGTTTTTGTTTGTGTTATTAAATTTTTGTGTTAATTGTTATTGTTTGTCAACACAAAAGAATTTTGTACTATGACAATAAATATGTTTATGTTCATTGCGTAATTTAATCCAGTTTACATAAAGCAAAAACATTTTAGATTAATTTCAGGTTAATGCTGATTTGAACAGACAAAAACGACCTCAACCTTTGTATTATCAGAGTAGGAAAACCTGAGACGGAAAGCCAAAGTGAGGCTGTGAGTGTAGTAAAAAGCCTGTGATAATACAAGAAGAAAAGCAGTGGTCAAAATGCCGAAGCGTCAACGTGAGTGGGGTAAACAGTCTGTAACTTTGCCTTGAGCAAAGTAAAAGGCCCTGACCCCACAATCCCTCTTGTAAGGAGGAACAAAAACTGGTTGCAATAGATAGCGGATGGACTAAATGTAGAAGTTATTGCTGAAGCCTGTATATAGTATATGCACTAAAACGTTATTTCAAACTTAATATTTTTTGAGGGCTCACTTGGCAAATGGTCAACGAGAAACAGCTAATCTATTTTCTATTCAGACCAATTTTACCATCTTTGCCTTCGAATGTATGGGAGGGTTTACGTCTTCATAAAACAAAGAACTAAATTTCTATTTCCCACTTAACAAGAAAGGGAGGTGTGAAAAAATGTATGTGGTAAAGTACAAAAATGCTTTCATTGTATTTTTTCAGTAAGTTTTTTTATTTTTTCAAGGAATTATATAGTTTTGCTCCAACACAAGTCTGGGTTTGTTTCTGGTTCAGCTTCCTAGGGCATGACTCCATATTTAAATTTGGAGATCCCATATAAGTCTTACCAGTTCATAGCATTAGTCTGTAATGTTACGTTCGGAGAATGTAGAGAGATGCAAAAGGTAGTAGTAATTTTCTAACGAAAAAGGTTTACAGTGGTCATTTTGTTTATTTTTTCCAACGGCAATACACCAATTTACAAAATATACAACGTTTGAGAACTAACGCAGTAGATATTTGTGTTTATACTAAGTAGACACTAATAAATAATGTAATGATTAACATAGTTGTTGCTTTTGCCCTCTTATAGCTCTCTTTTACAGTAATTTTAGTTTAAAAGGTTTTAGACTTTTAGTTTCCATATCATTACTCACTAGCCCGTACAGCTATGGTTTCACAACATTAGGGGGAGACGGTTAGCAGGCTGTTGTACCACAGACCGGCGTAGGAAGAAGAGGTAGCCGCGAAGCCCGGAGAACCACAGACTGCCGCATACGGACCTCCGCCTCAGAAACCCACGCCTCGCCGCCGACCTGCCAGAGGCCACTGCCGACCTGCTCACCAACGTGTTACAGCTGCTGACAGCCGTCGTCACTTTGCTGATGCTTTGATACTTTGATCTCAGACACCGACCACTCCTAGAGGGTATTTTAAGGTGAATATGGGACGAAGGGTGAGTGTTTTTGATGGATGATAAGGTGTAGTCTTGTTACAAACTAGGGCCGACTGTTCCCTATATTGGGTCATTTATTAATAGCCCAATAACCAATGGCATGGACCAACGGATTAACGTGACTTCCGAATCACGGGGAATGGCCATCGTGAAAAGTTATCACTGAAGCTTATCCCCGCCCTCATAGGGACGCCTAGACGTCCTTCCGGAGAGGCCTACACCAGGGTCAGCTGACCGGCAGAACCCAGACACTGCGACACGCAGGGGACACGGAGCTCCGATCTACATCAGTTACGGCTACAGGCTATTGTTTCCAATATCTGCGCTCTTCGTCCACGAGGTGAGCGAGTGCACTCCTCGTGCACGTAATAAGATTTTCTGTGACGTAATCTTCACTACAGGATAGTGGCTGCTTTCATAATATTTATTTAATTTACATGCTGTAATTTGTAAAACATATATTATCCAGTTATATTACATCAGTTCATTCTTAATGTGGTGAAAATAAGCCCTTATATTGATTTTAAATGTACATTTAAAGTCAATGGCCCTTATTTCCGTGTCTTATCTGGTGACTAGATCTGGCGTATAACCATTGATTTTAAATGTATATTTAAAGTCAATGGTATAACCATTGATTTTAAATGTATATTTAAAGTCAATGGGTATAACACTCCGCGGCAAATAAAGGTACGAAAAAGAAAAGAAAGGAAGACGAAGTCGAGGTTTGGAAAAAAAACACCTAAAACTGATGAGATCGTCCGAGAATATTGTTGACTTTGTTGTAAAAGCTGGTTGATCACGCCGTTAAAAATAATATATGCTAGTAGTGACACATTATTTGTTTTATCAGTCCATAGTTCCTGTGTTTACTCGATTAGTTTCTATGATTCATTGATAATCATCCTCACGCAATGGCAGAATTAGGCTATGAAGTTAGACTCATCGACTCCCACAAGGTATGAATTATACTAGGCTAAGCCTATCTCAGTTTTGTATTGAGAGTCGCATGTATTAAGTAACAACTCAGTATATTTGTCTTTTACTTCTGGTAGTCTAATTAATATTTTATTATAATACGTATTGATTGACTGGGACTCGTGGTCCTGTAATCCAGCTTCATGAAGGTGAGGTTTTGAGGATGATATAGGTCTAAAGCGGCTCAGATAGTCTCAGTGATCATCTGATGATACCCGCATCAACTCCCACCATCATTTTGAAATATCAGACCATCACCTGCGTGGTTGAAGTCACGCGTTAAGCCGTTGGTCCTTGTATTACCATTGGTCAATGGGCTAATAATTAATGACCCATTCTAAGGAAGAGTCGGCCTTAGTTTGTAACAAGCCTACACCTCATAACTCAGTACTACCACTCATCACGCTCATCCTTCTTCACATACTTGCCTTAAAATACCCTCATGAGAGTGGTTGGCATCTCATTTATTTATTTAATCAACGGTGTACACCCTCATATGAAAATAGATTTTGATGAAAAGAGTAGCCTACAATATACAAACTATTACATACACAGTGGTCTCATCATTATGAGAAGGTTTATTTTTCAGGGTAGTTATGGGTATCTCATTTAGTGATGGGCCTTAGAACAAACAGGCTATTGGATTTTCATTAACACTACAGGGTTCACATGTTCTCAATAGTTCCGTATTTTGGAATGTCTATTTGGGTTTTGTTGTACTGACTTGGCAGCACGTCACATGACCTCTAGTTTCAGACCCAAGTGTTAGCCTTAAGTTTCGTTGAATCCCTGGAGTAAGGTAATTAAATTAGACATAATTTTTCAAAATCTGCTTGGTAATTAAAGGAAATTGTACCATTAAATATTATTCCTAAGTTATCAATATGGTTGTCAATGTCCTATCAAATGATTTATTGTGAGTTGTTTTTGCGATAATTTCATCTATTTTAGGGAAAAGGATTGTTTGCCACCAAGAGTTTCCAACCTGGCGAGGTTATATTTGAAGAAGTTCCCTTAGTATGTTGCCAGTTTGCTTGGAATAAGGAGTACGGGTATCAGGCATGTGATCATTGTATGAGGTAAGAATCTTTCAATACTAAAATTGCCTGCTTTTAAAGAGGTTAACTGAAACTTGGGTTATTGTGGAAAATTACCAAGTTACACTAATTCAGTAGACCCTCGATAGAACGGACTAATGTGGCGGAAGGGTGGTCCGCATTTTGAAAAATGGACAATTACCGATAAGCATATCCTGGTGCATTAGGATCGATAAAAATAGACTCAAGATGTAATTTGAGATTCGTAATTTGAGATCCAATCCTGGCGAGTTACTACGCTCGTCACACTGAAAGAAGTTTGCTTTAGTATACAGTAAAAGGGCCAGTTTGCTCAGGAATGTGCATCAGGCAATGAAGTTATTGTCCTACAGTATCCATGAATAATAATATGCTCAAAGAGGTTTACTAAAACTGGGTGTATTGTGGAAAACGTTGATTAAGTTAACTTTACCACCGGGGTGGTCGGACCACTAAATACTGTAATAGACTTCCCAACCCTGTAAGAGTCATAGTTACTCTCACAAGTGCAAATTACTCTCTATGGCAACTGCGTGTACATAGTATATGACTCGTAAGTAGCACTGGATTAACTAAACACTTGAAATCACAACGGTGGTGCCGCTCTAAGAGATTAGAGCGTCTGCAGAGATCAAACGGTAAAAGCTTGTGGAAGACGATGACTGCATGTGTCTTGAGTGCTTTATCTTCATAAAGTTTCTATTAGCCCTGCCAGCCGTTAAGTTTTCAAAAGTGCTGTTTACAAAACAATGGACCGTGCTTTATCTGCGCAGCCCCTTCTAAGTAAGCCCAGTCATAAATCTGCATAGTTTAACTGGCTTGTTCAGTTTTATATCACCTACGTTTTAAGTTTCTAAAAGACACATTCTGATACAGGCCTCTAGAGACGGCGGAGGAAGACGTGCGCAGATTGAGTGGCCGATTTCATCCCCTCCCTTACGCAGAGTGTGATTCTACAGGATAAGACAATGCATACGTCTTGTCCTTCTTGCCAGGTTAGTGGGTTTTAATTGATTATGCTGTCAGTGGAGGCATAAAATATACCTACCGTAATGTGTTATGATACTTTAACTTTAGCCAATGGTAGTGACATTAGTTCAGTGGTACAGTGTGCGCGTTCTCCCGCACCTGATGGCTTTGATCGCACCATTTCAAAAAGTTTTAGCCACTTCTCCTAGTTTGGAAGTCACTCTAAGCCATTGGTCCGTTGCTGTAGGTTTTTTGGTTGCGCTACACCTTTGCAAGCTGTGCTCGTCCTCCTGTAACGTATGTTTGGTACACCCCATCTCTGCACAATTAGTATCACATGAGCGGCACTTGAATTTGACTTTTGATTATTTCAGCATCAATAGCGGAGGAAATTAGCTTGATTTACACTGGATAATGATTTCAGTTGTAACAGAAGAATTAAGGAGGTTTCTTTTTAAACTACAAGAAAAGCGTGCCAAAGTAGTGTGCTACTCAGTTATTTGGGTTTTCAGGTGAAGTACTGCAGTGCACAATGCCAGGATCTCGCGTACCAGCTGTACCACAGAGTGCTTTGTTACCAGTCTGACCACCCCATCAACAGCCTTCTCGACACTTGGAAGTGAGCTCAAGTCTCGTTCTGTCAACATACACTAGACTCCCTCTCGTTCGACACCTTGGCACCAGACTCTCAGCCGAACAAAATAATGGCTGGGCTATCTGGAAATATGTTTAAGGCCCTTTAGAGCTCCAAAACTGATGTAGTTTAGCTTTAGGCCTATATTTAGTGAATCAAAATTATCAAACACGCAAATACCATTTGGAAAAACCTTACAATTTGGGACTAGACTACCGCTCTTCTCTTTTGAGGTTCTATTGAGCGTAGAAGTTAGTTTTAGATTGATAGTTCATAATAGTGGCGGAGATCAAATATAAAACAGTTAATCATTCCCGGCCACTTTAAGACAAAAACTACTCTCTAGATTTTGGGCAGTTCGGAACTGTTTTGATTTGAATGTATAGGTAACAGGAGCTCTGCAACTGGTGTCCTAGGTGGATCCTTCTTTTTTTAGTGTCCTACGGTTTTAGTTATTATATGTTACCTTAGTTATCTTTGTGTTTTCAGGCTATGCATACTATGTAGTTGTGCCATATTATTTAGCATGTTTCTTAGACTAGGTCTTAGGTTAAGTGTTATAATATAGTGTAAGGTTAGGCTCTTGAAAACGAGTGCATTCCCAAACGGTTCAAAAGGAAAGAAGTAGTTTTTTTCTTGAAGTGGGGGGAAAAGTCTGATAAACAATTTACTAATGGAGAATTAGTTCAACAATTTTAACAGCTTTAATTAAACCCATCATCAGTCTAATGTGTTGTGTATCTAAAGCACAATACCTGTTTAAATACTATTGAAATTGTGTGTTTCCTAGGTCCATGCACTACCCACCAGAGACCGCCTCCATCATGCTGGTAGCCAGGATATTCGCTACTGTCGAGCAAGCTCAGGACAAGGAACAGGCGGTCGCTACTTTCTCCCAGGTAGTTGAAACAATCAGGAGACTACTAACTTTTAGCCTAAAAGCATGATAAAACGCAGCCAAAATTATTACTGTGAATCCTAGCAAATTATGCATTCTCCTTTCTACTCTTCACAAAACACAGCTGCAACCCTATTGTGATTGTGAAGTGCAGCTGTCGCTTCAGACTCTCCTGAACTCGTGTGAAGTGATCTGGTTTTCAGACTCTCCTGAACTAGTGAAGAGATTACAGTAGTGAAATGGTGTGTAGACTGGCTGCTGAAGCGATTTTGACTATTGAAACAAGTGACAGGAGCTTCAGACCTCAATCTGAACCCTCAGGGCTCAGTGATACCGGGTGAAGTGCACCTGCCAATAAGCATCTAGTTTTCAACATTGTAAGACTCTGGCCGGAGAAAGCTAGTGCTGTACGGATTTACGAAGTGCTGCCGCTTATTAATTAACCAACTTAAAACATACCCTGAATCTAAGTGCACTTTATTTACCATATTTTAGGCTCCTAAACTAAGGGTCGTGCTCTTATTGTTGGGCACCTGCCGCTTAGACTCTCGCACAATATGATAAAAATATTAGTTAATTTGAAGAGTTACACCCTCAAAACATCGCAAACTCTCCTGAACATTCAGATAGGCCCGCTTCAGACTCTCCTAGGAAACACAATAGGGTTGATTGCCTGTTTTGAAAGTGAATGAAAGAATTGTTTGTGACTAGAGACTCAGAATTGCTTCTTGATTGTGAAGTCCTGCCGCTCCATACTCTCCTGAACTGTCGTGACTGGTTTTAGTTGCTTGGAAACTAGTGAAGAGAACAGTAGTGAAGGAGTATGTAGAACTGGCTGCTGAAGTGATTTTGACTAGGAAACATATAACTGACTATTCAAAAGTACCAAAATGAGTTTTCAATCTAGAAAATTTGCTTTTCAAACCCTGACCAGTGAATTTTATTTTCAGGGCTCAGTAGATACCTGGGTAAGTCAGGAACTTCAATAAGCATTGTTCTGACCTCTTTGCAGCTGGCAATTATGTCAAGGGTGGCCGGAGAAAGCTAGCTGTTGACGGATCAAATTACAAGTGCTGCTTAAGACACGAATATTCAGGGAAATTTACGTCTTAATTCACAACTTAGACTCAAGTATATCATAGTTTGCAGTTTTCTCCATGTTTTCATCACTATTCCAATAAAACGACCCAGGCTCCATCCGGTCACTTCTTAAATTATTAAGAGTGTTCTTTTAAAAATAAATGTGTTTTTTCTCAAGCAATTATTTCAAATGTGTTTGATCCTAGTTTTGTGACCGGTCGGTGAATGAAGAGGATGAAATCGCACACAGGCTGCTGGGCAGTGAGTTTTGTCACCAGAGAGAACTCCTGAGGCAGCAGATGGCTTCACTGTTCCCGGGTGAATTCATCAAACATGTATGTTACTCCTATCCAAACATTGCTGGCTAAGTATTTTGGAACAGGGTGGTCACAGAGGCCAGGAATTCGGGACAACCGGAATTATGCGTTAACTAAGATCGGCCGCTTAAATTAATGCGGTTTATCTCGGTGAAAATGCTTGAATTTGGCGGTAACCTGGAAGGTGGTTTAAACGGCTTGATATCGCTGGCAAATTATACTAGTCGCATAAAGCGGTATAAACAGCGGGTGAAACCTAATCTCAATTAAAGATTGCATAAATCAGATGACTAGCCTTCACACCATAATATCGTGAAAGTTCAAAATACTTAGCCTATTCATAAATCATCTGATATCAAATGCACTCAGTTAAATGGATTAACGCATTAAACTGCGGAAATAAATAATATCGAATGAATAACTCTCAAATTTGGACGTATCAAAGCCTAGCCATCGGAAAGTGAGTTTACAAATAGCGGGTCTTGCCAGTAGTTTAAAAAGTACATATTTAGTCAAACGAACCATGGGGTAAAAGTATTAGATGAAGTTGAGGGAAGAGGATTACGAGAATCAAACCATGGGGGTAAAGTGGCGATCGAACGCAAAAGTGTTTAAAGAGAATGAGGAAGGAAACCGCAGGGATAAATTTGATTAGTGATTCAAAGTCAAATATTTATTGAGCCAGACAAACATGCGATTGGAAAGTGTCGCTGGTAATAAACGGCTCGGAATGTATCGTGGGTTTAAAAAGGCGATCAGGACAAACCTGGTCTTAGACGGCATCCACAAGTAACAAAACCGCGATCGGAAGCCTTGTCACATGCGGTACTTTAAAAGAAAATTGGTGCAGGCTGTGAGGCTCTCCAGTGCACCAGGAAAATGTGTGATTGCCAGGAATGCACAAGTCCTCCGCTGCAAAATCATTTTACCAAGCTACTTCTGAGGCTCTAGCCCTGTGGAGAATTAAGGTAGGAATAAGATAGGCCAAGGGTTTGCCATTAAGAACCAGTAGAGTCTCTATCGTATTTTGTTCATTGGGAGTCGGTAAATAACATATAATTCAACTATCCGTTATCATTGAACTTTATTTATTGAACCAAATTAATTACAGTACTACTGTACAGGTTAGCCATTTTGAACTCGTGTCATTGCTGCGAGGTTTAATCCAGCTTCATGGAGGTTTAAAACAGGTATACATTTTTGATATCGGTACTAAAGCGGCTCAGATAGTCTCAGTGATCATCTGATGAAACCGCCCTAAGAAGTATCCAGTAGAGTCTCACTTATCCGTTCTTTGGTTCGGATCACGTTAACATTCTGTATTTCCATTGGTCATTGGGCTATTTATTAATGACCCATTTTAAGGAAGGTCGCCTTAGTTTGTAACAAGAGTACACCTCATAACTCATTACTACCACTCATCAACCAAATTATATCAGAGTTCTACTGAACAATAAATTGTTAAAACAGGAAGCACTAAAATAAAATAGCAGTAAACTCCTTCTGCTAACGGTTTATTCACTTTCATATTATAAGCTCCAAAAACTAAAACAGCTTGTAATTGGTTCCAGTGGTTGACTCCAGATGGGTTCCGTTCGTTGTTCGCACTGATCGGTACGAACGGCCAGGGTGTCGGCACCAGTGTGTTTAGTGCTTGGCAGCAGAATGTTGCGCGGTTGCAGCTGTCCGACGCCGACAACGCTGCTTTCAACTCCCTCATCGATAAGATCTACGATGAAATGGAGGAAGGTTTGTGCTTTAGTTTGTAAGTGTTATTACCCTCCAGATGTGCTGGTAACTTTCTTTTGTCTTTTTTGGTGTGAATCAGACTGATTTTCTGTTTTTGCCCTGCTCAGCTCTCTTTGAAAACATCATGAAGTTGCAAAATATATTCAACTTAAGTTTTATTTGAATTTGCTTTGAAAAATAAGATATTCAATTACTATACCATCAGCATGGTACTAAGCCAGGGCACTATGAAATGAGCATTAAACCTGACCCTTAGAACATGTTTTGAACATTTTTATGTCTTTACATACTTACGTAGGTATATGTGTGGTCTACAAGGCACTTTTGTGTGTAATTTTCATAAAATTTGTTACAAATTTATCTTTTGTAGATATCTTGGTCTAGTTTCTTTGTTAGAAAATGAGGGTTTTTAATAAAAAACTGGTTTTAATTTTCAAAACAGTCAATTTTATCCTATTTTATGAAACTTGAAATAAAATGTACTTTTAATCTTTTATCCATCAAAATTATGAACATTTATCTAGTTGTTTAAAAATACTGGCAAAAAGTGAAAGTTAACTTCACTTAGCTTAGCTGCTTGTCTGCCTGTTTTAAACTTTTATTTAATCTAACATTGAAGTAAACTACAGAGAGTCACAGCTAATTTCTCGAGCCTGCTAATCGGAAGAGTGGAGGGTGACAAGGCATATGAACTTTCCCATGAACATCACATTGTCTAGTGATGCTGAGCACAAAACCCACAAAACATTTGACCAAGACTAGCACAGCATTTTTCGGTTTGGCCACGCGGACAACTTAACTTTAAATTCGCAATGATAAGTACAGTCTGATCTCACTAATCGGGCCCTACTTTTATCGATTGAAGTATTTAGCGAAGAAATTCATCTAGTTAATGTTTAAAAGATACCGGCCAAATAATTTTTTCTTCGTTGGTGGAGTGATAATTTTATTACTCTTAAAAAACTTCACTTTTTCTTAGCTTTACCTTTTGTTCTGCGATGTCACCTGAATTTTTAATGATGAACTAATCTAACTTTCCAATTTGTAAACTACAGACAGTCACTTTTAGCTAATTTGTCAAAGTAGCATGATTACGCCAATTGCTAATTCGGAAGAGTGGAGAGTGACAAAGTAGCAGCCCTATGAACTTTCAAGTAAACTGCAACATCGTCTGCTAGTGTGAAGCTTAGGAGCAACCCTACAAAAACGCCATGTCCGTGCTTTACAGTCAAGTAAGCCAGCACAGCACATTAAGCGGTGGCACCAAGTGGCCACATTACCTTTATCTTAATGTGTCGGAGTGGCAATGATGAAAGAGAGCTGTATTCCTATTTTGTTTGCAGTGGTGGGTACATTCTTGAACTGTGAGGGCTCGGCGCTTCACGCTTCGGCAGCGACTGGTGAATCACAGTTGTGAGCCAAACGCTCAGCCGCACTTTCCACACAGCGACTATACACTCACACTGAGAGCGGAGAGAGAGATCCATCCCAACGAAGAAATCACCATCAGCTACCTGGACGATTGTCTGCTGGCTCATAGTCGACACACTAGGCATAAAGCTCAGGTAAATATCCCGGGAAGAGTTTGAGATATCAATTTTATAAATATTGTTCTTGCCAGCCTAAAGCTCTATTGGGCTATCACTAGTTCAGAAACACTGAAGGTGAGGCTTTACTCTTTTCTGCTCTCGTGTTAAGGGTTTTTTTCATTATGGGTTAAAAGAACTAGAATTTTAATTACCGTATACACTCGAGTCTAAGCCGCATGCGAATCTAAGAGGCACCCATAAATTTCCCCTGAATATACAGTAAAAAACTCTACACCATCGTATAAGACACATTCCTGTTTTTTTATTTTGTCAACAGTTAGAGGGCTATGATTTGTCAGGCCCCTGACCCCTCTAAGCCAGTGGACGTAATCCCAAGGAAGCTTCAGGTAAAAGCAGAATAAAGAATGCATCACGCTTGCCTCCCTCTCCCAATGGGGCTAAAGGTGGGGGCTGGGGCTGGCGGGGACTATTTTTGTAGTCAGTTAGTTCATGTTTTTGCCACTGGTGATTTACCCATATTTCCAAGCGCTAGTGTTTGATTTGCAATTGATGCGCATCACCCTCTTCTATGCTACTGCATCCCTTCTTCACCCCATTAACCTGCAGACAAGGGGGGGATGGGAGAGAACGAAAGAGAACACGAATGCAATAAGAAGCAATTCTGAGTCCCCTCTAGTCACTTTCTGTTTGTCAACTATTCTTCCATTCCACTCTTCAAAACAGGCAAGCAATACGCAACCCCGTTGTGGTTCCTCTGTTTCCTACCTCTCTCGTGGCCTATCTGAATGTTTTTGTCGAATACATAATTTTCATCCGATTGTGCGAGTCTAGATCGCATCCGCATATAAGACGCTCCCTTATTTTAGAGCCTAAAAATTCGGAGTACCTAACCAACTAGGAGAAATAGGTTACGGGGACATGACAATTAGTTCATACTAGAAGATAAAATTACTAGAAGGTGAATCTCAAGTCTCTTCAAGAAACTAATAAAGATTTAAGATTGTGTTAAAATGTAGCACGCCACAGTGGCCGCTCGTGAGCCTAGAGGAAGGTGAAGGGCAAATCAGCTGTACTCCACTATTTAACAGGGAAAATATGTTAAAATATTTATTCTTAAAATGTGGACAGAAAATTCAAGATACATTGTTTATCGATAATATGAGTATTTCTCTAGGAAACTACGTAAATAATTGAAGTAGTCATTAGAGCTTGCTAGTTCTAGCAGGGAATTAAAGTTAATGTTTGTAATATTGCAAAAACAATATTTCAATTGTAACGTTGAACTACTATCGGTGGAGCACTAATAACAAATAGTACATAAATGTCGTGGTGATTGCAAAAGTTGCATAACTGGTCTGTTGTCTGGCGGCATTGAATTTACACTTTTTGTAGTAAAGATAAGTAAAAATTAATATACAACTACCTTAGTTTCACAGACTTAGTTGTCGACAATGTACATAATCATGTGTGCCATTTGCTAGAAATACATATAGAGGTTAGCATGCGGTCTAATGATAGCTGGACAACTGTTTATTTTGTCTGCTGTCTTAAATTGGCGGGCTACGCAAGTGACCACATTGAAGGCTTTGAATTTACACTTCGTGCGTTGCTATAGCATGCTAAAAATTCTCCAGCCCGTTCCCTGTACTCGATAAACTAAATCAATCCCATTCAAAGTAGTATATCCCCACCTTTTAGGTAAGCGTCAAGTGAAGGCCGAACAAATCTTGAACACCGAAGAAGGTTTACCGTCTTAGCGGCCAGAGGCATACTAACTTTCTGTGACGACTATCAAGGCAACCATCGTTATTGCTGTCGAGCTTGTATCTTACTCACTGTCGTCGTTGTGTGACGGACTGTCGCCGCTTTGGAAGCGGACGAATTAAATGTTAAAGTTTAATTTTTTTGACCCTTCACTCCCTTCACCTGACGAACCGCCACTGGCACGCAGTAAGTTCAAAGTAGTTTTGCAATAATATCTTAGAATCTTTAGTAATCTCTTTGCGCCAATTTTTCGCTTATGCAGTACTGACTAATGGGATTTGTGTTTCAGAGAGAATTACTTGTTCATCTGCCGATGTGACAAATGCCAAGAGCAGGCTGAAGATCCGGATGAGACTAGTGAAGATGATTTAGACGAAGATGACGAAAACTCTTCTTAAGCGTTACCGATAGCAAAGCACTCATTCCTGTTGTTGCATTTGATTCCTAACAGTTAATTGTAGCATTAGGTTTAGATGTATAATGGCTCTATGTATTAATACATTTCTGACCCCTGTAAGCGTGTATGTATATGTGAAATCCTTGAGCATTCTCTGTTCTTTCCTAGTTCTTAATTTGCCATAACGACCTTGTTGCAGCCAATCAAGTTAGCAACAGAAGATATATTTAGTTCATTTTATGGCAATCTTCCATTTTTAGTTTGGGATCCTGGTGGTTGGCTATATTGAGTTTTTTGTTTGATGAATGCGAAAATCATACCAAAAGCATGACAGGAAATTTAAAAATCATCCCTAAAATTTAGAAACTACACCTGACTTTTTTGCAAAATCAATCCAGGTATACCTTAATGTTGATCAATCCTAAGTAGTGTTGGGTCGATTCTAACTCTTGGTTCCATCGATTCCTAGTGTAAGGAATCGGGGAATAGGTTAGTAAAGTCAATGGGATCGATGGAAACAATCAGGAATTGGTTTTGGGATCGATTCCGGAATCGGAACCGCTTGGTTGATCCTAAGTGGGTTGATGAGTCCACTCCCCTGCAAGGTGAGGGAGGGAGCTAGCCGGAGTTTGTTTTGATAGGATCGTGACACGTTTACATGTGCTTTGTTTGTATTGTCGAGACGAGAGTTAATAATGTTTAATTTTTAAACTGGTGAAACCCGTAAGCTTTTTACTACAAATTGGCCACAAAATCTTTATAGAGTGCATTGGCACAATTTTCAAGACAAATGAAGGTAGAAATACGCACAAGTAGTAAGATACAACCGATTCGGTATTCAAAATGGGAATAAATAATTTGGTATAAGAATTGAGAATAGAAAAATTGGGAAGCAACCAACACTATTACAAACAATGTGGGTGCTTAGAATGAAAAAATAAAGAACAAAATCGGGCTTAAATACAATTAAAATAAATAATTTGGCATAATACAATTTATAAGATGTTTCTGGCCTATTGAGAATAGAAAAATTAGGAAGCAACCCAACACTATTACAAACACATGTGGGTGCTTAGAATTGGAATCAATGTTTTAGAAAATGATCTAGGTATCAGAATCGAAGAAACAGGCAACCATTTGATGTGCTTCTTCCGAACAAATTTGGCTTGTTTTTGAAAAATAGGAATGATCTGTGCAGAAATTATAAACAACACTAATCCCAAATAAATCATAGGTTTTGTACAAATAGGTTGTAGCTTAAATACAATTAAAGTCAGTAACGGGTTAGTCCTGGGGTACAAAAATATTTTGACAGTAAAATGAACGCGATAATACAATTTAGTCAACGCTTTATTTCAACAAATTACATTCAAACTTAAATAGGTTGCGTGTAATTAATTGAGTTACCAAGGCCAGAAACTAGTGGAAACTAAGATACAAAAACTTAAGAACATTTCTTAACCTAAAATGATCACAGTTTAGTTAATAATATCCCATAAAACTAAAAGATACCCTAATCAATGTGGTTTGATTTGAAGATTATTTGTTTGGTTAATAAATTGAACGAGGTGGTAAATGGTTATTACGTATGAAATTAGTTAAATCAAATAGCAGCATCATTGACTAATAATGGACAGAAGTAAATGATTGCCTTCTGACTTTTATGACAAATTTATTTTTCATGGAAATTTATTCATACTTATACGAAGTTTGCAAAGGTTTTTATGTCATCTCTTGAATGCTATAAAATTACAATTAAGACAACAGTAGTCAACTACAAATCGGGTGCCAATGGACTCGAAAACAAAAATATTAAACTATGTTTTCATTGAAGTCAGCGTCAAATCAGAACTTGAGTGTGGATGTTTAGACGTGCCCTCTTTATTAAATAAACTCTACTTTCACTTAGACCCTAGATCAAAAGAAGGCTTGACATAATCTCCAAGCTTGTTTTTAGGTCATAACGGGTTTCTAAAACTAAATTCCGTTGATTACATTTTCAAAGCTCTCAAGTCTGAGTTGAATCATTGTGAAGATGCGATTCTATAAACTGAGACAAATGCTGGCATACGTTCCGCTCTGAGTCTCTGGACGAAGTCTTGTAGTTTAACCTGCAATCAAAACAGTTCCTTTAAATTTAAAATTGTAAAACATTAACAAACTGATGTAAGGTGAGGTTGAGTGGTAGAGAGGACTTTGTAGTCCTAACTTCGCCTCCTTAAATAAGACGCTTTACCTTTTTATTTAAGGTGAGGTAAAGGTGAACAGGCTCTGCAATTTTACATGGGACAGTTTTAGAATATGTATACAAAGTCGCGTTGAATATTAGAATCCCTTATAGCCGAGGCACGTGAGGGTACTTCAGCTAGTATAAAATAAAATGTGTAATGCATTACAAACTATTTAAATGGTATTCGTTATGTATGAGATTATTTTGCAAAGTTCAAATATATCTGAACGAAAAAAGTTATTATGGTGTCTTAGAAAATAGAAAACAGTTTAAATGCCTTTATTAAATGAAGTTATTACTTGATAATTATACTTCAAGATGAAAGGGCAGGTATCTCAGGTCAGGACAGAAAATCAGATTTTTAAATCAGTTACTTAATCAATCAGTAATCAGACTACTGATCCCACTACCTGATCTGTCAAACAGTACTGCAATATCATCTAGGTAGGAGATAGTAGTTCAAGCTATTGATGACAACTACCTTAGCTATCGTTAGGGGTAAGCCTCCTAACGTCTTCAATCTAAACAGCCTTTAAACAGTGTCTGCCACAATCAAAATAATTAGAAAATTATTATCACTGGGTATAAAACGGTTTGTTATACTCACAGTGAATATAATGTTCACAGTGACGTTTGTCAGAATATAGTTTTTTGTAAAGGTGCAGACCTTGGAGTTTTTAACAGTGTAAATGTAGTTTCCATGGACACGACAAAAACGTTCTTTTTCAAAATTTTAGTAAATTGCAGTACATTTCTCGGCGTAATCAGACTACTGATCCCACTACTCAGACCCTGTCAAACAGTACTGCAATATCATCTAGGTAGGAGATAGTAGTTCAAGCTATTGATGACAACTACCTTAGCTATACGTTAGGGTAAGCCTCCTAACGTCTTTTCAATCTAAACAGCCTTTAAACAGTGTCTGCCACAATCAAAATAATTAGAAAATTATTATCACTGGGTATAAAACGGTTTGTTATACTCACAGTGAATATAATGTTCGCAGTGACGTTTGTCAGAATATATAGTTTTTTTTGTAAAGGTGCAGACCTTGGAGTTTTTAACAGTGTAAATGTAGTTTCCATGGACACGACAAAAACGTTCTTTTCAAAATTTTAGTAAATTGCAGTACATTTCTCGGCGTATAAATCAAATGTACTTAGGTTAACCGACAAGTTTGGTCGTATTTTCACCAAAATTATGTGCGAGTTCTCCCGGTGCCACCAAGTAGCAATGAGGAAGGTGATAGATGCCATTCGTCTGATAAGAGATGGTAACGGATCGACCAAACAGGACATTTACTTCGTGCTGGACAGTCTGCACGGCAGAGTGCAACGTCACGTCATCAAACATGCGATAGACGCGGCGGTGGAAAAGGGTATGCTGAACTGCAAGAACAACAGGTACAAAGTGAGCAGGACGAAGACGAGCGTCAGTGTCCCGAGGAGAAGGACGATGCCAGGATACGCCATGAGTAGATGTGCCTTGAGTAGGTGTGCATTCGGTAGATACGGCAGACCGACAGCAAGGCCTTCAATAGTCTACAGACTTCTCACCAACCACGGCACCCGGTGTGTGTCCAGAAGCTGTGTCCCTGTCAGAGCACCGATCAGCAGAAGAACCATCTTCAGGAAACCCTACGCTCGAAGATCTAGAAGGGCTCTGACCGAAGCCAGCAGTTGCACTTGTTGTTCCACTAACAGGTCTACTAGCACAGTAAGTTCTGCTAGTACCGCTACCACGTACCAGTCACAGCTGAGAAAGAAGGCGACCAGAAGGAATTCCAGGAAGATGACGTTGCCAAAAGTGGAGGTGAAGAAGGAAAACGAGTCGAAAGAAAATGTGCAAGAACAGAAAACTAACACGGAAGCGGAAAACCAGCCGAGTCCAGTAAACCGGAAGAGGTGATGAGCAAGACTCCAACAACCCCCAATAGTTAGCTTTTAAAATTATTGTAAAATAAATTTTAAAATTGTTGTTTTTTTAATGGATCGTCAACATACACCTAACTGGATTTTTTATGACGTGACGATTTTGATATGCTTTAGGCATTTTTATTAACCAGGGTCAATTTGCAGTTAATGCTTCGTCTGAGAATGAGGTTTACTGAAAAGTCAACTATTAAAAACAATATAAGTTTGTAAAAGTTAAGCTTTAACCGTGTCCGTTTCGATTTTGAACTTTAGTGTTATAATGTGTTTATAATTGTGTTAGCAATAGCAATGATAAATAATTTAAAGAGCGTAAAAGCAACCTTATTAGGTTTTTAGTCATCAACTATTTTAATTGATACTTTTGTGAAAGGCTAAATTCGTCCGTCCAAGGAACAAGAGACACCGCGCACGTAACAACTAGCTAAACAACGGGCCTTCTTTCAACTGATGCGGCCTAACTGTCAACCTAGCGCCTGCAAGGTTTTGTAGAAAGTAGATAGCGCTCTTAAAGAGGTGACGGTAAAATTAGGATTGTTAATTTTTATAAAATAAAACATTTGGGGTTTTAAGTTTCTGATTGACCCATTTTAGATTCTTGAATAGTCTTAGAATCTCTCTTTTCTCTAACTTCAACCACTAATTAAACGAAATCTATAAGACATAATTATCTAAAATAAACAGCTAAACCTAGATATTATGTTTATCTTTCATTTAAGAGTTAGTTTGTAAACATAGCGGTAATAATAACGTATCAATTTCAATTCGCGCAAACCTCTGCAACGACGCTCTCTCAATCTAGTAGAACGCCTCCGTCATATTGATTATAATAAGAAATGAACTAATTTAGAAATTCATAACCAATACATGTATTTAATAAATTTCAAGCCCTCAACAATTGTTCAGGACCTGACGTATCATCGACCACTATTTAATAACTTTTAAGTGAACGAGGCGTTTCAATATCAATGATTTATGGTCGGGTCGTCTACACTTGGTCGTGGCATTTTTATTCAGAAATATATTCTAAGAAGCCAGTTTAAATATTTTCAAAAATTCTTCAAATATTATCAATTTCTGAAAATATTTTCTGTTTTAAATTTTTAGCAATGGTTAGTAATGTTGTACCATATAGCACAAGTGCAGAGAACAAAATTCGGGTGGGGAAAACAGTAGCACAGAAGGAAGATGGAGGACAGGAACTAATACTTGTGTGAAGTGGTTCCTAAGATGGCTTAAAAAATTAGATGGGATCAACCCAGTCATACTACATTTGGACATTGCAATGTTGGTTTAACAAATCCCAGTCTGCAATCATTTTAAATGTCAGCTCTCCTATCCTTTGTTTACCTGATGGTCTAAAGTGCTGACTGAGGTACACTCGGCCAGTACGAGGTAGAGAAACATGCTGACTGAATGAGGAGCCTCTCTTTGGTAGAAACTGATGCGAGTGAGTCCCAACTCATCGTCAAGATTCATGTAGATATCCCGAGCTCCCGTCCACTCCTTCCAAGAGTTCACCATCACTTCCTGCAACCATACAGTGCATCAAACAGTTAACTCAATAGGTTCTAGAAGTGCAGGAATTTCTCAAAGTCTGTAAAAGTAGTTTATTCTAGTTTGTTTATATTATGGGTGAGCATGAGGTAACTTTTGAAAAAGCTTACACTGTTTTGCCCCTCTCTTTCTCACATAAATATTGCAAAATACTCTTTCAAGCACGTCCTTCCTCTCAGGTAAGTTGAAACCCTCCCTAGGTGACACTTATATATAAGCGAATGCCAAATTGTAAGAGAAGTCCTTAATTGGGTGTCCTTTCAAATCTGCTTAGAAAGCATTAAGTCTTTTCCTGTGGCTTTTAACTTACAGAGACACTAAACTTCATCAAAGAAAATTTGTGTACTGCGTTTAGACATAAAGTAGAACTTTAATTAACTTTAACTACCGTACTTTAACTGAATTCTAGAACTTTAACTTTTAAGAACTTCATAGTTTAGACATAAACCATTTAAGTAACCATATTTTTTAATATCTTGTAAAATCTTGCGTATTATTCCAAAATTAGTTTATGTGTAAAAATAATGATCCTTTACTTTTTGTAATTACCTGACTAAAATGTTTGTCCATGCTTTTGAACCCCAAGAGAATGTAGACTGTATCCTTAGGGTTTTTGAAATGACCGTTTGTCTCTACCCCTTCTGGTCTTATGCTTCTTACTTCTCTGTATACACCTAAAACAAAGAGAATTAAGCTTTAAAATTAAATACAATAAGCCATTGGGTAGAAAAGTTTATTTTGAATGTTATAAACTAAATAAGACACTTTATAAAACTATGAGAATCATTTTTCAAAAATAATTGGTTTTATTTAAATAAATTATACGGCAATGGGGAAACAGTGCAAATCAGTCTACAAAGGAGATAAGTGAGATTATCATCTTGTCAAGCTTGAAAACTACTGCTTGTCAGACCATTGGATATGATGAGACATGATCTCCTCAGTGATTCTTAGTTGGTCGTTGTAGTACTGCTTCTGAAGAAGTATCAGTGCCTAGAGGTAGTATCAAACTAGAGCGAGCTGATGGAGAATCGAACCCAGGACTGTTAGAGGCCCCTTAGTCGAACCTCTTACTACAATCACTAAGCCACCGGCTGAGTTCTTTTTGCAAGCATTTACAATGCTAGGATAGTTGCGTTAATAATTAATAAATAAATACTGTTCCAGAAGAACTTGCAACGTAGGAAAGTAAGCTGACTAAGCTTTTCCATATTGGTTAACTAATTATCCAAATTAAACAATAGTCAGAGCTGAGTTCTGATCATATCACACTATCAGGAAAGATACATACTAACCTTGAGAGAGAGTGCAGTCGTTGTCAAGAACATGTTCGTCTGAGAGTCGCTTCTTAAGAGATTCTCTGTCATCGTTGAAATGAATCAGTGGAAATGCAACTGTAAATAAAATTGTATTAATATTGTGCCTATACTTAGTACAATACAACAACAACAAGGATTTCTAATTGCACTTTGAAATTAAATAAAGTTGTGAAACAACTGATTTCATATGCCCCAGGTGAAGGAAATCTCTTGTTATCTCTTTCCAAAATTTTCCATCTTAGAAAAAAATCTGTTTGAACAATCGCAAAACTTTGAAAGAGAGAGTTTTGCATGGGAGCATTAAAACATTTAAATTGTTGATTTTACCTTGCCTTAATATTCTGAAAACCTATTTTCTTATCAAAGCTCAATGTGACCCCATAATAGGAAGTTATATTTACTCTTATGAAACAAGAGGCAGGGAGAACTACCACACTGGGAGACACTGAATGATAGTTCAATGAACTTGTGCCTTCTCAGATAGAGATCCGCTAAATAAATACAAAGATCAATGTGCAGCCTTTCTATATCCAAAAAATATTCCTTATTGCCCTTAATTACCTTACTACAGTAAGGAGGAGAATTGAAAAATAAGATAGATTAATTTCATATTAACATAGACAAAACAAAGCCAAGCTTGTTAATTAATTAGCTAAAACTGGAAAAAACCTTGCCTAAATGTCGTTAAACAACTACAATTCTATAAAATATTTGATTCCATTCTAAAGTTATTACCGTACCTCCTTTTTCTTTGGAATGAAGGAAGAAGCCAGACTCAAAGAGATCCCTGAGTTTGTCTTCTGCATGCCCGTTGTGAGGAGTCAGGATACCGTTGCCGTTGTGCGAAGGGAGGACTCCGTTGTAGGACAGCTTGTCAGCTCGCGAGGGGCAGATGAAGGAGATCAGTGCCAGGGGACCAAGAGGCTGCTCACTTTGGTCTCCTGAAAACAAAATAAATAATAAATTAGTATTTTTCCATTAAAACAACAATTTTGTGTCTGAAATATCAATTATTTTCTAACAAACTATATAGTAAGCGCGTATTCAGTGTAGGGGAACGTTTTTTTTAACATTATCATTTGAGATAATCTAGCTACCTACCAATAGGAATTCGGGAGGTATGGAATAGCAGAAACATTTGGGGCTCTACCCCGTAAAATGATAAAATTTAAGGTAAATATGGTGGACTTTTAATTTGTTTCCCCGACATAACTAATTATAATTAGTGCAAAAAGCATTTTGGCACCGATAATTAATACCAAAAGCATTTCGGGGGTTCTCTCGCAGAAAATGTTAAAATTTAAAATAAATATGATAGATTTTAAGCTATTTCACCAACATAACTAAATATGCATTTGATTGATAACACACTGATTGTTCTCGGTTAAATAACTCTAAAATATGTAAGTTTAATCACTCTGTAGCTATTTTAGCCTGGAATTCAAATTACTGCTAAAACTAGTATCCTATCCCTTGCTACAAAGGTTTTCAGTTATGTAGGAATTATAAAACCTAGTTAGTTTTATATGTTGAAAATCACTTGAATGCCAGTCAATGTATTATTGGAAAATGCTTGGACTAGTATTATTATTATGTTTAATTATTTATTATGCCATAAGAATTAAGACACTATATGAAAAGACAGCTTACAAACAATTTTAACACATCAAACAACTATTACAATGTCACTCATAGTTTTATATATTTTTCTTTGATGATAAATTCTGTCTTCCAAACATTATAGTCTTGGTTATGTCTTTATAGTGTTAGTAATAATTGAACGCTCAACAGCCCCACCTTACAGCAGACTGGATGAATAAATACATTTTTTTATACAATAAATAAACTTTGTTCATAAACATTCTAATAATTACAATTTTCTTATTTCTAAATTCTCGCTTTGAATAAAAAATTAAAGTAAGCGTTACGATTTAAAAGAACTAATACGCAGTTAACATAATATTTGATATAAAAGAGTTAGTTTAGATTTCGTATTAATAGTTCAAAAAAAGTTTTCAATCAGTTTCGTTCCTCCCGGTCTGTCTGTTGTACGTTCTGCGACTTAGCTGAAACCAGCTGATGGGTAATAATGAATCATCGTTATCGATTTTTAACGTTAGTAAATAAAATGTGCGGCGTAGAGCAGTAGATGTAGTCCGGGTTTCGGTATTCGGGAGTGATGTGAAAGTGAAATCGTTTGTGTAAAGTGAAGTGAATGAATTATTTTATTCGCTTATTGGGTAAGTGTTTCAATTTAATTGTAACTTCTAATATAGTAATGTTATCTCTAGCCTTGGTCAAAAGTGACCAGTAACTGTAATTCATGAGATTCGCTGTAGAATGATCTGAACCTAAATTTATAATTTGTTGTGAAATCTTGCCGGCTTGTATCGTTCTGTAATAAAGAACCACTGTTAAATACAACATCCTAAACTAGGTTAGTTGTGCAGCCTTTCGGTAATAGAACCGCTGTTGGAGTAAAGTTTTACTTTTATTGGGCTGGTTTGACTAAACTGATACGCCTGTTATCAACAGCAGCCTATTTCTTTGCTACAACTATTACGAGTTTATTTGTGTTGAAATTATTTTACATAACGTCTTCTCAGCTTCTTTTCGATCTAGGCTGGATCACTATTCAAAGCTATAACTACTATTGTATTATAATTACGGTTTGTAATATTCAGCGAAGTGAGTTTAACACAGAGGGGTCATAGCATATCAAATCAAGAACTCTGTTAGCACTTGACAGGCTATGCTGTCTAGTCCTGACAAGACAACTTTAACTCTATGCAAATTAAGGTTTACCCTAAAAATAAAGCCAAATCAAGCATTGTAAATTACAACAATTTAAGTGACAATTTCGACTGACAATCGTATACGAACAACAGTTAGTATTTGAAAAAATAATACCATTGTGATAAATTAGCGTAGACTATGAATTAAATTCGTATGAAATCATATTAGTTGCAGACCGGGGGTGGAGGCAGGGGCGCAGTTGAAGGGAAATGGGTTTTAAGATCGAAATTCCCTTCCTATTACCCTTGATAAATGCCCCAAAAAGGACCTTTTGGGATTTAATGTACAGCAATAGAATTAATGTTATGGAAGTTTAGGTAAACTGCACAGCAAATAATAGTATTGGCAAAGCACAGAAACCGTACTATTATTACTAATGTTGTAATAATTATAGCAAAATAAGTATAAGAGATAGTCGGTTATACAATTCGACCTATAATTTTTTTCGACGTTGTTCAGCAAATCAGATTTTTTTCAACGCAGCCTTTAGTTTAAACGTGGTGTCTAGCGTTTCGTATAATCTTACATATGTCCTCTTCTTCGTAGTCGTGAAGACCAGGGAATCGTCAGTTTTTTCCTCTTCTACGTACAGTGGAAGTTGTTTTCCTCGTAGTATTCGGATATTTTGTAGTAAGGTCTTTCTTGCAGGTATTGTTTAAGTTTCTTGATAAAAATGTTATGGCTTGAATGTTTTTTAAGCTATTTGGCAGAATAGTAGTGCCTGACTTTATAGTGATCACCTAGGAATATCCTTTAGGAATTAACAAATTTTATATAAACACAGCAAAGCACTTAAAGCGTCGCAGGGCGCTGGCGTGAGTAAAGGCCCTGTCACCTCGTAATTTTCAGATTTCGACTTTCTGAAAATATCAGCTGAATCAATGCTGACATACCCAAAACTTCACACACATCGCTAGTAGCAGCTTCTAACTAGCAATGTGTGACAGGGCCTTAAAGCTAAAGTTTTCATTGACAATTTGTTACTTTAATTCTCTAATCAATAATTCTGATTCGCTACCCTTACATCCCCGCTTTGGACTAAGCCACACACAAGGGCCACAGCCTCGCTTTGGCCTCAGATTGACGTGTTCTTTAACTGCAAGTTTTAGTCATATCATGAAAGGAAAATTCTTTTCAAATTTCATGTTATAAACGTCCCGGATCATCTCAAAATATGAGGTCTCACCGACGTCACCGTGGTGCTCCTTCACCGATTCACTTCGGTTAGCGCATTTGTACAACTTCCACAAGGCAACTTCCCAACCTGGTTTTACCTCTAGTATACACCATACAGTGAGTGGACACTCATACTGTATCTTGATCCTGCTCAGGCTAAAAATAAACTCAACTGGGAGTGAAGTGGCCTAAGAATGACGTGGACACGCAGGTATTCATGATTACTCAATAGATAACCTTGCCTCCACAGATTACTCATCATTGGGTTCTGACGCTTATGTGTGAAACATTCAATAACTGCAGAACCAGTGTCGGGCACTTGTGCCAAGATTAAAATATTGAATTACGTCAATAAAAGGGTAAATTTAAGGGTCCGCCTCAGCCGCGCGTTGACGCTCAATGCAAGGGTCTGCAATAATCCAAAATACGCTGACACTATTAAAGTTAAGATTCATTATTTGAATTAGTTTTAAAGCTTAAAAGCCTACCTACTCGCGTATAGTGTTTTCGAAGTTGCTTCTTAAGAGGGGGCCGGATAGAGCCCGAACGGTGTTCAAATGGGATAGGGAATTTAACATGGGAAAACTTGCAAACTGTGTTTTACGTAGGCTAATGAACTAAAACTTGAAAAGTTTTTCTCGGGAAGCATAGAGTCATTAGTACTGCTGTATATAAAATAGAAAAATTGAGTTTGGTTGTAAAATAGAATTTTAATCACTGAATTTCGAATGCTATGTTCTTATGGGAAAATCCAGTTTTAGTTCACAAGTACAGAATTAATTTGATGACGAAAGTAAAAGTTTTAGTGATTGTATGAAGCAGCATCAGTAGATCTATGCTTCCCCAGCGAACATTCTTATTTAAGTAAATTAACTTGCCTAAAACGTAGTTTGCAGTGTTTATCCCATGTTATAAGCGGTACTCTGAGTTGGACCTGCGGCCGCTCTAACCGGCCCCCTCTTAAGAGTAAAAAATTAAGTTGAAAAATACTATAACTTGGAAAACTTCTAAGTTCATTAACTTTTTGAAACAATTAGACCTCTTATGGGAAATCGGGCTATATACACGTGTAGGAATACTCTTCTTGTTACCAAACGTACCATGTTTATTAAGGTAAAAATTATTTTGGAAGATGAAAAGCGGACGTTGTCCTACAAGCGCTTTTTTTGACAGTTAGGCCGCATCAGTTGAAAGAAGACCCGTTGTTCAGACAGTTGTTATGTGCCCGGTGTCGTGTGTTCCTTGTATGAACATGAAACGCCAGGACTCCATTTTATGAATTGAACAAACTCAGACAGGATAGTAAGCAAATATTGTTAGACTATGTAAATACGTTCTGGAAAGGTTCTAGCTTACAATAGACCTAATTACAGTATGTATATTTACTGAGCGGACCCGTGGCGGGTTGGAATCGTGCGCGACTCCGGAGCTGATCACTCCGCTAGCGCGGGCTCGATCCCCGCAGTCACAACTTCCATGTGCAATGTGACTTTACGGTAACGCTAGGTAAATGTCGAGGTTGAGTGGTAGAGTGGACTTGTGTGCCTTGTTAAACAAGACAAACTCCACCTTTTATGTTTACGATTTGTTTTAAACACGTCAGAATTTTCACTGCAAAGAATAAACAATTTTCCATAAAACTACCTTACAGTGCCAGAACTGTTTTCACCTTTAACTTGAGTATTGACGGAAGTGATGGCAACGTTGAAACAAACCATTGTGACATCACCGTGATAATTGCTCAAAACACTACCTTGTCTATTGTTAGCTGATTGTTGGTGACTGAAGAAGTCAAATTAGCACCTAAGTGTTTGTTTTTCACACCTTATGGTTGCCTCACCAAGAACAGAGCTTGTCTAAAAGCCTTTTACACAGGTATTTGTTGCGCGCTATGGTGATGGTGTTTGGAAGCCTGGCAAATACGAGGAGAAGACTTGTTCAAAAAGGAAAAACAGAAGTTTATTTTTCAAAGCATTAGGAACATGCGTATGAAATATTATGTATTTAATAACCTTGCAACACATAGGAATACCGTAACCTGTTTATAAAATTACATTTAAAAATCTTATTTATAATTAGCAACTATTGCACTCACTTTAAACATTCATGGAATCAATAATATTGTCTATGCTTATTTCCCAAATCGCTTTGCAATTTGACATTCTTTACAAAATACCGTTGTTTTGGATCTGACTCATTTACTATGTAAGCTACAACCTACATACCTCAATCATATTATTTCAAGTAATTGTATTATGGGACAGGAAAGAAATATAATTCCCAAAATATTCATCCTGCAAAGGAAAGCTGACAGGTTAATTTGCGGTCTTAAGTCCTTAGAATCGTGCAGAGGGATTTTGAAATAAAAAACATTCTTGACGTCGTATAACAAATGTCTAAAATCTTTCAGTGTATGTTTCCTCGTACATTTAACGTAATTGACATAGTAATCTTGCCCCATTTCACCTCATTCTATCAAGGACAGACAGGTTGTGTATTCTGTTAAAAAATAATACTAAACTACCAAACACAATTACAACTGTACTATAAATCAAGAAATTTAGATCATAGACTGAAACAGTTTTAATAAAAAAAAAAATCACAGTGAATGAAGGACTTTTAAGAAGATAAATTTTCTTCAGAGTGTAATAACTTTGGTTATTTTGTTTTTTTACACTGTTTTTGTGCTACTTTACATAAATAACGTTTGGCTATCCAATTGTCTTTGACAACAAAACTTTGACAAGTTTATATTAACCACTCCGCTATGTCTTAGATTATTTCAATTCCAATTAAAGTACGTATTAAAGCAGTGCAGGGTCGAAAGCACAATTTTCTCACCTCGCCAGAGGACCAATTAAAACTTTGTCTCGGCGGTGACAACAAGTTACCAACAAAACCACAAAATCGTGAGTGAGAGAGTGAGAGAGGTTTCCTTCTCTGTCTTAGTACAAGAACATAAAACTCGTATCCAGAACTCGTTTGGACTTTATAGACTCGTATATTCCATTGGCCGTTGGGCTATTAATTAATGACCTAATCTGAGGAACAGTCGGCCCTAGTTGTTACTAGACTACATTTCACGATCCCTAAAACACTCATTAAATTCACTATTCATCCCATATTCATCTTTAAATACACTCTAGGAGTGGTCGGTGTATCATATCAAAGTATACACACATGCTATATTAGGTGGTTTGAAATAGAACTGTAAGCCTACTGTATTGTGTTGACAGTTAGATTTCGTTGAGATACACTAATACAGTTATGTAAAATTTGTTGACACACAATTTAGAATTTTAACAGTACAGTTTAAGTTAAAAGGTTCTTTATTTAATTTTTTCATAACAATTCAAAATAATTTTACGATTTGATTCCTTGAACTTTCACTGTAAACCCTTTAAAGCCTTCTGGAGACGTCAGTGTAATGGCCTTTGTTAGAAATTGAAATATAGTTACTTTCAAGAAGAAGTGTACATCACTACCACTTGAATCGGAGATAATAGTAACCTTTAATCACGCTACACCCCAGTAACCCTACAAACTGGGGTTTTCACTAATGGGAGTCAAATTTAAATATCATTAGCACCATCAGTACCTTCAAAATATGGCCCAAGCAAGAATACCAAAGAGTTGGCGTTGTTCTATATAGTAACTTAACTATTAGTATTAAAAGTTACCTTGTGGTGCCTGTAGATCCTACTGTAGATTCTTCTTACAGATGTACATTTCGGGACTAAGTGACTGGGTGTGTGTTGACTGTGTGTATATAGTGTAATATTTTTAACATAATGAAAGTAGTATAGTGAAAGTACACTGATGATGGGACACCCCAGCCCGAAATGTACATCTGTAAGAAGAATCTACAGTAGGATCTACAGGCACCAAAAGGTAACTTGTAATAACACAAGGTCCTACAACTGGGAAAATTAAATATTTTAACTATTAGGCTTTTGCGGCTGGTATCACAACCTAGGTCTTCCGGTTTACACCACGTCAAAACATAATAATTGTTTTGAAATATTTCCGTCTTGCTGTGGGGTACTACATTCAGTCACTGATTGGCTGAAACCTGCCAACCGGGTTTAGCCAATCAATGGCGGAAGATGGTACTCCACAGCGAGACCGAAATATTTCAAACCAATTATTATGATGTTTTGAAGCGGTGTGAACCCGAGTAACTATATTATAGCTGTTGTTCTATCGTTTCCATTTACAACTCGACGTTTCCACCTTCATATTCTTAGGCATTAATTTGCAGATTGTTGTAAATTGTTTGCTAGTACCAAGGTCCTAAGAGTTCATGTTGATTACATTGTTTACCGCTGTTTGCATGTTTACCACTGGAAGTAGTTTGTACGTCTAAACAGTAAACAAACCACAATGACTCTACAGTTTGCTACTGATGTACAACAAATATTGATGGGTTCCGTGAGTAAGTAATGTTTGGTGTTGTGAAAATCAAATAGCTCTTACGTTGAAGCTCTTCTGTTTCGTGTAGACCTGAGTTATAATTTAGTAATACAGTGTGAGTTTTAAACGTCCCCCCACCTTAACATTTTAAAAATAAAATATTTGGGGAACTGTATGGGAAATGTTTTATAGAGTTATGAAGTTTCTTTTTGACGTACTTTGCGTCCTTCACCCCCACCCAAAATTCGGGGGGAGGCTCCCCAAGTTAAAAAAAATACAAACCCCTCCTTTGTAAAACCTTAAAAGAAAGGAATTTTCAAACCAAATTCAACGACTCAAAGAAATATTGTTTATCTCGCCTTGTTTTTTGTTATACCAATTTAAAGATTACACGAAATCAGGTTTAAAATGCCACATTTCACATACAATTTATTTGAGTGTGACTAAATCTTTTTTAACGTACTCTATGGGATTAAGTTACATGGTTGTGATGTTTCCCTCAAACTATTTTGAAGAAAATGTTGTCATTAAAAATAAACTATAAATGTGAAATGTGGCATTTCAAACCTGAATTTGTGTCATCTTTAAATTGCTATAACAAAAAAAAATGCCCGAAACTAGTTGGGTTTATATTAAACTAATGTTTCAAGGGTGTGTCACAGTTCCTTTTGTTTTCCTGTTTTATTGTATCTAAATTTCCAAATAAGATTCTCTTAAATCTTAACCCGAAGAGGCATAATTAACGAATTCCTTTTGGAAATAAAGTTATTCATGTCAATCGCCAAACAGAACGAAACTGTTGGCAGTTTTGAGTTTCTCAACAGCTCTTGAGTCAAATTACAAAGCTTTAAACTTTTCAGCCTGACTAAACGGATTTTGTTAATTTTGGTGCACATGTTAGGTGAGGTATCATACGTGTTCATACTAAGTTTATAGCAAAAATACAGTTTTATAGCATAAAACAGTAGTTTTACCCTATTATAGGAAATTCGCTAGGATTCACGGTCGCGCTTGTAGCTAAACGTCGGATCTATTTATTCACTAGTTTCGTTCTAAACAACTAATGCGTCATCAAGCACAATGTTTACAACCATACAACCATACGGCACAGCAGGTCACTGGACTGTGGATTGTGGATTGAGCACAGTTGCGGTGGATCTGCGGTGTTTGTGGATCCAGGATGGTTAATGGTATTGGCAGATCTGTTGAAACTGAGCTTCTCATCGGATGAGCGCCGGTTTAATCCGGTTTGTGGCCGAGAGAAGGTAAATCACCCAAACAGGGAATTTGGCTCAATCATACGAGGCGTATGATGCGTGTGTGAACTCCTACTGGAAAGAAAGTTGCTTCCAACCAGTAGTTCGGTTTATACAGGGTGTTTCATGTTGAATATTTAAGAGAATTATTATTTAAATTATAAATTTTAAACTTGAAGATTACATGTACCTTTCGCTATCCGTGGAGCCGTCATTTAGTTTCTAAGGGTTTTTTTAAATCGAATGATAACTTAACGCAAACGATTTTCAACTTGTGTATGACTCGTTATACCAAAGAGACACATTATTGTAGCAACGAATAAAATTTCCATTATCACGAAATAATGGACCATTTTAAGTACTGTGAGACTGTTGCTAAAACTAAGAACATTTAAAAAACTTATGTTAGGAAATTTGATTCAAAATCTAATTATATCTTCTCGCTTTGAATCGGTTGATAAAGGTGAGGTGTGACTTTTATAACGAGGTTAGGACTACAAAGACCTCTCGACCACTCAACCTCGACCTTTACCTAGCGTTACCGCACAGTCACTTAATATATTGTTAGTGGTGACTGCGGGGATCGAACCCGGTAACAACAACGAAAATATGGCGTCATAAGCACGATTTAGTTTATATTTAGCACCATACCCCCGATTAAAAGTACAGTACACTGTATAAAATAGTCATTCCAAACCGTGTTCGCACCACGTTTTTCACCATTTTTCCGTTATTTGAGAACTGATTTCAACAAACAAGATTTGGGCAGATTTCTTGTAAGGTTGGTCAAAAAGGTTTCTGTTGTACAAACTTTCTGTGAAATAGCCTACGCCGTTTTTGAGCTATTGTCGTTCAAAATATAAAATATCCAAAATTTTGGTTTATTTATTTGTTTTATGCAGGATTATAAATATAATGAGTCAAGCAACATTAAAAATTACTACGTTGCCAACAAAATAAAATTGAACCATAAAACTAAATGGTGGCTCCACAAAAACGTTGTAGTTGGCGTCTACAATACGTATACATTAGGCATGTGGTTTATTAACTAAATATCTAAAGTCTAGCACAAATGTAAACACTACAACTTTAAACAAAGCTGTTGAAATGTTGAATGCATTCATTTGCAGTGAGAATGATGTAATCGTCCGTTAGAATCATGTGTGATTGTTTTATAATCCTCCTGGACCCTTAGTGTTTTGTTGTCATTTGTGTTACAGCTTACAAACAGTATATTGAACAGTTTGCTATCTAGTTTTGTCTATTGTGGAGAAATATTCAAATCGAACATTACTTTCAAGATAAACGTTATTATTTCAAAGTTAGATAAAATAAAACAAAAACCAATACTTGTAATGATTTAACTTGCGAGGCCTTTCGATAGCAAGGCTATCATCGTCGGGCAACACAAATTAAAGGTTATTTATTTTGACAAAAACATCAAGACAATATTTTTAGATACATATGGTGTAAACAGAAATTACAGTAATTTAAAATAAGTTGAAGGATCGAATTGTTATATAATATAAAATGTAATGGTTATGACTTGAGATTTTTGATGAACGCTTTTGAAAGTAAACACGAATTTTGAATTGGTCCTGGTTCGTTGTTAATTAAGTTGTCTGATTTATTTATGAAGTACGTTTCCCAAGCATTTAAAGATTTTGAGGATGAAACTGGTTTGATTAATTTAGTGTTTTGGAGGGAAATGTTGTGATCATAATTTAAACAATGTTTAGCTACTGCCGATTTATCTTCTCTGTTGTATTTTATGTGTGAAAAGTGTTCTTTGAAACGAGTTTTGAGTTTTCTTCGAGTCTGTCCAATGTATTCTTTTTCGCACTGATCACATTTTATTTTATAGATTCCTGAACTGTCTTCTTCACATGCTTTATCTTTAGGATTTTGTAGTTTGTTTTTAATTTATTTTTGCATTTGAATGAAATGTTAATATTAATATAAACTTTATTATGCTCAACCAGTTTCTAAGCAAAAAAACTAACATAAATATTTCTAAACGATGAACGATCTAATCAAATTGACACATGAGTAACGCGTTGAATATCGCGTAAGGGTCTTTATGTAACATGAAGAAACTCGGAGCTCTCGAAAATGTCTCGTCGATTCAAAGGTTTCCAAATGACTTTGACGTGTTCACTGACTCGATGTAACCCAAGAGTTCGTTTTATTTTACGCTTTCGAAAGCTGTTACTGTTATATAAAAATTATCGACGGTCTAGTATACACCTACATAGGCATACCTTTTTCTAAACTAGTTTTCTGTTGATAAAATTTGAGTAATTTTTACTCAGAATTATGTAATCTAATCTTATAATATTGTTTTCGTTTACGTCTACTCTTGGAGGGTTTGGACCGCTTTCCCTAAAATGCGTTTTGTGATGCCCACTAACCCTAAGTTAAGTCACTCATTAAAAATGCCATTGGCGTAAACAGAAAAAAATATAGAGCCTGATGAAAGTTGTAAAACATCCTGATTATGGTAATTTATTTATATGAAACCAGATTGCTTATACTGTATCTATACTATTAGTATTTCGGTAAGGGTTGTCCGGAGTGTTGAGATCTCGGAATCTGGCTGGGGGTCTGAGGGCGAAGCCCCCAGCTGGCGCAGCTAGTACCATGTAATTACTTCAATTGGTTTTCCTGCTAAAAATGCTCAATACTGCATCGGGAATGGCATAATTTTAAATGTAACAAAGGAAACTGTATTTTTCATAAATTGCTCAATATATTTGATATAATATTAAAATTTACAATATCAATTCGGCCTGACCCGGTACCATAGATTTTATCACATATTTATATACTTTTCCTAATGTTACTTTTTAGTTGCATTTTGCTTGTTCCACTACAATTTTATTGTTAACTGATAATTAAATTGTAATTGTTATTTATTGACTAAAAAGATCAAGAAATGAACCTCGTAATTGCGGGGAAAAAATTAACGGTACGACTAAAATATTGAGAAATTCATAATAACTTGAGCATCAAATTAGTTATTTAACAGTTCTACAAATTAATATAACTATACTTGTAGTCACATATCATAATTTGTATAAACGCTAAATACCAGAATTCTGAAGACGGTCTAAGCTCTAAACCCAAATCTCTCACTAGCGGGGGGAGAATTCTACCAATTAAATTGATCACTTCTAAAAACCTTTTCAATATCGCTCCGTTAAAAACTGACAAAATCGAGAAGTTTCCTCACAACTTACACGCCGTCCGCACAGAACACAATGGACAATCGGTGAAACATGACAAAACGACGACCCAGGGCTGGACGCAATCTGGCGTATGCAGTGGACTGTAATAATCGAATCATATGTACCACAGAATACCTCGTACTGTACTGGGTACAATACACCAATGGTGTGGTTGAACGGTGGACACTCAATTAGTTCTAATCCACAAACATCGCAGTTATCCGCTCTTTGTCCGCGGACCTGCTGCTGCTGACACCTCCAATTAGTTAATGAATTCCTCGGCTCTGTTCGGCTAATTGGTTCCGTCGAGAGTTATGTGCTGTCAAAGATTCTGTACGTGTTAACCGGTTGATGTTTTCATCGGATTTTAATCTTGGGTGTCTTTGTTTGGCTTTAGATGTGATGGTTTAACTCAGACCATATAATTATTTTATATTATACATGGTAGTTTTTAAACTTGTCCCCATATTTTTTGAAAACGTGTTTTTGAACGCGCCATAAGTTTTATTGTAGGAGTCAAATGAATTTTTCAATTACGGTATTGATACAACATTTAAGAAGATTAGTGCTCATCATGTTCAAATTCAAGTGCGACTTTTCACCAAAATGGATTTTAATTAGCTAAAATCGTAAATTACGTTTGATTTTATGACGTTTAAAATAAATATGTATTTCAATTGTTTACATCAAGTATTAAAAATTGGGAAAATCCATCATGTCGTTTAAAAACGGCGACCAAAAAGTGATTTTCACCATATTAAATTTCATGCTTTGATATTTATTTGATTATGCCACGTAAACTGAGTTTCTTTCAAATATTCTGAAGTTGTTTAGGGCTGATAATGTTTCCCTCAAAATATTGTATTTAGACAAATTCTTTGGTTATACTTAACTCAGATGAAATAATAATAGTTTGCATCAATTTTAAACCATTTCTTGTTAATCTTGAAATTGATATTAAAGAATTGATGATCTAACGGAGTCGACGTCCGCTCTATCAGGCCGATTTTCTTAATTTTTTTCGCTGTTGAAAATTATGCATAGATTTATCATTAAAATTCCCCTTCTTAAAAGTGCCACAAGTCGTATTAAAAAGGCTTTTTCCCATGTTTTCTTAGCTTTATCCTGTCATATCTCAGGTTCTAATTGAGATGTAAAATTGTTCGTTTTGGTCTAAAACACTTCAGTGAATCATGCTCTTTCAATATTCGAAACATCCCATGAGAGGGTTTAGACAAACGATTTCCTTTTAAAATTTAAAATTGCTTGAGAAACATATGGGCAAATTATTAAAATGCCCAGCTTTAAACTCAAATAATAACCTGTATAGTTTTACTTTTGCAATGAAAACATGGCAGTTATTTATCTTAATAACCGTTAAGGATGGTTTATTATAATTTTTGTCATTCATATTTGACGTTGTTGACGTTGTCTTGTAGGAGTCAAATTGAAATGAATGTTTTAGTTACAGTATTTTAAATAATTTATACAACATTTTTGAAGATTGTGCACACAACCAAAATCAACATTTACGATAAGTATCAATTGCAAAAGCAAAGCTATTTTAAAAGACCATACATTTTCTGAGCATTTCTTATAAGTAATTTTCTAAATTATTATGTACTTCAATTTCAATAGTTTCAAAGACGTGGTTAAGATAAAATACTAAAACGTAAGAGGACATAAATATAAGGCCGAATAGCCACAATCATAGAACACACTAATCTGGCCAGAGCGAAGCGAGGCTGCGAACTTAGTGCTTAGAATAAAGCGTAAATGTAAAACGCAACTCAAAAGAGCGTACCACTAGTATTTCTATGGAGTGAAAATGATAACGCACCTACATGCAGTATGCAGTCATTACATTGAATACAAACTTTAGCAGATTTCTTGTAAAATAGTTCATAACAAATTCCCCATAATCTCTACAACCAAATATCGTAAAGGATCAACGAGAAAATTTTCTATACCTGATACATAAGAAGAGCTAGTAGAGCAAGTCGAAGATGCCATGTTGGTTACACTGATTCTGTACTGAAGGTGATTTCACTGACTATTGATAACGAAATAGGTGACTGATAACAGAAATCCGTGCCTCGAAGATAATACAAGCCGTTAGATAAGAAATCCGTCAAAATGACTGATCAGACTTGTATTTCTATTGTTTCAAGCCGAAACAATATCCAAAGTGCAGGTCTTAAGTATGATTCATACGCAAAATATACATGCGTTTTTTTAAAATATAGCCGTCGGGTTGCCACGGGTGCTACCGTGAATCCTCGCGAATTTTCTACAACGGGGTACTAATTCCACCGAAAGTGCTCTTTTTGACCTATTTTCTGTTTAACATATCGCTCGCTCTACATAAAGTAATTTTTGTCTGATGTTAACGAAACTTGGCACAAATATTCCTTTTATAAGTTGTTCTTTAGCCAAAGAAGAGTTATATGTTTTGAATATTACCTGGTTGGTTTTAGGTTACGTTTCGATTTATATTCTTATTAATAAGTAATCCATTTGGGCCTCAAACTGTGTATCAAACTGTTAAACCCAAAGAGAAGTTACTCATATAAAAAATAATAACAATAACAACAATATATTTGCTATAGAAAGTACAAAATATTGCGTAGCAAAAACAAATTACAATACAATGAAATTAAACATTCACACTCCTCACACTTACATGATTTCACACTCATGCTACATTCACACTTAACATCATACCTGGTTTAGGGAGGAATTAAAATACGATTTAAAGAAATTACAGTATGCGCCAAAATAAACAATACCGAAATTTTAAGATTGTATTTACAGTACTGTTAGAAGATAAACTGTATACTTAAAGGATATAAAATATATTTAAATAAATTCATTTACACGATTAATATGACTTCAGTTCAGTTTCAAATTCACACCGTGCTTGAAAATTTCGTATAACTTTAAGGAGATGGGTTGTTTCATACCTCTTACGTACTTAGTTTTTCTTTAGTTGAATTATTGTGGCTAGTAGGTACTTCGGAAAATGTTCATAACCACAAGGTTTCTGAAAATTATTCTAAACGACTAGTTGCTTATATTCATTTTAAAGACGTTTGCCTCAAGCCTCTATTGCTTAACCTCTCCCGTGATTTTCGTTCGTTCACACAGTTTTTGGGGACCTGACAGTGAACACCTTCCTTTGGGTCAAACACTACTTGTTCGACACTTGGAAAAATAAGCATTACATAATTATTAGTCGGATTTTTGTGGAAATGCTCTTGAAAACTAATGCAGTGTGTGACAAACCGGGCCATTCAGAACTCCGTATTAGCAAAATAATGCTCCGATAAAAACTTCATCTGCAGTAGTTAGCGACGTGTCAGCCAAAATAACCTCAGACCTGAACTAATATAAAAGTCTTATATAATCAAAAGTTGTCACGGCTAAGCGACAAGGCAACAATAGCGTAAGTTTTGTTTATTTGGCGCATACTGTAGATAATAATCAATGAATGCACATACCATCTATAACTAAGGAATATAAAATAAACGCATTTAATTAATTATTTAACTAAATACAACCGTAATTAAACTAATGAATAGGTTTATCAAACCTTTGAAACAGCTGTTATTACCACACAACATATGAGATGAGACCAGTGTATTGAACAGAACCTATCCATACGGCTCTCTGGTAATTATCATATTGATTAGGATTCAACCATTTATTGGCTGTTGCAGTGCGATGAAATCAGGAGAACAATACGCTTTAGGGTTAGGGTTATAGCCTATGGAATATAGACTACGCTACGGGTTATGGGCTATATTTTACCTCCGTTACTAGCCTCTGAAAAGGGCCAACACCAATTATACAGGTTGTTAACATTATGGCGTATTGTTGCTCTAAAGGCCACTTCTTGCTATCTATCGATAGTCGTGTTTTGTTGATCTGCTCGTAATGGTTTATTGTTGTGAGTAAGTCAACATCTGTAAACCGGTTTTAAACTACAAACATAAGAAAAAAAATTTAATTGTATATAGTTGAGAGAGTGTTTACTGTAGTTTATTAAGTAGTCGTTTATACTTCTTTGAAATTACTTGAACCATTCTTATTTTAAAGGAGACAATTTTCGGGGTACGATGTAATGGTCAGGGTGTTTATACAAATAACAACTTTAACACCGTCTTTTCAACTTGTTATTGCTATTGGGTATATGAACTGCTATAATATATTGACAAAAAGATATTTATTAGTTATGATTCTATTGAGATTGATTAATGTACTGCCCAACAATGATTAATGTAAACCAATAGATACCACTGTGAATAAAAATTATGTTTTAAATTTGTTGAAAGCAGTATTTTTAATTTATAATTTGTCCAAATACACAGCGTTTAGTGAGATGTCAAACTAATTTATTTTATTAGGGCGTCTTGCGATTCCAATTCGTTTTATGCTGCTGTTTTCAGCTCACTGTGAAATACATAATATCACATAGTATTAGTATTAAAACAAGTCATTTTGGATACTTTTACAGAAAACAATTAACCAGACATTTTTAAATAAATGAAAAAATGAAAAAAGAACTGTTTGTAGTTGTCTGTCAACGTATACAAGTAAAATAATAATGAACTAAAACATATTTTGGAAACATTTTAGCTCACATAACTGAATTATGTCATTTTACAAGTAATGAAACTGAGTATATTTGCTTAAAGGTTTTCTCGAGTTTTAGATAGAGTTAAAATGTCAGAAGAATGTCTAACTTCGTTTAAAAGTAGCCATTGTAAAACACTCTATGTACGTGTAGGTTGGCTTCTTAGTTTTAAAACGAATATAAATACTTAAGCGTATTTTGGATTATTGCATAACCTTTCTTTGAGCGTGAATTTCCAAGGCTACCGTTAATTCTAACGAATTCCCTTCAGCGAGGTTAAAATTAGAATGGAAGTGCCTACCCTGTTTTACCCCGTTTTGGATCTTTGTAATCTCTCTATAAGTCAAATGTTTTGTCCAACTTTTTAGAGAGTTTGAGAAAAATATCCCATTTGTAAATATCTAGGGTAATTTCTTTAACCAGTAAGATCCCAACCAGCTGAGGCGGACCCAAACGTGCCTGGACACAAGCTCAGAGAAGGTCCAGTTTGGTAACGCACTGTTTATAGTATACTGATGGGAAGAGCAGTAATCTGTGTGGACTCCAGTCTGATTATCTCTGGTTCCGGTAATTGACTATAAACTGCCGGCTTGTCTCGGTGGTAAATCCAGACCTAATAGACTCACTTTATAGTCGCCTTGTCTAGCACATAAACCAGCTGACTGATGTCTGTTTGATTCATTTATTCAAACAAAGCTGTACGTGTTTTGTGGTTATAGCTGTAATCGAAGAGTTAAAGACAAGAGTTACGGCCGCAAAAATCTCATACTTTTTAATTGTATTATTGTTCATGTAAAGGCTAGTCGAGCCATGCGTGTTACTGGCAAGAAACTTAACTGGCTTAAATCCTGTCTAGAAAACCGATAACAGTATGTTCACGGTGTCCCACAAGGATCTATTCTGGGTTCACTTTTATTTCTTTGCTGCATAAAAGTATGTGTGAAGTACGTTGTCATTAACTAGGAAAGTTGGGGGTTCTTTGTGCCCAAACCGACTTCATCCTTTCAGAATGAGCTCCGAAGGTGAAGTGTTACTATTTTCCATATTGTCCTTTAATTAGTGTGTCGAAGTGCCCTATGGACTGTGTTTTGCGTATCTAGTGATCGACTTCTTACTCTTACCGTTCTGAGTTGGCAACGATTGGCAACGAATTTCGTTTGAAAACTTTTCAAACCTTGTACATCTTAAATAAATTCTCCAAGTACTTAAACCGATGATTTTTTAAATTTTATCGCCCTTAGCGACCATATACGAGTATGTAGGAGAATATTTGAGTTTGTTAATGAATTCTGTTTTTCTATCGATATCTGTAAACCTACTTTTTTGCAATTTCCTTAAGGAGTTCTCTATTTGTTTTGAGTCTCAAGCTAAAATCGAAAGGTCATCTGCAAAATATCTTATAACTACCTAATCAAACAAAACCAGTAAAATGACAATTTAAAGTGACAGAACGTATTCGTCAATTCAGTAAATATATGTAGTTGACAAGGTTTATCAACACATCGTAAAGGTGTTAAATTTGTTAATTTTTTCGTTTTGTTGTTTTTAAGGTTTGATTGCTTTAGTCGTATAAAAAAGACGATGTTAAATTATTCTTCGACCTCATATAACATCACCTTTCACATGGCTGTCACGAAAATGACGCATTGCTTATTTGATAATGCAATTTGTTCTCATAATAACCCAACTGCCAAAACAAAAATTTAATGGATAAACAGAAACACAAACCTGGTGAGCGAGAAGCTCATTATAAACAACTGATTCCAATTAAGATCTTGCACCGCTCTCGTACAGTGATTAATTTTTCCCTCGTCTACGAATAAATTAGATACCGAAACCGTGCAAAAACTTATCTTTTCAAGCTTACTTTTTGTTTTAAAACCCACATTTAAGCCTAGAGTAGTTACAGTTTGGTGGGTATTCGGTAAAATATGTACTTATTAACTTATTTAATAAGATAAACGAAATTAGCCTGTAACAAACCTAGGGTTTTTAGAAGTCATGAACCTTACCCATAAATTTCGGGAGAAATTTGTTAAAACGTATGGTGATCCCATATTTGGGTTTATTAATAGAACATTTATGTGCACTTAATATAAATAAATAAATCTTTTATTGCGTAAAACATATACATGTCATGCAACCGTCATAAGTAATAAGTATCTAAAATTTTGCATTCATACACATCGAAATCCCATTCAAACATACAGTATTTGCATTCACCCGATTCTCACTCCCTCGAATTTGTTCCACTCTAGCCCCTTGGTCCAGGGTCTGTTTACGCGGAGCCCCAGTCGAGTGCCGTAAACTCGTTTACATTATAAAATACTTCTGCGACCATATTTTCAAAGTTGAAACTACAATGAAAAGGTTTAATTTAATCACTAATAATGTAATCAAGATTTAATTGGGTAAAACTGAAACGTAGAAAATTTACCTTTGACTAAAGTGACGTAGTAGGAGGACCCAGTCTCGGTAGGTGAGCGGCTCATACTTGCGTAGGAGGAGAGATGCACTCGCAACACATCGCGCGTAGCTACGCGCACTGGACTGATGGAGTGGGCGACTACGCGAGCAGAGCGTCAGCGTAGTACGCAACACCCCCCTCTCCCACACACCTCACTGGTACAATGTCACGAGATATACTCATTCATAGACTACGCTGAAGCTTTGTACTCCAAAACCCCGACAATATCGACGACACCGTCAAGGGTCCCCCCTCAGCTGCGCGGCGATCTAGCTCATCTTTCACCACATTTGTAATAATCCATAATACGCCGACTTTAAGCAAGTTAAGATTAAGTATTTACATTAGTTTTAAATCTAAGAAGCTTACCAACACACTTTTTAAAATTATGCGTTTTAAGGGTTCGAAATGGAGTTGAAAATCACTAAAACTTTGACAATTTCAAAGTTTATTTGTTAAACTTTTAAACCACATATGAGAAATCAAGCTTTACAAACGTGTCGGAAATATGTTCTAGTTTCTAAATATATTCAGTGTAAAACATATTGTGAATGGTGAAAAACGTATCCACGTAAATCCTTTGAAAACGCACGGTTTGACAGTAAGGCCACATCAGTTAATAGAAGGGTTTTTGATTAGCCAGTTGTTACGTGCACGGTGCCGAAAATTCAACTTTACTCTGAGGCGGACCCTGAAACTCCTTTTGAAGTTGAGTGGTGGAGATGACATTGAAGTCCTAATTTAATTTAAAGCTGAGAATTTCTTTATTCTCATGAATTAGTAAATTCGATCAAAAGTAAAAGTATTCAAAAGTTTAACTTTATATTTCATATTACTCTAAGCCATAAAGATGACATTTATAGAGTTAAAATTTAAAAAACCTGAACGACAGCAAAGTCAACAATCAAAACTTATTCAAAAGATGATCGAAATATTTATTAAAGTTGGGTTCCTTTTAAATGGCTTCAATGAAATATAATTATATTATAACGAGACTATAACCACTGCCACGAGATACTAATTTGTGTAATCGCGTTAAAATGTTTTCACGACAAATAAATATATAAAAAGCAACACAAAAATCATAGAATAGTTAAATATAGTATTTACGACTATGCTTTAAAACTAGACGTAATTAAAATTAGCCAAGCCAACTGCTGCTTAAAAATCGACGACACTTATAATTTCGAGTAAATTACCACAATTCCCAACAGATGTAGCAGGATTATAACTACTATATCCAGAGGTAGAGCACGGCACGGACACTGTCGGCTCACTGAGGTAGCATTATGAAGAACGGGCAGGGCGTAGCCCCAGGCGACACGCGATGTACAATCTACGCAGTGGCTTCTAACACGAGGTATCGTGATCGAACCAGCTTAGGAGAAATTATTGGTTGTTGTCCGTCGTTCTCTTGATGCTATATTTTGTAAAATTAGTTTAAGTATTACTTCTGCATTCTCCTTTAAAGTTTTCATATGATGATTTGGTACACACATTTTAAAGCAGGAGACGCTACAAAAATGTTTTGTGACTAACTAGCCCTTCTTTTGGGGCTTTGTTGCGTATAAAGGCTAATTTGACAACAACTAACCAGAATAAGGTTCATATTTTCTCATCGGTAGTTAAACAAAAGCACGGTGGCTAATGCGCGAAGCGTTTTAGGGACTTATGTATGTGTCACTTATTTATTTTGTAAAAACATAAAACTTCTATAAAAATGTTATAGAGGCTAGTAGATATTTATCTAGTTAATTTCAATAATCTTTGTATTTTTAGATGATAAAATTAAATTATTACGGCTAGTGGGATCAGTTCTGTCTAGTTACTTTTTAACAATCTTTGTATTTTTTGGACTTGAATACTTCTGCGGCCAAATATAAGTTAAGCCTTGAGCTACTTTTATGTGGCAACTTGTTGACGAGTTGAACCCGTTCATAAACTGCCGTTCTGTGTCGGGATATCCTGCCTCTAGCTTCATAAGAGTGAATGTCACTTCCTCTTACGAGACCGCATTTTGGATTCCACTCACCTCTTAGGACCAGGCTCTTACCGTGCCATGTTGGATTAAATTCTTCATAATCTCAATTTAATCACCGGTCTTTATTAGTTGGTACAATCTGTTAAATTTGCTGTTATTTGAAAGATAGCACATTTGTAAAGATGTTTTGTTGAATAATTACATAGAATATTATTATTCATACAACTTTTGTATTGATTTGAAAAGTGATGGTTCTTGATGTGTCTATAGTAAAAACAAGACATTAAATTTTTATGAGCTAATAACATTCTTGGTTTCATGAGCTTAATATGAAACAAACTCCAATAAAATAGGATAAACGATAAAGAAGAAAATATTAGTGTAAACCAGAGCAACATACGCCGTATAACTGCATGGGTTAACACTCAAGGTCACTGAGTCAGAGCCGACTCTTAAACACAAAACAAGCGCATACACATGTAGTGAGTATATCACTTAGCATCAGCTGGTCCGAGCCAGCAGAAGGCAGAAGCACTAATGGACGAAACGTTGTGTTATTGGCTAGGATGATTGACAACGTCTGAACTATTTGCCCCAGTTCGCGCTTAGCCATTAGAGCCGCCACTCATTCCATCAGCGCGCACTAACTCGCTTTATTGAGTTTTGATATCAGTCCATCACTCGCGCGTGGTCGTCCAACACAGTTTCTTCTAATGGCTGGCCTTGTTTCAGCGGTTCATCGTTGCTTAGTTTGTTCATCGTCTTCAGAGAGTTAGTTTAGGATAACTGGCTGAGAGTACCCGCGCTTCGCCTCCGGGCAGAACTGTGTGTATATTTTATGGAAACTGCAAATTAAAAAAATTTCTTATATACCCTGAGAAAAACAATTTAGTTTGCCAACCGTAGTACCAACCTCGGATTTAACATACCTGGCGCATCATGAGCCTGTTTCTCCACACTGAAGCAAGCTTTCCGAGCAAACGGTTGAAGATACGACGAAAATTCTCAGAATTTGTAGAATTAAATATCGTTTACGGTTTTTAGAATTTCACGTTACAGTATTGGGGTTTTAAATTTTCCATGTAATGAGGTCTTATCAATTACCGCCATGTTCAAAATGATAAAATTATCAAACATGTTAATAACGTATGTGTTGGCCAGGTATATAAGCTACAGTCCTGTAAAATTGCCTTAAAATTGGTCCAGTGGTATTTGCGTGATTGAGGAACAGACGTACAGAGACACAGAAACACATGATCTCATTTTTATATATTAGTTAGGATAAAGATTGAAGATGTCATGGTATCATAGTGTTTCTAGTGACTAGAACTAAACAAACTACAAGCGTTTGATAATATGGTAAAACCTATGTTGATGGGGGTTTAATATTTATGCGGTCACTTAAGTTTGATAGGAAAGACAAAGTCTGTTGCCGTACATTCTTTCTCTGGCATAGCGTTGGGTCTTCATATGCTTACTCTCATCATTGATTATACCCTTAGGGTGCGCCTCAATGGTCACCCCAGAGACTGCCGGAATATTTGTCCACATACTTAGGAGTATTTGAAAACTACTATACTATAATCAAGTTTTTCCGCTTCACACCGCGTCCAAACTTCATAATTAGGTTGAAATATTTCAGCCTCGCTGTGGAGTGCCAGTTTCAGCTAATCAGTGACTGAAGATGGTACTCCACAGCGAGGCCGAAATATCTTAACCTAATTATGAAGTTTGGACGTGGTGTGAACGGGAAGAACCAGATTATAGTTGTGACACCGGCTGGGAAAGCCTAATAGTTAAACTACTATACTATTTAAGGTCGTGTCGATCATACTAAATCTTTTTTAGAAAATTCAAGTTTAATGTATCCCAAATTTAAAAAAGTTGAAAATTAAATTAAGCTACCAGGTTTAATGAAATATACACCATTTCCAACCTGTTTAGCATAAACATGGCTCTCACAATTGGGAAAGAAATGTATTTGCATAAACTACAACACCTGCAGAGGGATCGGGTGGGGGTGTAGAAGAGAGGAAGGAGGTTTTTGTGTAAAACACAAAACGTTAATTAATGTAACAAGGGAAGCGGATCTGTGAATAATTCATGTCAGTTCTGGTTACAAGTTGGAACAATTTACTCGACAAAAGGTTACTCTAAATGTGTTAACGTGACTAAGCTGAGTAAGTCTGACCCGAGTGGACCCTAACGTTGGTTTTCCAAGATTGGGCAAGCGTTTTATGAAAATAGAGCAAACATGTATATGCCTACATGGAGAGTTTTAAACGTTTCCCCTCCCACCTTAACTTAAAAAAAATATTTTAAAACCTCGTGGAGAATAATTTTATAGGACTGTGCAATTTATTTTGCGTCACCCATCCCCAGCCAAAATCCGGGGAGGGGCACCCCAATTTTAAAAATATAAACCCCCCTTGTAGCACTTCAAAAGAAAGGAAAATTTAACACAAATTCAACGACGAAAAGAACAACCTTTTATCTTGACTCGTTTTTGTTATACCAATTTAAAGAAGACACAATATTCAGGTTTAAAATACCACATTTCACGTACAATTGATGTGTAAAATGAAAAAACTTTTCAAAATACTCTAAGGGAAACATTACAACCCCGGATTTAGGGTGGGGTCGGTGACATAAAGTACGTCAAAACAAACTTCAGAGTCCTATAAAACATTTCATAAAAGGTTTAAAAAATATTTCCTTTTTTAAAGTTATGGTGGGGGTGAATTTAAAACTCACCCTATATATAAAAAATTAGTGGATAAAAATTCGCCATTTTTTGTTCTTTTAAATCTTACGTGCTTTGATTTGAGACAGCGACCAGTCGTAGAGGGTATTTTAAGGTGAATATGGGATGAAGGGTGAGTGTGATGAGTGTTTTGACGAATGATGACGTGCAGTCTTGTTACGCACTAGGCCCAACTGTTCCGCAGATTGGGTCATTAGTTAATAGCACAACGACCAATGGAATGGACTTAACGTGATTTCCGAAACATGGGGAAGTAGCCTTAGTGAAAAAGTTGTTACTGCAGCAACGGGAGTTGAACCCGTGCCGATTTGGTGCGAAGCACGCACTTTATCACTGAGCCAGCCCCATATTGCGCTGATACATTCATGAAGTAATCATAGTAGTTCTGAACACGTTGTACTCTGTCTAGTACTTATTTATTTCAACCGATTCCATTATTATGTTGAATTAATGGTTCATAAATTCATAATGACTTTTTACAAGCAGTATAGATACTATAAAGTAGGATTAAATCAATAGTTTTTCTATTTAAATATAACGTTCAAGCGAAAACTTATGTATTGCCAAACCATTTTCAACTATTTAGTTAGTTTATGGCGTCATTGAGTTAAAAAGAACTACACAAATTGTATATTATAAAATTGTTTGCTTGCAAATAATAAAAACAGTTGTAATTGTATAGTTTAAAAAGTAGGATTAGTGTTTTTTTGTTCTACTTGTATAATAAAAGTTGTTTTTCATTCGATGATGTCACATGTCACTCTTCTGTTGTCATATGTTGTAGAATTGCACAATGTTTGCTTACATTTCCTGTTTTGTTTTAAATTTACTAAAAATTGTATCACCTTTTTTCTTGGACAATAAAACTTCGTAGGTCCATCATAAAAAGTCAGAACTAAATCACAAAATCCTGATCATTTAATGGATCAAGTAACACACCGAAATGTAAACCTTGAATTGGTTATTTGAACATTACTGGTTTCTGCCAAGAAAATAATAATTTACAAACCGGTTTATACAGCCGAGTGGCATTTTTGAATTCAGGAGTGGCCCGCCGTGTAGATTACATTTAATTTATGCGGGTGATGTTGTAGAATAACAAATTGATCCGTAGATCATTGGATAATTGACGTGGAAAATGATCAAACAGTATTGTTTGACATACGCTTTGATCAGTTTGCCAGCATGATTAAGCATTTAGTTTCATGCATCGTGGATTATCCCATGATCAATTACGCGTTAGGAACTTGAGCTTACGAATTTGTTATTAAAAGCCATCAAAATAGGGTTGTTAATTCTGTAGCTCTTCTTCTTATTGGACGGTAATTAAGAGTTATGAAATGAAATTATGAATTGGCCTATTGCATTGAATTTAGATTATTTTACCAGAGGCACTAACAATAGCTGTTTATGGATACATCAAAACTTATTACCTAGACCAGTATAAAAGAGACACGGTATACAGTAATTAAAATTTCCAGTTTACTTTTGGATATAATATTTTTTGAATGTATATATCGACCAAATGGTCGATAAAATCTGCAAATGCTCCTGATGATGGCTCATTAGTACTGAAACCGGCAGTAGGATTAATTGACGAGTTATTATAATGATATAAATTTAATCAATCTCAAATCCTTTGGCTAAAACGAAAAGTTGTAATATTTTTTAACTTTGTCAACTTTAATCTTCCTAGATGGTATCATTTATACCAAAATTCCGAAAATGTGTTCCTTTATTAAAACAATGGACATCTTGTTTGAGATGTTTGTTTTCAGGCATGCTCTGTAAAATGGGTACGTGAAATTGATTTGGAAATTTTATTTTCATACGAAAATACTTAAAGAGACTCATTTGTATCAAGTCTCTTGTTGACGATGGGAGAATTCATGAGTTTGAAATATTACTGTGGACGTTGAGAATGTTATTATTGTTTAGTAATGATAGAAAATTCCCAAAATTATGTTTCAACCTCACTTCAAGTTGTGAAAATAATAAATATTTAACATGTATTGAATTTGTGAGCTATAATAGACGTGCTTGATGAAGCATTGTGAACTACACAATTATTTTACTTTATATGAACGCAATTAAACACAAATATAAGTGTAGCGGACCCGTGGCGGGTAGGAATCGTGGCAACTCCGGAGCTGATTACTCCGCTGGCGCGGGTTCGATCTCCGCAGTCACTACTTAGGCCTAGATTTGTAATGTGACTATATGGCAACGCCAGGTAAAGGTCGAGGTTGAGTGGTAGAGAGGAATTTGTGTAGTCTTAACTTCACCTCGTTAAACAAGACAAACTTGTAAATTTTTTGTATTTACCATGGTATTTTTTTATTTTAAACCCGTTCATTAAAGAGTGAAAAGTATTTATACACTGGTACAACAAAATTTATATAAAGGCCTAACGAGGAAAACTAACGTCTACTTGTATTTCTAGTTATAACTGTAGATTGTTTTTATTTAATTAAATTATCAGGCTTATTTTATTTATTTTATTTTAAGAAGGACTACGACGCTGCTCTTCAGGCACATGTTACCTAAATTAACATTGCGCAATATTTCCCCAATTTATGTCAAATAAATGGTTCATAACAGATATTACCGAAAACAACAAAAATCCTCTCCCCAGCTATAACAGTTCCGATCTATAGAACTGATCTAAAATTTAAATCGGATGTGAAAGTACAAAAGTACAATATGTTCGAAAGTTGGCATTTTATGGCCAGTCTGGGTTTAAGGGCTCAACTTTCACCATTACAGTGAAATACGCGGTGCAGTTGAATGGGATTTTAATATGCCAATTCTCAATGAATAGCCTAAGTTTGTAGGTTTGTGGGATGCATGCTTTAAAATTATGTATTCAAACATTTGCTCTTTAAGGTCTTTAGGCAAACCCAATTTTAATTTGATTCCTCGTGTCAAATCATGGAAAAATAAGATTGTTCCTTTTGAAAATAGCTTTCCTTTGGTTTTTTTGTGAGCAAATTTTCACTGTTATTCGCCCCTATTGTTATAGAACAAAACTAATAGCAGTTTAGAGCTCTCCGACACCTCCTTTTGAGTCGAATGGCAGAACGGTTTATACTCTTATGCACTGTATACGTTTGAACACTCGATGTTCAAAAAATTTGTAAATACTCTTCCTATTGTAAATGTTTAGGTTAAGTTCGTTCACCAGCAAAACCAGTTTCAGTGAAAGTGAACTTTTGGGGGGCATTTCCTCATAAAAATGGGGGTTTACGCTTTAAAAACTTGTATGATCGATTGTGATTACCAACACGTGTACCTACTAAATTGGAGCAAAACCTGTACAGCCATCTTGGTCGGGTTGATTGAATTTTGTTGATTTTTGGTATACATGATCGGTAAGGGGATTAATGTCATATTATAAAGTTAGATCAAATTCTGATCACAAACACAGGTTTTCACAAAGTCCAAGTTTTAGTAAAAAAGCCCCCAGAGCCAAAACGGCCCTTCCATTGTTAAGTGTATAAATTGTTATAGACAAATTGCTTGATTCATGGCTATGCATCAGCTATGTTTTGGTTTTGTTTTATTTGAATTTAATTGTCAATCCAAAAGTATTTTCCTTTGAATAATTAAAAGGTTTTTGTCAACAACTACATTGAAAGGATTCATATCGAAACTACTACTAAAAACAAACTGTGGTCGATTAAAAACCAACAAAATGAAACTGTAGACTTAACCAAAAAAAAAACAATAATGTCTATCTGCAACAGACCCTACACAGAAAGGTGTCGAATAAAGAGATCGTGAAGAGCTATAAAGTTCGTGATTAGCGGTGTGCGGAGAGTGCCAAATGCGAGGCGTGAGCTTGAAGACGATGCTTGGCAGAGGTTTCGAGTCCTTTGGCCTGGGGCCAGGCAAGGCCAACAAAACAGCTGTGTCAAGTCTCACCTCCATTCACATCCTCTGAGCTTGACACCGCCAGGTTTACGTTTAAACTTTCTGACAACTTGTTGTAAGTTTCTTGAGGGAGTATTAATAGTTTAACGTCTGGGACAGGTCTTGACATTGTGTATTTTGGAGTTTGAAACTTTCCAATTGTCGTCTAGGTTGAGAGCTTCTTTTTATCACTACAGGTGTCAAATATTAGGATCATTACTAGCACGATTTACAGCCCTATGGGTGGAATTATGGATAAGTGGCATACAGTTTGACACATTTTGAAATATATTTTAATTTTTGTTTTGAAGTTTGTTGTTGGCGATAGTACAACTATTTCTGAAATATTATTAAGGACGTTTTCCATTGTTTTGAGTGAACAAAACGTACACGACGTTTCGGGCTGGAAGAGTTGTTGGTCATTGGAAAACCTGATTAGTTCATCTAAACTCTAGAACTTTCCCTTCCATTGGCTTTGCATAAATAGATCTTACTGTTATGGGTCGTCCGCTGCTTCAAGCCAGCCTATGGGACTGTCTGTCGGCTGGCCAGTCAGTCAGTGTGCAGTTGTCACTGACCGTAAACGTGCTTGGTTTCTCTCTGTTTTTAGTTTCTTTGTTTACTTGTGTAAAGTGTTTTAACCTGTTGTATTGTTTTCTAGGTTAGTTGGTATACGTTTTAATAAGTTAAAATCCTATGTTATTTGGTTGTGGGTGACTGACCAGCTTGCGCTGATTACCTTTAGGCTCTTTTCTTTATGTTTTGTATTAATTGTTAGGTTACGTTTTACCTGAAGACGGGGTCAAATTCCCGATTACGAAACGTCATGTACTTTTTGTTCACTCGAAAACGATGGAAAACGTCCGTAATAATATTTCAACTCTAGATCTTAATCCAATATTCAGTGTTAACATTCTTGTCAAGACATAATTTCAACCCCAATATACACATTTAATCGGAGATAAATATTGCTTTTGTACTTGGCTATGTTCAACACAAAAATTATGGGTAATTTACACTTCCTAATCCCTCGTTAAGAACTTTCGAAGTAAATCGTAAATTAAATGGAACCTCAAAGAAAGCCTTAAGAATGCAAAAAAGTCTAGAATTAGTTCAAGAATGCAGAAAGAGGCGTTATAAATGTTTTATCGAGTCAACTAGTAAGTTTATCAACTAATATCGACCTAGCAGGATCCCACAGTTGAATGAAGAGACGAAAGCCATGACTGAGTCAGATCGGATGACGAGTTATCTCAACATAACACATGCCAGGGGCGTTGCTTCACCAGACGCAGCTGAGACAGTTTTTAATCAAGTCTGTTGTCCCAGTCCCCCCAACAACTGTAATCCACAGTCGGTACAGTTCAAGAATGTTGAGACATTCTTAATATGACTTTCAACTAGCAAAAGCGAGGGTTCTCTTCTACTCGACTATTTGGCACGTTGTCTGTTATTAAGCCATCGACTGATGTTCTTGATCTAATTGTACAAAAACCGTAAACGTACGCAAATAATTAGGTTTGAACCACTCTGTATAGTAAAATATCCGCATTTCATACTAAACGAATAGCCTACTATTGCTTATCACTTAAGAACTTTAAATTTCTCCCTAGGTGAGATTTTGATACGAGCTAAGTTTAGGGCCCGTTTCAGCGACGCTTAAAACAGTTTAAAAATGGTATATTTGGAAACTAGAGATTCTAGGTCTTAAAGAACTTTTGATACGTATAAAGCTAAGTTTAAGATGGCACATCTCAGCTGCGCGGCAGCCGCTTCCAAGGCTCAGAGGCTGTCAAGGCGGTCTTGTTTACGATGGACTGTTTTAACTTTCAAAACAGTTTTTAGGTGAAAACTGTCCACCGTAAACCCTTGCAGGCGCTTGGTTTGACAGTTAGGCCTGTCAAACTAAGCCTAACTGTCGAACGAAGCCCTGTTCTTTAGCCTGTTGGGCGCGGTGTCGTGTGTTCCTTGTGCGGCTGAATTTAGGCTTTCTCTGATGTGACCACTGAGGCAATTTTAATCGAACAAATGCAAAATTTCTATCACTTGTCACGTTGTCTGTTTGTTCCGAAAGAATCGACTGGTTTCTTGATCTTAATACATCTGCAGTTTCTTGTATAAATACCGTAAACGGTATGCAAACAACTAAGTTTGTTCTGTAATAGTACATGGTTATTACAAATTACAGATTACGATTTGTTCCAATTATAATTGGTACCATTGGAAATAAAAACTCATAAAGTTTTATTTACACTGGTTTGGGTGCGTATCTGCTGTTCCTTAAGACAATTGTTGTGAGTGTTGTGTAATAGATGAATTTGAAGTCAGAAAGCTGTTGTGTGGTAGATTATCACATTAACCAATTGTTTATTAGTGTGCAACCACTTTCTAAAACCAGGATTAATAAAGGTCCTCCTAGTAACCATTCTAAAACAAGTATCAATTGAACTAAATCAACGGTGTCGTTTGTAAAAAGATGTTACTAATCATCTGTGCTTGGGACATGGATCGGGCGCAGCGGTACGAATGAGAGGACAAATATTCAGTTTCTATACACTTATGCAAGTCAACTAAACGTGTAGGGAGTATAGAAGGCTACAGCACCTGTGAGCATGGGTCGGCATTATGAGACACTCCCAGCTAGTTTCACGCATGAGGAAAGCCCATCATTTGTTGCATAAGACATCAGATCCATGTCCGAGATGATTCAATGGCTATCCAATTATACACTTGAATAACAATATACGCTGCCCGTACTCGGAAGGTACAGCAGATCTCTGATCCTGATACGATCATGTATCTTGATCACTGAAACTAATCCATAATGGTCTCTAACACAGCAACCATTTTTTTGTTGCTTAACAAATTAGTTTGAAACATACGAGTACAGCTGAAATATTTAAATATACAACTGATGACTTACACATAATTGTTATTTGTGTCCAACAAAAGTCAACTAAAAGCGAACGTATCTAGGATATAATAAGATACCGAAATAATTCGAAGAACATAAATTAAAGAGGCGAGTTGTACGTCGAGTTCACCTTGATAAAAATGGTTCGTATCAAACTAACAGGATTGTGTCAATAATTTGGCATGATGACAATATCCAATGTATGTTTTCAAGTGCTTGTTTAAATAGTGGAATATTATTTAATACATTGGTGATTGTCATATTTAATTTCAAGCAAAATATTAAAGGAATACAAAATTTGAATCTCGTGATAAAAGTACTTTGATGAACTCTGAAGTCAACTGAGAAAGAATTCAAAACTTTATTTCCCTTTGTCCGAGATTATAATGCCATTCAAAAGCTTTTATTTCGTTGTAGCTTACAGTAGGACGTAATTTAAACTCTACTATACATTTTTATTAATTTTAGCCTTAATATGTTTGGTAATATACTTTTGTTTTAGTGTTTTATTACTTTGGATAACTCGTATTTAGCCGTATGAGGAAGTGGAGTCAGGTAATGTTTTCGTCGTGTCAATTTATTACTAATAAAGATAATTGTAAATAATTGTAAATTTTATATAAACAAATTAAACAACTCCCGACTAAGACGTTATTGGTACTATTTAACGCTCTTTACTTATTTATGTAATGTTACGTTTTATTGATGTACGAATGATAATTCATTCACATTACTATATTATTTTGGCATTTATATGTTTTGGGTTTTGGCTACCAGAAAAGGTGTGCAAAGTTTCAAGTCTGTAGGTCTAGTAGTTTGGGCTTTAGCTTGAGATCTGATTATGAGGGAGTGAGTCAGGACACTCTCTTTTATATATAGATATTATTCGTTTTGAGAAAGTTCATAAACATTACTACGTTTATTTCAGCTAATTTGAAGAGTAACTAAAAAACTAACTCATACGAGGCTGGGGTTACCAGCCTGAACGATTAAGAGCATGACTTTACTTATTTTTTTACACATTAATCTCGTATACTTTCACTTATCACTGGGGCATTAGCGGAACCGTGGCGGATTGGTATCGCGCGCGACTCTGGACTTCATCACTTAGGTGGCGCGGGTTCTATCCCCACTAACAATTTGTTAAGTGGCGTTACAATAACGCTCGGCAAATGTGAACGGTGAGTGGAAGAGAGGACTTTGTAGTCCAAACTTCTTCTCGTTAAATTAAACCTTAAGTTTTACGTTTTATTTCAAGGTGATAACATGTTCAATTGTCATTCCTTCACCATAAGTAACCCTCAATTTCCCCCAGACAGCTGACTCGAGGTGCTGACTGCTGATGCGGATGCTGATATCATCACTGATAAGAAGGACCCTTCCTGAGCTCCTCAGTAATTTCAGCTTTCCCCTTATCTTGCTCGGGTCCTGCCCGGGTACAAACCCTGCATTCTAATCAGTAAGAGCCGCGGATGAACTTATCAACTCCTCATAACGGTAATTGAGCCTGTATTTTCAGTAATACAGTGTCTCATAAAATGAACCCGCTTTCCTTAAATACCGGGTGATTACCGAATGAAACAGACAACTTTAATAGCCTCTACAAAATTAAACTGGTGTATTTCAACATAGTAAGTGATACAAGTTTGTGGGGAATTTCTCAAAGTTTATGTTGGTACAAGATGGAGCTCTGCCTCACTGGCACTCAGACGTCAGAGGGTCCTTCCTAGACGATGGATCGGCCGTGCAAGTGAGGAAAACGTTGTGTTTCAACCGTGGCCACCTCGTAGACCTAACGCCCTGGAATTATTTCTTGTGGGGCTATGTAAAAGAGTTTTTATACCACCGCTTCCTGTTGATATCGATGATTTTAAAAACTAATCACAAATGCTCTTGCTACAGTTGTTGAGATGCTTAGTCGTGTGTGGTCAGAATTCGACTTCCGTGTTGATGTCTGTCGTGTTGCAAATGGTGCACACATCAAGCACTGGTTAATATTTTCAATAAAACCTAAAGAATCTTCTACATAATCATATTAGTAACGATCTAAGCTTTGAAATAATAAATTTTCTACAAGCTATCCAAACTGTCTATGCCATTTGTAATCACCCGGTATAACTCGTTACCAAAAACACATCAATCACCAACGTGCATTGGGTTTTGTGTCCTTCAAACTTTCATTAGCTGAAAATACAAAACGTCCGTTTTCAACAATATAACTGATTGTTGATGTATATTTTGATTTAGTCTGAAAAAAAAACCATGGTGGATGTTAAGTTTAAGTTGTTGTTGTCGATAGACTGAGAAGATTCAAGAGGTACGAAACGATGGCAAAAGTGGATTCGAAATTCATCCATCCTGAACATCGATTGCTAGAATCCAGGACGAGTTTGGAACGCGTAGGGCAGTGAAGAGTGTGAAGAACGGAGACGGTCTGAATAGAAGAAAACCTCCACAAGGAATGAAATTATTGAGTTGGTTTTTGAGACATTTTCTAGGAAAAGGAGAACTTGTAGGCTACTCAAACTAGAAGCAAGCAGAAACGACAAATACTTACTTAAAGCTTCTACGAACATGCTTGTTACAATTGTTACATGACATTTCCTCATTCTTTGTCCTTGCTCTGAGAAAAGCTGTAGGTTTAAATGTACAGAATACTTGATGCGATGAAGTACTGGAGATATCCAAAGTTATAACGAACTGGATCATTATGCAGTACGTTTTCCACTCGATTAAAGTTCATCGTTGGATTCAGTTTTCAAAGAATATTTAAATTTTTGTGAAAGTGCTTCGAGGTTTCTCTCAAAGAGAATAAACTTCCTTCAAAGAGCTGTTTTAACTTGTTCTCTGTGCTCGGCGTTTATTTAAAAACTCTTACGCTTCCTCGGTAAGCTTATTCAGAAGTAATATTCAAGTTGAAGTTATGTGTAAGGGCATTTTCTTTGAACAAACTTGGTTCCACGATAAAAAAAAGATTAGATATGAATTTAGTTGAATAATAGTCGCAATGTCCAAATGATAATATGGATAGATGTATCAATTTCAGCATCGATCTATTTAGTATTTTGGACTACATCTCTCTTAGGAAAAAATGGGTTTCTAGCTGTTATCACGTAAATAAATCAACACATTTAACCCGCAAAAATTTACTGGAATCATGAAACACTTTCTTTTAAAGTAACAAAACCCGAAAATATCCCAAATAAAGTTAGATCAAGAGTCGAAAGTAATTACTTCTTTTAAAGTTTGCTGTTCGGTTTTAAAATATACAAGTAATTAATGTCTTTATATTTTCAGCTACGTTTAGTTATAAGCTCAAACATTGCATGGTTAGCCTACTAGGGGGTTAATGTAATAATTATATATTATAATAATATTTATTATCATTTACAAAATATATCATTGTGTGACAAAACAAAAAAAAAGAAACAAAGTAAAACAATTAAGTATAGTAAAATCACCATCAAAGTACAGGGTAAAAAGCAAAAGACTGACAGTGGACTAATAATATTCCTACTGATTCAATAATTTTAACAAAAAGGGGTTCTTTTATTGGTCCAAAATTCACTTACATTATAAAAAACATGCCGAATCAAATAATATTTTAGTCTAGTCTTGAAAGTGTTTAAATTTTGTATAAATTCCGGGAGTTTAGACTCCCTTGACTAGGTAGTCTTTAGATGTCTAGTTTTCCAATCTAAATTTCGAATTCCTAGTTTTGTAATTATGAATACTGACCTCTAATTAAATTACATTTGACGGGCGTACCCAAAAGTATCGGGTCGGTCGATGGCGAGGTGGGGAGCGCATAGTTCACATTTTGGCCGATAGGGGCTGAAAGCCCAACCTTCCTGAGTTTGCAGGGTGGTCAGTATGAGGCTGTGAAGAGTGAAAGTATTTGTTATTCCAAATTCAGCATCGGTAAGATCGTCAAAACTGTTGCAATTTGCTTACATATTTTTGTCTTTTTCAAATTCAAGATGGCGCCTCGTGAAGACAAGTGGACGATTCAAATTCTCACTGGTGAAATTGTTCAGAAAAACCGTCAATATTTCAGGAATTGTTTGTCTATGAGACACTCCAGACTAAACGATATGGAGATGGTTCTTTTCGTGACAAACGTAGACAGTGCGCTAATTACCAATTTCGATCATTTAAATCTTGTGACTTATGTTCCCCATAATGAAAAATTACATAAAATCACCACTTGGAAAATGAAGGAGTGAAAAGGCAAAAAAGTGCAGGCAAGACTAAGTGAGGGTGCTTAAAAATGGAAGCATCGAATGAACAAATGCATTACACTAAATGGGGGTATACTGACTGTATACATGATTAGATGGTTTTATAATGATTCCCGTTATTTTGTAGATGGAAGAGTTGAATTTGGCAAATTTTGGAACAATTCTTTGTAAGAATCCCTATATTAGTTTGATATAATTCGGATTGCTCTTTTTGAAGTTCAAATATCCGACGAAATTTATAAGTAGACTAGGACACGAACCCCAGAAAATAATTCCATAATTTATGTGTGATTGGATTAGACCAAAGTAGGCCGTACAATGGACAAGTGGGGTAAAATGGATTTGTCTTGACCCAAAAAACTACCGTTCAAAGTTGACCATTGTCCAGAGAGTTGAAAAACACCCTGTATAACGTTTTATAGTTTAGTCAAACTCTATACAAGTTCTGAAAGTTCCTTGAAGAGGATTTCAAACTCTGGTTTGTTGCCAGAACTAAACAGTGACACAACATTTAAATTGGTAAACGATGTAAATCTCGGGCCTGTTTACAGCCGCATCTATAAGTGGCCTTGTCAAAGTTGTTTGCTCTCAAGACCTTCACCTAAAACAGCTGACGGTGGGGCTTTTGATTTATTTATCAGCTGACTAATTGTGTACGTGTTTTACATATCTTTTGAAGGTACTGTATCAAATTAATTTTGGACATATTTAAATATTGGTTTTGTTTTTAACAAGGAGTTAACACTGAAAATGTTCACTGTTCCACCGTATATTTCTGGTATCGTAAAGAGTGCACAGTACTTGGCGGCCATTTTGTTTTTTGTTTTGTAAGAACGATGTAAAAACAAGCATTTTCTTGAAGCACTTCACGCCCACAATTTTCATCAGATCTGTTTGAAAAACGTTTTATTTGAAATATGACAATGTACTGCAATGTCTCCGCTGACCACACTTTTTGAAAACTTTATTAGTTTAATAGCAAAACCAAGAAATTCAAATACAAAGTTTCTTAAATTGGATTGATGTCACGGTTTGACAAATGAGAAAATGGAATTTTGCCTCAGCGGAGTCACTTAAATATTTAATGCTCTTTAAAACAAAGCTTATTTTATAAAAATCCGATGAAAACTATAGGCGTGAAGTGGCCAAGAAAATGCATCCTCATTCCAATTCATGTTTTACATTGCTTTTATGGGATGAAATTCAAGGTTACAGTCACTTCTGTGCACGCTCGACGAATTTCCTTTGGACAGATGAGATAATCAAGCGGTCAGTATAGTAAGATTTAAAGCCAGACCTGGGACCATGAAGTGAGCACAATTCCTAAACACGTTTTGATTAGTATTTTATTTACGTGTGCTCATGAAGAAAAACTAACCAAGTTTAAAACAATATTGATTTTGTCAGCATAACATCACTAATATGTTTCGCTTTTTAGGTCGGCAGTTATGAAGACCAGGTGGAACACCAGATGGAAAGTGTTCACTCTCTATAAAAAAGGTAAGATAAATAAGCTAAAGATATTAGTAAGCTCTGTACATATTAAGCAGAACATGCCCATTTAAGGACTTTTGGAAGGACCTTAATAACATATTGTTTTGATTTGAAATGAGTTTTGACCTAGTCACGAGTTTTTCTCTGTAAGTTGCGTCAGTGAAGAATATTTCATTTATTTAATTCAAACATTTGACATTATATTTATATTTAATTTTACCCCATTCCAATTCTAGTTGTAAACGGGCTTCCATAAAGTTTGATATGAAAATATGATGACTGGAGGCTGCACAGTATTTTTCCGCCCTTTCTTTATATTCTCAGACTTTAGATAATTGGTATAGTTTTAAGTATGCGAAAACCTTTACTTTTCCAAATGGGTTTCAATGAAAACCAGACTAAAGCGCCTTGGCAATTTTGTGAGTTAAGCAAGTTTCTTCTACTATTCGCTAATTGTCATGCTACGCTCACAGTCTCAGCCGTTCGTGCTGAGATTTAGACTTGGATACCCCGAAAGCTTAATAGCTCTTTCGGCACCTCCGGTGGCTTGTAGCTAGAATGTATAACTGTAAATGGACTAGTTAAAACCCTTAGTTGCGTAATTTTAGCCACTTATGCATCCCTAACAACACCCTAAACGATACTATGTTAAAACTAACACGTAGTAGCCAGTTAAAAGCTCACGCGTCCTTAAAAATGATTCTGACTCACTAATTTCTTGAGAATGATGTAAGATATGTTGAAAGTCAATTACTCGAACATTTTTTGCGTGTGAAAAGTCCCGACAGGTTTTTTTAGATTCAATTCAATTCAAATAGCCTTATTGAATATGGTACATGTTTGTAATCTCAATCGTCATAGTAATAAATAAATAGGAGTAATAGATTATGACGTTATCCATTTTTTACACACTTTTCCTCTAAAGCTAGGCTAGAAAAGCGTCTAAAGCTTATGTGCGCGTTTTTTAAACTTCTTGACCTCTAAAATCTGCTGCTGCTCCCAGCTTGTCCTATGAGGTCCTGTCAAAACACGCTATAAAGCTTCCAGTTACTGTAGAATTTCATCCTTCAGGATTTCATCTACTCTAGCCTTCAAGGCTTCAATAAGCATACATATCCCAGCTGAAAACACATTTTATCAAGTGAACAATCTTCCTAGACCATCATACAGTCCAGCAATGTTACGTCCACATTAAGATTCCCAGTGCGTCGGTTACCAGCTGGCCCGGGGCGGGCGGTGATTGGCTCAAAGCTTATCGCGTGTTGAGGTTATGTTAGGTTCCCGCGCACTCGCGCCAAGGCGGGAAACTGCTCCCGCCAACCCGGCTAATGTTATGGTAAGTGCCGCCGCACCCACTGACATAAACGCGGCAATACCTTCATTATTGTAATTATCAGCTGGACTTCTCCGTCTTTATGTTGCGCTTCTAGCGTAGAGCTTGTTTCAATGTTGAAATAGTCATTATGATTGTTCTCCGTGGAGGTTTATGTAAATAGCGTATAAAGGGATTATAAGACCACCATCGTGAGTTGGGAAGCTTCTTTACCGAATATTAAGTTCAACTATCATGATTGCTTTAAAATATTTATAAACTGAAAACCTAAGTATGTACTTTTAGGCTGTCACGGTCGGTGTCACTGCTTTAATTCAAGTTCTTCCGGTTCACAACGCGTCAAAATATCATAATAATTAAGCTTGGAATATTTCGGTCCGCAGTAGAATACCATTTCAGTCACTGATTGGCTGAAACTGTCCTACTTGTCAACTATCCTATTGGTGGCAGGGCTGCCAACCGTCCTTGGAGCAGGATGCCAATTTTCGATGTTCTCATCGATAGGCTGTGACATTATCAACAAGACTTCTTCAGGACTTGTTGCCAGCTTCTTGAAAGTTTTAATGCTGCTTTCTTTGTTGAAGTTGTGATAAATTTTTAACTACTGTATTTCAATGGTTCCTCAGATGACTCTTGGATAAAAATATGAAATTTGTGCGGTCACCATCTTCAGTCACTAATTAGCTGAAACTGACTCTGAGCCAATTAATAATTAAATATGGTACTCCACAGCGAGACCGAAATATTTCAAGCTAATTATTATGAAGATTTGACGGGGCTAGAACTATAATATAATTCTAAATTAGTGTGTTTACATATCTAGCTAAATCTTATGAAAGGCTTTTGAACATTTGGGCATTTGATCACATCCAATTGTCCCCATTCTTTAGAAGATGTTTCCATTCAATTGCAAATCACCTGAACGTCTTGCAAATCATAAAAAAACAAAATCCCAGATCAATTTGTAAAACCTCTTCTACACGCTATTAAATGAAATACGCAACATATCATAAACCAACAGACATTAATGTTTTTAAATGAAATTTACCATGCTAACATAACCGTACCAGACGATTGTGTAGACAATGAGCAGATAGCTCATACGTGGTCAGAGTGCTTAGAAGCGGCTTATCTATGTAAGTAGGTCTGAGAATGTCAGGGACTCAGGAGAATACAGAGGCATAAGCAAGCCAAGCCTTTGTCATATAGAATGTGTAAAATGTGTGTCTAGCTACAATGGCGTCGCACGGGATAAACACAACAATGACGTAGACAAGGAGAAATACTCATTTACATCTCTAACTACTAACTACACTTCACTACAGTGAATGTGAAACGACGACTAATAGTTGGTAGGAGCTGTTTCTGTAAGAGTCAGAGTTGGGATACTCAGCTTCATAACCCGGAATGTGTGATAATATTTAATTTTTGTGATAGGCAGAGTAATAGTCTGAACAAAAAATCGATTAATGATTTTGTTTCAATTAATCGAATTGATCGGGTTTCTATGATTAGTGGAGCCGTGGTGTTCGCACGCGACTCCGGAGCTCATCACTCCGGTTGTTTGGGTGCGATTCCCTTAGTCACTACTAACAATTTATGAAGTGACTGTGTGGTAACGCAAGGTAAAGGTCGAAATAGAAGGGGTAGATAGGAGATCTAAGGCTTCCGGGTTACACCTCGTCCCAGTTGAAATATAGTTACTGCAAAACTTTTGACCTCGCTGTGGAGAATCATCTTCAGTAGCTGGTTGACTGGCTGAGACTCGGTGTAAACCGGAAGCCTTAGATCTTGTAAACCGGAAGCCTTACTTTCCTCGTTGACCTCTTATTGAAGAAAGGATCAAGATTTGGGATGACAAGGAAGACAACAGAGGTGGGAAGAGAGTGAAAAAGGAACGTTCCAGTATGTGCCGAACATTGGGAAAAGAATTCTAGAGTTTCTTAGAGGACTTTGTAGAATTAGAAACAGCAAGCCACCTGATACTTCGTTGGAAAGGAAGAACCTCGATAGACGGAGTCACAAACATTCAGACGTCTACTATTTAGGATTAACGCAGGCTAGAGGGAGGGGGACTTGGTTTTCAATGGCTAAACACTATGTTGAACACTAAGGCTTGCCATATAATGTACTGTTAATTAATTATAATTCTCAGATTTCCAGAATACTGGTGTTTTATGCCCCAAATTGATTTCCCAGACCGGTTGACCTCTCGCATTTCACACACTAATTGAATAACAACCGGTTCTTCAGGGAAGTAAATTGAATTTGAATCAACACACGACAAGGTTAAAGAGGATTGGCTGAAATTGTCTGCCTCACAGCGGTGCGACGTTGTGCAAAATGATTATAAAGAGGGAAGAATGGTTGGTGGGTGGTCTGAGGTCTTGGGTGGATTGAAAGTTCATTGTTTTAAAGGTCACTCGCTCATCGTTGATATTATCATCCGTCGTCTCAGCTGTTATCGCTTTTATCGATCGGACGTTGTAAAGTCAGGAGGTGTTATCTCGCAATGTTTATAAAAAATAACGAGGGATTTTTGAATTTGACCTCATTACGTATAAACGGTGACATTTTCGTATTTTTTGATACGGTTAGGTTTATAGCAATATGTTTCACGACATAATATTGTTATGTTAGTATTTTGTTGTTGCTCAGTCCTGATTGGTAGATTGGTCAGTTGAATATTGACCGATTATCTAAGAGTTCAAAAGAAAGTGATTAATAGTGAGAAAATACGTATTTACTTGTGAGTAAAGAAAGCTGCAAGGGATCATTGGGGCCGAGTGTGGAAGGAAATAGAAAGGTGGATCCTGGGGACTTTTCCTGACGATTCCGTATGATTCAAAGTGAAATGGTGAATTTTATGGCTGTCAAATGATTCAAATTTTACAGTTGTACCTGTATAGTTCAGCTTCTGTCCGTTACCTTCCGAGGCAATCTGGTGGGCTGGAGATCAGGGGCTTGTGTTTTACGGTATGAATGCATTGATCGATTATTTTGATATAAAATAGAATACCAAGCTAAACCTTTTATTTTCCACATTTGTAAAACAGATAAAACTATTTAGCGATGTGATCAGATAAAAAGGTAAAGTTTGTCTTGTTTAACGAGGCGAAGTTAGGACTACACAGTCCTCTCTACCACTCAATTTCGACCTTTAACTAACGTATTAGTCACATTACAAAATATGTAAGTGGTGACTGCGGGGATCGAACCCGCGCCACCGGAGTGATGAGCTCCGGAGTCGCGTGCGATACCAATCCGCCACGGATCCGCTAATTATATATCCGCTAGATATTCATCCCATCTGCATGGTAAAACTCGAGAGGTTCGAGACCATGCAACTAGCACTGAATCTGACCCCCAGAACACGTTTTGAGATTCTTTTAAACTTTATATACATATGTACTCTCTACTGCTATATTTGTCGTCCATGTTCATTACATTTTGTACACATGTTACTTTTGTAAAAATATCAGTCAAGTTTGTTAGAAGAAAAGTCGGAATACCGGAAGTCCCCTTTCATTAAGAACTGTATATATAAAAACATATAATAAATCTATTGTTGGAGAAACATATCGAAGAATGTATTAGTTTTGTTCAGTACTTAACCATAATGTAACATTAACCTCCGTAGAACAATCATGTATAGTATGCTCTTAAATAATGTAATTCAAAGGTATGTAGTCGAATAAAGTATGCTGCCCAACAGTTTAATGCATATTCAAAATATTCTACTGGTACCCTTGAGTATGTTCTTAAAAAAGCTGTTTCATATGTTTCTCTATGATGTAATCTATCACCTGATCGCCTCCATAATGCGATTGATTACTCTAGCGTTAAATTAATGAATATGCAATGAATTAGTTCTGCATGTTATATCATTAACGGACTCATTGGATATTCACTTATCTGTCGTGATAATCACTTATCACAGATTGAATTGGCTATCTCTGTTACACCTTTGGTTAAACACACATAAAATTAAATTATTTTTATTACGTGGTTTTAGCAATTTCACATAACTGTGTTTGGTGATGTGATAGTATTATAACGTAATTATCTATGATATGTGTTTTAAAATTGGTTATTAATTGTCATTATGCAAAATGTAAATTATAATATGAATAGGTCATTGAACTCGTGTTTTCAATTTATAGCTGGACATTAGTTCATTATTTAGGCTCTAGTGGATTTTAAACTTACAAAGACATTCTTGAGCTTTTCAAATACATGCTATTTAAAAATCTAACATAGAATAATTTGCTTAACACTAGGTTACACAGTAAAATTGTGTGAACTCAAAACCTGTTGAATGTTTCAAACAAAGCATTCTCGTTAAATATTCCTTCTGACGTACGTTGTGCTAGGTTAACTTTTTACAGCGTAAAGAAAAATGATAAACTCTAAAACTATGCTTTAAACCACTGGACCATAACAACTGTATAATCGGATTAATCTTTACACATTACATAATCAGGTTTTTTTAATAGCCACCAGAAAAGTATTTGACTTGGAATATTTAGCTTATTGAAAGGCTTTGTACTGTACGCTCTCATTCACAATGAACATTAAAACATAAATGCACTATACATTTTCTTACACATAGATACAACAAAGTCTCCGAATTTAAAAGAAACAAGTATCATAAGTGATAAAATAATTAAAACATAGCCGACGCCTAGGAGTGGACCCGTGGCGGGTTGGAATCGTGCGCGACTCCGGAGCCCATCAATCCGCTGGCACGGGTTCTATCCCCGCAGTCACCTATAAAAGTAACTCTGCGGTAACGCTAGGTGAAGGTCGAGGTTGAGTGGTAGAGAGGACTGTGTAGTCCTAACTTCACCTCGTTGAACAAGACAAACTTTACTTTTAGCTTCAAGTCCTACAATGGAGTATAAATGACACTGGAAGGGCCCTTTTTGGTGAGAGTTTCCTCCAAAAATTAGGTTTATGCTATAAACCAGTACTTATGATTTTATTTTGATTTAACTCGGTATAAATATTCATGACACCTCACTCTAAGAGAATGTAAAAATGCCTCTTCCACGTGTTCTCCTGGTGATAAATATGAATATTATTAATTACCTTGTAAAAGTTGTTGTAAAAATTTCGCCCCGCTTGGGGCATCGTCGGCCAGAGGAAAAACTTTTCGTCCGGTGGCCTCTACGAAACATCCTGGGGATGAATGTACGAAATTTCGTAATTAATAATTGAACGTTGGTCTAGTGATAAAATGAATAGCTATTTCCAGTGAGAATTCTATCATAACTAACAACGTTTAAAACGTTAATCTCCCATAACAACTATACAACAATTTGTAAAATATAAAAGCCTGCAATCAAACTGTTTGGAAAAAATAGGATCTTGACATTTAGGAAATTCATATAGTGACGCTCGCTTAAGGAAAGAAACACGTTAATCTTGGGATTACAAGAATTAAAAAAGCCAACTAACGTAGCAGTTAAATTATAACGCGCCTCTCCTGGGCTGTCGGGCATAATACGAGGGTTAACAAGCGGCGGTTATTTAATTATTTCCCTCATGATTTAATAAAAATTCCACTTCAAACTTTATCCTCTTGACCCTTCCTCGGATTTGCCGAAAGATAATTGAAATTTATGTATTAGGCCTGCAAAGATGATGCACAGGCCCAAGCGTTTTAGCCTGTTTTGATTTACTTTAATACTTATAGTTATAAATGCATTTGGAAATGAAATTCACTAAATCACTACATCACTATTTGAGTTGCCGACTAATCTCATGAGGGTATTTTAAAGCAAATATGTGGTTAGGGATGAGTGTGATGAGTGGTAGTAATGAGTTATGAGGTGTAGTCTTGCTACAAACTAAGGCCGACTCTTCCTTAGAATGGGTCATTAATTAATAGCCCAATAGAAATACAAGGACCAACGGCTAAACGTGAACTCCGAACCACGCAGGTGATAGTCTGATATGTCTAAACGATGGTGGGAGTTTGATGCGAGTATCATCAGATGATCACTGAGAATATCTGAGCCGCTTTAGACCTAGGCCTATATCATTCCTCAAACCTGACCTCCATTAAGCTGGATTACAGGACCACGCCACGAGTCCCAGTCCCAGTAACAGCTGATATATCGCCTAAAGAGACAAAAGCGCGACGACATGTCAACTTAACCCAAGAAGCGCTCTTGTTGTCTCTAAGAGGTTATAGAAATTATATGCCACTCGATAAGTTTGGCTTAAAATGAAAAATCGAAAGATTTTTTCCTTCTGGCATTTTATTCGTTCGGGTATACAGAGTTTTTAAAACTCACTGAACAGCACATCATATCAAAACTCTAAGAAAGATTTGAAATTACAATATGTTTGATGTTTTGTAAACTAAAGCGTTGGCAGCTATAAGTAGTAATTAGGGTCTATGCACGTTTCCAGGTAATAAAGTGGTACAGAGCTCAAATTTGCGTTAAAAAAATTTAAACAGAGTAAATGGATTGGATAAGTATTTATGTAGGTCTTGATCTTCTCTTTGGCTTCTTGGTCTTTGGCTTCTCTATAATAACAACACAGTCAGGTCTTCGGCTCAGATAGTCTCAGTGATCATCTGATGATACTCGCATCAACTCCCACCATCGTTTAGACATATCACCTGCGTGGTTTGGAAGTCACGTTAAGCCGTTGGTCCTTGTATTACCATTGGTCATTGGGCTATTAATTAATGACCCATTCTAAGGAAGAGTCGGCCTTAGTTTGTAACGAGACTACACCTCATAACTCATTACTACCACTTATCCTTTACCACATATTTGCCTTAAAATACCCTCTTGAGAGTGGTCGGCATCTCAAATAATGATTTAGTGATTCGTGTTTATTTTAAAACTCGATCCATTGAAATTGCCAATGAGCCCGATACCATAATATACACTCCCTCCCTATCGCACCCCCTTTGCCCCTTTCACCTCCCCCCATCACCAACCCTTCAGGCACACCATATCTCACAATACAAGAGTAATGAAGGTCCCCGGCGACTGAAGATCAAGTTCTGCGTTTAATCATTCATGTGTCGAGAAATCCAGATCCGTCACACAGCTACAATTCTTTCTTGATAATGGAAATTTTCTGAGAAACTACTAAATTGCATTTTTATTTGAAACTGGTTAAAAGTTGACACTTTGGCTAGTTTTTTAACACCTTTAACTGATGCAATAGTTTGTGAATTATAACTTAATTATTTAAACTTCCGTTAAAAGTCGTTCTACTATAGCAGACCCGTAGCCACAAGCGCTTACGTGATCGAACTGAATAGCTTAACAACAATTGCCATGAAATTGCAATATAAAACAGTTATCCTAGGCTGATAACACTATCTTACCAGTTTATACCCATTTCTGCTATCGTTGTCAATATAAATGTTACTGCCACTCTATACCTTTGGATAAATGTTTAGCGGACCCTTGGCGGGTTGAAATCGTGCGCGACTCCGGATCTCACCACTCCGCCGGCGCGGGTTTGACCCCCGCAGTCACCACTTACATTCGTTCCTCGATAGTTTTTCAGGTCGAGGTTGAGTGTTCGAGAGGTTTTATAGTCCTAGCTTCACCTAGGTAAACAAGACAAACTTTACTTTTACCTTTTAAATACTTGAACGTAAAAATAAATATTTCAAAATATGTAAGAATAGCCATAAAGAAGCACATAAAGCCTACTTCTTGTTAAATACTCATATTTGTTTCAAACTATTTTATTTCCTTTTAAAAGATTTGTGAGGATTTCTCTTTGTTTGCAAAAGTAAACGTTGGTAGCTAAAAGTTAAATCACACTAAAACCAAAGAACTTTCAAAAATTACTGATGCAATTCATCATGAAAAGTTTACGAAAATAAATTACTTTTATACAGCGGGATTATTTCAATCTATAGTTACGTTTTCAACGAAGATCTCATTGAAGAAATTTAATTTACATACAACAACCAGTTTATAGAGCTGTCTGAAAAGTCAATTGCTCTAGGGAATTCAGGTCACTTCCACTACTCCTGAAATCAATTTAGAAGCCAATTTAAGGAAACCAATAATCGGCAGCAATCTGGATTGGATTTGACAAATATTTTATTAAACTTTCGTAGTTTGGAAGTAAACTTTCCCCATTACAGAAATTAATATCTTCAAACTCAGGTAAAAGTTTCGCCATTTTTCGTCGTGGCTATCAGTTATATCAGGGAATTGGTTTTCCAGATTTAAGAGATTGGGCTAAGCTTGCTTGACTTTTCAAGGTACGAAAGTGTCTTGAGAAATTTATTATTTGTTTTTCAGAAGTCCTTAATGAATTGTCAGCTTAGTACAGTACTTATATTGTTTCTATGAATCATGAATTTACATAGTATAAAGTAAGAAATTAAGTACGTTTCATAACAGTAATTTAACCAGCAAAAACATTTTATTGTTTTTAAGAATGATGCATGGGGTAGATTCCGCGAAAAGATATAGTGACAACGAGCGCTAGAGGTAAACTAGTAATTGAATTTCGGAAGCGCAAATTAAATTAGTCTCTAACATGGTTCAGGAAAAACTTTATTAGGAAATTATGGTAATTTAAAGCAAAATGATTAGTTTTATCCGTCCGTTAAAGGTTCAGGGCTCTGATTGCATTACGCAAATTGGAGGATTTCAAATCAAATCTCTCGTCGATGGCTCTCTCTCTCTCTAACTTTAGTGATACTGCGATAGTTACGCTTTATATAAACTTAGTTTATATAAACTATAAAATTAGAGGTTTCATAATGAACAGGAAAAGTAGATTTACGTTTAAATTGATTTTATGTTTTTGTTATGACTTGAGTGGGAAGCTAATTTAAAACTTGTTGTCAACTTTGAACAAACGTGTTTTAGTCGCTTTGCGTGGATTTGCATTGTAACAAACACTGGTTTTGGTGATGACTTAATGAATGTATTATATAACTTTTAACTTTATGTGAAAAGTACTGTATTTAATTATTTTAGACTGGGACTCGTGGCGTGGTCCTGTAATCCAGCTTCATCGAGGTAAGGTTTTGAGGATGATATAGGTCTAAAGCGGCTCAGATAGTCTCAGTGATCATCTGATGATACCCGCATCAACTCCCACCATCGTTTAGACATATCAGACCATCACCTGCGTGGTTCAGAAGTCACGTTAAGCCGTTGGTCCTTGTATTTCCATTGGTCATCGGGCTATTAATAATTGACCCATTCTAAAGGAAGAGTCGGCCTTAGTTTGTAACAAGACTACACCTCATAACTCATTACTACCACTCATCACACTCATCCTTCACCACATATTTGCCTTAAAATACCCCATGAGAGTGGTCGGCATCTCAAATAGTGATTTAGTGTCCTAGGTTGGATTGGTGCCACAAGTTTGATAATCGACTTTTTAATGGCGTTTTCAGAGCTCTAAACGTACTGTATTTTCACGTGTTTAAAGTAATTTTCTCGAAACAAAAAATGAAAGCGGCTTTTAACCCATGCTTAAAGTATATCTTATTAGTATTCTAATCAAACATTAAAACGTAGAATAACAATAATTATCATGGTGACGTTTGTAGGACTGCAATTCACTGCATCGTCACCTTTTTCCGATATAACTACGCAGTCTCAACGAAAACGGCAATATCGTAAATTTGACTTATAGAGTAGTCCATCAGGCTCAGAACTTTTACCATAGTTTTTAACATTTACCGTTATTTATTCATTAAATAAACCATCAACCCAACATTCTTTACAATAACAGTCACAGTTTACTCACAATACTTTACAATTTAATAAACACTAAGTAGCACTTACCACTAAAGAAATTTGATTTTGATATGTGTAGACCAATATTTATAATTACTGATACATTTTTGTCAAAAAATAATTACCCTACTGTAAAAAAAACTTATATGTTTTACGACACATTTAAAATACATTAAGTACAACCAATGAAAAATCGTAGATATTACAGAGGAGATTTGGTTGAATTACAAATGGAAAAGTAAAGTTACAGATTCTGGTCCAGGAAAGCGAGTTTGGCATTTTAGGAGATGACATTTCCAACCAAGTCTTGACATAATGTTATTGAGTCAACTCTCAGCTTCAGTTCAATTTCCTGTATATTACAGTGTCATTGTTTCACTCCAATATACTGTCAGGCATTTATTACTTATTTCACCGGTGTTTGAAAATATTGAAATCTGCCTCCTGAGTTCAGGTGAAACTCCATTACGACGCGTATGAGGAAGGAAAATTGATTTTAGACTGAATCGAGTAGAATTAAAAGGAAATTAACTCAAGTTTACAGTTATCACTAAATCACTGTTTGAGATGCCGACCACTCTCATGAGGGTATTTTAAGGCAAATATGTGGTGAAGGATGAGTGTGATGAGTGGTAGTCATGAGTTATGAGGTGTAGTCTTGTTACAAACTAAGGCTGACTCTTCCTTAGAATGGGTCATTAATTAACAGCCCAATGACCAATGGAAATACAAGGACCAACGGCTTAACGTGACTTCCGAACCACGCAGGTGATGGTCTGATATGTCTAAACGATGGTGGGAGTTGATGCGGGTATCATCAGATGATCACTGGGACTATCTGAGCCGCTTTAGACATATATCATCCTCAAAACCTGACCTCCATGAAGCTGGATTACAGGATCACGCGACCAGGATATCGCATCCATCGACGAAAATCCATCCACGCATCGTATGAAGAGGGAACATTTATATTATACCTAATCGAATACAATTAAAAGATGAACTAAAACTTTACAGTTGGATTGTTTTTCCACGAACTGTGATTTTATAAAATTCAAAAGAGGTTTGATAATTCACATACAATTGAATGCCGTGTACATTTATATTAAAAACTAGTTGTATTAACATAACTCTCAGGCTTTCGCGGCCGGTGTTACCCTCGTTCTTTCGGTTCATCCGGAACCAAAAACATTATTTAATTTGTTTGAAATATTTCGGTCTCGCTGTGGAGTGCCATCTTCAGTCACTGATTGGTTGAAATGAGATACTTCGCTCGTTGCTATCATTTGGTCACAGGGTTGCCGACCGTCCATTGAAACAGGGAATTAACCGTCGTTTTTATATGATCAAAACCGTTCTGAGTAACTTTTTTGTTAATTAATGTTACAATCATATAGACCGACAGTAGATCACTTTTCAAAGTTATAAATATTGTATACTCTTATTAAAATAAAAGCTACTTGCTAGTAGTGCTGACAACTATTATGGCTTCTACAAAAGCTACAATTTTAAAAATTCCATTATTAGAACCTTTCAATACAAAATTAATATAATATTATTCTGGGTATTCTGTAATAACACTCAAACTAGAAGTAGTATTACAGAAGATAAACTATGCTATATCCGGGAGGTTTTGCTTTACGGCGGTACCCATCTTGATGTTGGTTTATTGTTATGTGTTCAGGCACTGGTACATACAGAACAGTAAAAGTTAACACAATTTATTTTTTACTCTCCCGTGTTCCAACCAATTTTGTGAGGTTAGTGAACAACTCCCAAAGTACATAAATTACATGAGAAATTTAACATCGGGAATATGTTGTGTTTCATGGATCAAATCAACGAGAAAATCTAGATAGTTGTGTATAAATACTGAAAAACAAAACATCGTTTACCTTTTGTTATTTTCCGTGAGATAATTTCTATTTACCATAGCAACTTAAATTTACTTTTATTGAAAACCCGCAAAATTGCGTAGGAGAGTCTTACAAACTAGCTTTAAAAAAATCTAAAACTGATGACGCATCTTGCCTGTAGGAAACTTTCCTTGTTTAGGTTAAAATACGATCTCGTAAGAAGACGAGACATTCACTCTGATAGAATTCGAGACAGGGACAACTACTGAACTGAAAGACCCAGAACGGTATTTCACCAGCGTTTAAAAGACAAAAGTTCAATTTGTATAAAAGCTTACACATTTAATTTTTTAAGGAGATGTTTGATTTTAAAATGGCTTAAAACAACTGTGGTATATAAAGGAAATGTCGGCAATTGTTTTCATTTGTCAATAGTAAATTAGATTCAACTCAAAAATAAAAAAGTCAGCTTGTATTTATTTGAAAAACATAAAAGCACGTACAGAATGAACAACTCAACAGTTGGTAAGGACTTTCGGATTCAAGGGGTGACCCCGGCCAAGTCACAATACAATTATTGATATTCCTCCCCATCTCTCAGACCTCAATTCAATTTGTCCATGTCAAGATCAGCTCTTATATCGCAGCCCTTTCCACAATCCCGTGGAAAACACGGCCTACGTGTCTCAGGTCTGAAAGTAGATGAGGGTTTGAAATATACGTAGGGCCTAAATCTTTAGGACAAATATCTAATGTTGGAATATAGGTTTGAATAGATTAATAAAACGGTTTAAATTAATCAATACTAATAATAAATTCAGGTTCCCAGAGGCACCTTTCGAGCAGCAAAGTTCTCTTAATTATATAACAAAGAACCAGGCCGACACGCAGCTAAGCGCTTAAGCGCCACTTGCATGAGTAAATTGAACTTCCTTTGCAATTTGTTACTCTTATTCGCTCCGTTCAAAGCCTCGCTTTGGGATTCAAACGTTCTATTCCCACAAGCGCTACTGACTATGCTCATAGCCTCGACTTCGGGCTTCAAGGGACTTTACGAGTTCATTTACTGCAAGGTTTGTTAACATAAAAGTACATCGTTATTGAAAATACTACATAATCTTTGGACCAGGTCTGGCGTATTTATTCTTAATTTAGCATCATTAAATCTGTTTTTGAAATCCCCCACCCACTGAAAAGGGTACTCCCTGTAGCCCGATTTTGCTGGATAACGAGCCTGACTGAGATGTTTACAAAAGGAACATTTGTACCAAACTTCATGAAAATCGGGCAAAACATCCGATCTGTAAAGAGCTCACACTTATATACATATGTATTTGAAGTCTTGTAAAAAGGCTCAAAACGTGTTCTGGGATCAGGATCGGTGCTCATTTCACTCCTGGTCTGTCTGACCATAAATCATTTTTCATTTTTCAATGAGGTAAATCAGTATAGTAAGACCTAGACCAGGGACCATATTAGCACCGATACTGACTTCCAGAACTATTTTGAGCATTATTTCAATACTTTATAAACATATGAAAACAAAGTATAGTTATTATATTAAATAAATAGTCATTATAATAAACAATATTAACAAATTTAACCGTTTAACAGGAAATATCTAGAAAATTCCTGCCCACTATTTAATCCTTTCACAATATCTGATTACTATCTTAAGGATAGTGTTGGTTCTTTTTCTGACCTAAAAATAGTATGCAAAACTGATGTATAAATTTAGTAATGTTTTTTTCTACGTAAAGTTGAAGCTAATTGCGTTATTAATTAATTTCAGCTTCCTCGCTGCTTTTGTTGGTTGATAAAAACGGTTAACCAGGGTCGAGCGCCATTAGTGAGATAGTTTGCGATGCAACAGTTTAAAGAGTAATTTGGAATTTATGAAAACAAAACATCGCCTCTGCTTTTACCGCAGTTCTGCTAAATTTGTAAAAACCTTCTCGAAGTTCTTCTCTGTTTCTAGCTGTGCTTAACACGTCAACTTTCTGTCCCTTGTTTTTGTATTATATCAATTTGCAGTAAACTTAGGTATACCTTGAGAGATAAAGTAGCTGGTATATTTGTTCACTGCGCTAAATATTTCTGTTTAAATGGTTTATTCAATAACTTTTTCAGAGAAATCCTATTAATAAATATAGTGAAATATTCATTTGTGAAAACTTAGGCCATTCAGCAAATAACGGAGTAGGTCTATTGTAAATCAATTATGGCAAATTCTTGTTTTTTATGTACTCATTGGTATGATATTTTATTATACTATTGAAAAAAGTAAATAAACCGTTGAATTTGTCTGTAAACCAAAATTAAAGTTACAATTTACACAAGGAGTATTTTGTACAATTTAGAAAGGTTCGAATACTTATTTGTAAATATTGATCTCCACAGTATGTAATATTTTTGATAACAACATTATAGCTAATACTTTTTTAAATAACAAAGGTTTGAACGGTTGATAGATGCCAATGAAAGATATACAAATAATAACAGCTCCCATTGATTTATTATTACAGTACCTTTTGCTTATTAGCTCCTTCAAATAAAACCCGCAATAAAAGTTGCTTTGCAAGAATGAGTGTAGGGTTTGCTTTTGTGTAGGCGTCGTACTTTAATAACCTGCCGTTTTAGAGTTTAAGGTAGGGTACCCTAGTGCTTGCATTAACAAACTAACTCATACATTTGATCTTATTTCTCAATTACGAGGTAAATTTTAAATCAATAATAAACAGGTGCCAATTCGTTAGTTGGCTTTTAAAATTCACTGTCAACTTTAAATAGCAGATATTTATGTTTTCGAATATCTGAAATATCGAATATCAGAAAATATAATTTTCGAATACATCTAAAAATGCTTACAGTATTAATGTACCGTACCGTTCTGAAAGATACAGATTAGGATTAAAAATAACGAGTTTTGTTAAAGTTGTGCACTAAACAAATAAAAGTCAATTTTCATAATTCTTATAAATGTTGGATAGTTTGAGCTAATTTTCCATAAAATAAACGCGAAGAAAAAGTATTATGTAATGAAGTTTCTTTTAAGTCTTTACTAAAACTGAGAAAAGACGTATTTAAATTTATTTTTGAACACTTAATAGTTTAAAACGCATCCAAATGTAAGAGTACACTTAAATTTTAAATCGTACTTTATTTTAAAATAATTGTGTTACACTTTGTTTTCAGTACCTACTTTAAAGAAATTTACGAAAGTTACCCAACGCTGTTTTGCTGAATGAGCAGTTATTATTAAGATTTTTAATTAGAGTAAGTGCAGGGTTTTTAAATCAGAATATAAACCACTCAATACCCCACATACCCCACCCCATTTCAATAGCGCAATTTCATTTTTAACTCCCTCTCCTAAAATAGTTTTGAATAACCGCCTCAACAAACAACCTAATTAATAACTCTGAATTGTATTCCACTCAAAAGAAGAATACGTTTTGTTTTTATCAAGCAGTGGAAAAGGTTTCGGTTTGAACAAAACTCTATCTGGTACAAGAGCCCAATAAGCCTAGCAATGTGTAATCCAAATCCATCACAGCAAATCCACCCTCTATAACGGGAAATAGAGCGTGAATTCAATGTTTACATTCTGCGCGAAACAATAGTGTTATTTACATGCAGCCCTTTGCTTCATGGCGCAGTGCATTCTGTATGTATATACTGTATTATTGAAAATATCCAATTATGTTTTATCAAAGTTTTATGATTGAAAGGTAGTATGATTGATAAAAAGTGAGCTTTGTATGATGTTAAGATATATTGTTTCTTTAAAATTCAGTTTTGTTCTAGAAAGAAATTGATGCCCAGTCCGGACGGCCGTTTTTGATTTATTGAACGCTACAAAATCTTTGAAATAAGACAATTCACTGCTGTAACTTTTTTGATTACTTTTGAAAAGTCCTGCTGGTTTATTGATAAATTAAAATACAGCATTTATATTAACTTTGGACTTAGTCACGATTTTATAGTTTGAAAATTAAAACTCGGGTCAACGTAGTCGATAAAATATTTAACACACTTTAAAAGAAAACTTATTTATAAAAAATCCGAAAACAATTATTCTAAGTGTGAGGTGCCCCAAGAAAATGTTTGTTTTCACATTGTTCCTATTGTTTGGAACGAATTCAAGATCAGGGCCACTACTGGGCAATTTGGATACGCCTTGGTCGCCTAATGCAAGGGTTTACGTCGGCACATTTTCACCTTACAAAATAAATTTTACATAAACATGACATATTTGGAAACTAGAGGAGTTTCCCAACACGCCTATATAGCTTTTTTTCGAAAACATGCGTTAAAAATGTACAAAAAGGAGTTGGAAACACTAAGAATTAGTCCATTTTAAAGTTTATTTGTTAAGTTGTTGAAGAACTCGGGCCCTAAACTCCTCAAGTCTCCAAATACATCATGTTATTAAAGTAAACATTATTTTGAGAACTGAAAACCGGCCCGCCATAAACTTCTGCAAGCGCTTGGTTTGACAGTTAGGCCGCATCAGTTGAAAGAAGGCCCGTAGTTTAGCCAATTGGTACGTGCGCGGAGTCATGTGTTCCTTGGGCTGACGGTTTCAGGTTGTTTCTGTGAGACCACTGAGGCGTACCCTTAAACTTGAGCTCGTATTAGAAAGCTTCACTTTAGGACCTTCACCAGTGATGAAATATATAATTTTCTCTAAACTAACCTGTGTCGGGTGGGATGCCGAAGTGTCTGATGGGAAAGAATCTGGACTGCTCTGTCTCTATGGTCTCCTGATGATACTTGATTCCATGATCTGGCGTTAGTTCAGTTTCGACTTCCATTTCTGTAAAAAAAGCACCGGTAATAATATAACTTGTAACCATGTAGACCAATTTTAGTGTACTCGTAAGACATTGTTGCTGGATATTTCTATTGATAGTATAATATTTCAATTATCAAAGCTTGTCTAGGAACTACTCCATAATGTTATCATACGTCAAATAGAAATTAATTTTTATAAAGGAAATGTATATAGTGATACCTTTTTTGAAAGCCTTATAGCATTTAACATAATTTTTATCATTAACTTTTGTACCTTGATCATTGTGGCTAAGTGGCAGAGATGACTATAAAGTCCTAATTTCACCACATAAATAGAGATGTTTTGATTTGATTTCAATTCATCATTAAATGCGGATTTTACAGAAAGCTTGTTGACCAAAATTGGTTTATTTAAATTACATTATTATGACGTTCGGGATAATAATATATAAATGTCTGTGACTTTTATTAAAGGGCTTGGTTTTTGCAAAAGTATGAGTAAGCACAAAAGTCGAAAGACATTAGAGACCATTTCAAAGCAGTAAAGCACAAGTTTATTTTTCGGAGAGTATAGTATCACTATTAGTTTAATAACGTACTTGATTACTTGATTTGAGACACTGATCACTCTAGAAGGTATTATTTCAAGGTGAATATGAGAAGAATAGTGAGTGTTAATGAGTGTTTCAATGGATGATGAGATGTAGTTTGTTAAAAACTGGGGACGACTGTTCCCTAGATTTGGTAATTAATTAATAGCCTAATGGAGTATACGAGTATCATTATTCCCAATGACCAATGGAAATGGACCAAAGGCTTAATGTGACTTCCAAACCTTTATGTGAAAGTATCGAAGAAGTAACATTCTCCATGTAATATTTATTTGTGGCATGTCAATTTACATGAGTAAGGGAAAGGGTTAATGGTTAGAACAATTTGTGAACGCATCAATATATTTGAACATATAATTTAAATAAACACTTTTGGATTAACCACAGTGAAAAACAGTAACCAGCATTTACACAAAAACGTTTCGACCATGCTGTGATATCCAAGAAGTGAACAGTTTTAAGACATATTCGATCTAGACAGAAAATTCACACTAGCCTAAAAGTCATGGTAGCTTAAATACTAAACTTAAACATGTTTAGTTGTTGAAATAAAACAACAAATTAAATCTTAGAATAGCCTAGAGAAAAACAAAACTTTGCAAGTAAACAAGTCAAAATAAGAATTTCACAAGCCCCATAAAAACACGTCCACTCACTGAACGAACCCTGACTGACTGGTTGGCCGATAGGCCAATCATCAGTAGCATTTTCACCGAGTTGAGTTGAAGTGAGTTTTTTAGCTGTTTCTTGTTGAAAATTTACTTGACTATTATGGTTGTCCTTGCCAGCTTAAGTTCCTACGTATCAACTGAAGCTGACTGATTGGACGGTCACGTATGAGGCCTCTCAGGAAGCACATTGCCATTTTACAACTGAAAATCTGTTTTGTCTTTGTGTTCTTTTACATTTAATGGTCTTTTGTCTCACCTATGTACCTCTATCACAACTACATTTAATACTGAGTGAGCCATTTTGCCATATGTGAACAGTCTAACTTAAATTTTCTATGCATTTAATAATAACTTAAATAGGAGTACATAGGTGAGACAAAAGACCATTAAATGTACGCGAAAGGGTTTAACAGAAACGTGCTCAACATTGGGTTGAGCAAAACTTCTAACGTAGCAGACCGTCCAATCAGTCAAGCAGGCCCCTCTGGCTACCGCTCATTAAAATGAACTTAAGCGTAGGGACAAATATACTACGATATTACTTAAACGTAAGAACTTCAGTTGGCTAGCCTGCGGCTGATTGGCTGTCACCGGCCAACCAGTCAGCAACTTGGACTACCCGGTGACTTGTTTACTGACGTTTTTCTGCTATTCTAATTCCTCCACTGGTCAGCTACGCTGACTACTTTAGCTCATCACTTCTCTAAACTCTGTGACGATGGAAAATGTCCGAGTGAAATCCTTCCATCGTCAACAACAAACTTTAAACAAAGGATCCAAAAGTTAATACACGCTTTTATTTCAATTACACGTCAAAACATAAGTTTTAAATCTAAAATATTTAAACATACTTTATTTTTAACTTCAGTAGCATTTTTCCCGAGTAGCAATATTAAACCTGACTCAAGAGGAATCTCAGAAATCATTCATAGTGATGAATAATACTAAAACAGGGTTTAACATTCTTGAAATAAAACAACGCCTTATAACGAATTAAAATAAGAAATTTACAAGCCCCTAACAACCTCCACCATTCATCAAATTTCAAAACAAAACCATTCACCGAGTTTGAAGTGGCGTTAAAACATGTAAATTGCCGGATGTGGATATGCACGCTGTATGTGGGCCGAGCAGCAAAGTGCAGTTCACAACTGATATTATCCCCAGTACCTCTGACAACTTCACTGATCGCTGCTGCTATCTATCAGAACTTGCTCTAACTGCTGTGATTATGTCAGTGCTTGTTTCCAGTTGGCTAGTAGCTGTGTCTTGCCGGATGTGGATATGCACGCTGTATGTGGGCCGAGCAGCTAAAGTGCAGTTGACAACTGATATTATCCCCAAGTACCTCTGACAACTTCACTGATCGCTGCTGCCATCTATCATGTGGATATTGCTGCACGCTGTATGTGGGCCGAGCTGCTGTACCTCTGTTCACATGTCAGATATTATGTTGTTTCCAGTTGGTAGTAGCTGTGTCTTGCCGGATGTGGATATGCACGCTGTATGTGAGCGCTAAAGTGCAGTTCACAACTGATATTATCCCCAAGTACCTCTGACAACTTCACTGATCACTGCTGCCATCTATCAGAACTTGCTCTAACTGCTGTGATTATGTCGGCGCTTGTTTCCAGTTGGCTAGTAGCTGTGTCTTGCCGGATGTGGATATGCACGCTGTATGTGGGCCGAGCAGCTAAAGTGCAGTTCACAACTGATATTATCCCCAAGTACCTCTGACAACTTCACTGATCGCTGCTGCCATCTATCAGAACTTGCTCTAACTGCTGTGATTATGTCGGCGCTTGTTTCCAGTTGGCTAGTAGCTGTGTCTTGCCGGATGTGGATATGCACGCTGTATGTGGGCCGAGCAGCTAAAGTGCAGTTCACAACTGATATTATCCCCAAGTACCTCTGACAACTTCACTGATCGCTGCTGCCATCTATCAGAACTTGCTCTAACTGCTGTGATTATGTCGGCGCTTGTTTCCAGTTGGCTAGTAGCTGTGTCTTGCCGGATGTGGATATGCACGCTGTATGTGGGCCGAGCAGCTAAAGTGCAGTTCACAACTGATATTATCCCCAAGTACCTCTGACAACTTCACTGATCGCTGCTGCCATCTATCAGAACTTGCTCTAACTGCTGTGATTATGTCGGCGCTTGTTTCCAGTTGGCTAGTAGCTGTGTCTTGCCGGATGTGGATATGCACGCTGTATGTGGGCCGAGCAGCTAAAGTGCAGTTCACAACTGATATTATCCCCAAGTACCTCTGACAACTTCACTGATCGCTGCTGCCATCTATCAGAACTTGCTCTAACTGCTGTGATTATGTCGGCGCTTGTTTCCAGTTGGCTAGTAGCTGTGTCTTGCCGGATGTGGATATGCACGCTGTATGTGGGCCGAGCAGCTAAAGTGCAGTTCACAACTGATATTATCCCCAAGTACCTCTGACAACTTCACTGATCGCTGCTGCCATCTATCAGAACTTGCTCTAACTGCTGTGATTATGTCGGCGCTTGTTTCCAGTTGGCTAGTAGCTGTGTCTTGCCGGATGTGGATATGCACGCTGTATGTGGGCCCAACAGCTAAAGTGCAGTTCACAACTGATATTATCCCCAAGTACCTCTGACAACTTCACTGATCGCTGCTGCCATCTATCAGAACTTGCTCTAACTGCTGTGATTATGTCGGCGCTTGTTTCCAGTTGGCTAGTAGCTGTGTCTTGCCGGATGTGGATATGCACGCTGTATGTGGGCCGAGCAGCTAAAGTGCAGTTCACAACTGATATTATCCCCAAGTACCTCTGACAACTTCACTGATCGCTGCTGCCATCTATCAGAACTTGCTCTAACTGCTGTGATTATGTCGGCGCTTGTTTCCAGTTGGCTAGTAGCTGTGTCTTGCCGGATGTGGATATGCACGCTGTATGTGGACCGAGCAGCTAAAGTGCAGTTCACAACTGATATTATCCCCAAGTACCTCTGACAACTTCACTGATCACTGCTGCCATCTATCAGAACTTGCTCTAACTGCTGTGATTATGTCGGTGCTTGTTTCCAGTTGGCTAGTAGCTGTGTCTTGCCGGATGTGGATATGCACGCTGTATGTGGGCCGAGCAGCTAAAGTGCAGTTCACAACTGATATTATCCCAAGTACCTCTGACAACTTCACTGATCACTGCTGCCATCTATCAGAACTTGCTCTAACTGCTGTGATTATGTCGGTGCTTGTTTCCAGTTGGCTAGTAGCTGTGTCTTGCCGGATGTGGATATGCACGCTGTATGTGGACCGAGCAGCTAAAGTGCAGTTCACAACTGATATTATCCCCAACCTCTGACAACTTCACTACCTCTGCCATCTACAACTTGCTCTAACTCTGTGATTATGTCGGCGCTTGTTTCCAGTTGATCTGTGCTGCGGATGTGGATATGCCTGTATGGGCCGAGCAGCTATCAGTTCACAACTGATATTTCCCAAGTACCTCTGACAACTTCACTGATGCTGTGATTCAGAATGCTCTAACTCTGTGATTATGCGGTGCTTGTTTCCAGTTGGCTAGTAGCTGTGTCTTGCCGGATGTGGATATGCACGCTGTATGTGGGCCGAGCAGCTAAAGTGCAGTTCACAACTGATATTATCCCCAAGTACCTCTGACAACTTCACTGATCGCTGCTGCCATCTATCAGAACTTGCTCTAACTGCTGTGATTATGTCGGCGCTTGTTTCCAGTTGGCTAGTAGCTGTGTCTTGCCGGATGTGGATATGCACGCTGTATGTGGGCCAGCAGCTAAAGTGCAGTTCACAACTGATATTATCCCCAAGTACCTCTGACAACTTCACTGATCGCTGCTGCCATCTATCAGAACTTGCTCTAACTGCTGTGATTATGTCGGCGCTTGTTTCCAGTTGGCTAGTAGCTGTGTCTTGCCGGATGTGGATATGCACGCTGTATGGGGCCGAGCAGCTAAAGTGCAGTTCACAACTGATATTATCCCCAAGTACCTCTGACAACTTCACTGATCGCTGCTGCCATCTATCAGAACTTGCTCTAACTGCTGTGATTATGTCGGCGCTTGTTTCCAGTTGGCTAGTAGCTGTGTCTTTGCCGGATGTGGATATGCACGCTGTATGTGGGCCGAGCAGCTAAAGTGCAGTTCACAACTGATATTATCCCCAAGTACCTCTGACAACTTCACTGATGCTGCTGCCATCTATCAGAACTTGCTCTAACTGCTGTGATTATGTCGGCGCTTGTTTCCAGTTGGCTAGTAGCTGTGTCTTGCCGGATGTGGATATGCACGCTGTATGTGGGCCGAGCAGCTAAAGTGCAGTTCACAACTGATATTATCCCCAAGTACCTCTGACAACTTCACTGATCCTGCTGCCATCTATCAGAACTTGCTCTAACTGCTGTGATTATGTCTGTGCTTGTTTCCAGTTGGCTAGTAGCTGTGTCTTGCCGGATGTGGATATGCACGCTGTATGTGGGCCGAGCAGCTAAAGTGCAGTTCACAACTGATATTATCCCCAAGTACCTCTGACAACTTCACTGATCGCTGCTGCCATCTATCAGAACTTGCTCTAACTGCTGTGATTATGTCTGTGCTTGTTTCCAGTTGGCTAGTAGCTGTGTCTTGCCGGATGTGGATATGCACGCTGTATGTGGGCCGAGCAGTATGCAGTTCACAACTGATATTATCCCCAAGTACCTCTGACAACTTCCGATCGCTGCTGCCATCTATCAGAACTTGCTACTGCTGTGAATGTCGGCGTGTTTCCAGTTCTAGTAGCTGTGTCTTGCCGGATGTGGATATGCACTGATGGGCCGAGCATAAAGTATCACAACTGATATTATCCCAAGTACCTCTGACAACTTCACTGATCGCTGCTGCCATCTATCAGAACTTGCTCTAACTGCTGTGATTATGTCTGTGCTTGTTTCCAGTTGGCTAGTAGCTGTGTCTTGCCGGATGTGGATATGCACGCTGTATGTGGGCCGAGCAGCTAAAGTGCAGTTCACAACTGATATTATCCCCAAGTACCTCTGACAACTTCACTGATCGCTGCTGCCATCTATCAGAACTTGCTCTAACTGCTGTGATTATGTCTGTGCTTGTTTCCAGTTGGCTAGTAGCTGTGTCTTGCCGGATGTGGATATGCACGCTGTATGGCCGAGCAGCTAAAAGTGCAGTTCACAACTGATATTATCCCCAAGTACCTCTGACAACTTCACTGATCACTGCTGCCATCTATCAGAACTTGCTCTAACTGCTGTGATTATGTCGGCGCTTGTTTCCAGTTGGCTAGTAGCTGTGTCTTGCCGGATGTGGATATGCACTGTATGTGGGCCGAGCAGCTAAAGTGCAGTTCACAACTGATATTATCCAAGTACCTCTGACAACTTCACTGATCGCTGCTGCCATCTATCAGAACTTGCTCTAACTGCTGTGATTATGTCGGCGCTTGTTTCCAGTTGCTAGTAGCTGTGTCTTGCCGGATGTGGATATGCACGCTGTATGGGCCGAGCAGCTAAAGTGCAGTTCACAACTGATATTATCCCAAGTACCTCTGACAACTTCACTGATCGCTCTGCCATCTATCAGAACTTGCTCTAACTGCTGTGATTATGTCGGCGCTTGTTTCCAGTTAGTAGCTGTGTCTTGCCGGATGTGGATATGCACGCTGTATGTGGGCCGAGCAGCTAAAGTGCAGTTCACAACTGATATTATCCCCCAAGTTCTCTGACAACTTCACTGATCGCTGCTGCCATCTATCAGAACTTGCTCTAACTGCTGTGATTATGTCGGCGCTTGTTTCCAGTTGGCTAGTAGCTGTGTCTTGCCGGATGTGGATATGCACGCTGTATGTGGGCCGAGCAGCTAAAGTGCAGTTCACAACTGATATTATCCCCAAGTACCTCTGACAACTTCACTGATCACTGCTGCCATCTATCAGAACTTGCTCTAACTGCTGTGATTATGTCGGCGCTTGTTTCCAGTTGGCTAGTAGCTGTGTCTTGCCGGATGTGGATATGCACGCTGTATGTGGGCCGAGCAGCTAAAGTGCAGTTCACAACTGATATTATCCCCAAGTGACAACCTCTGACAACTTCACTGATCGCTGCTGCCATCTATCAGAACTTGCTCTAACTGCTGTGATTATGTCTGCGACGCTTGTTTCCAGTTGGCTAGTAGCTGTGTCTTGCCGGATGTGGATATGCACGCTGTATGTGGGCCGAGCAGCGTGCCGAGCACTGAAAGTCACTGACACGCTGCTGCCATCTATCAGAACTTGCTCTAACTGCCCCAAGTACCGTGGATTGTTCAGTCGCTGCTAGTAGAAACTTGCTCTAACTGCTGATCGCTGCTGCCATCTATCAGAACTTGATTGATTATATGCGCTTGTTTCCAGTTGGCTAGTAGCTGTGGCGAGATTGTTTGTTACATTGTAAAATGTACTATGTAGTCACAAGCACTACCGTGATTCCTGGCGAATTTCCTGGATAATTTACACCGGAAGTAGCCTTTTGCTGGGTCGTTTAAACCCCCACCGAGAATGGGGTTTATTTGTTTAAAAGTCTTTTATAATCGGAACTTGATGAAACCTTAGTATAAAACCTTAAGATATACTCTTTAATTTGAGACACCGACAACTCCTAGGTGGTATTTTAAGGTGAATATGGCATGAAAAATGAGTGTATTGAGCGTTTTTGACGGATTATGACTAGAAGTCTTGTTACAAACTAGGGCCAACTGTTCTCCCAGATTGGGTCATTAATTAAATAGCCCAACGACCAATTGAATGGACCAATGGCTTAATGTGACTTCCGAACGACGGGGATTGGTCATCGTGAAAAGTTATCACTGCGCCTGGGAATCGAAATCGGTGCGAAGCACGCACTGATGCTATCATACCAAACATGTGTATCAAAAAACAACACAATCCATTCAGCTAGTCTAAGATCACGGGGAAAATGGCTTTTTAACTGCCATCTGATGTGGCTGGTTATACATTAATTCATTTAGTATAAAGATTTACATTTCACTTAGGATATGTTGGGAAGCTCAAACTGGAAACCGTTTTGTTCTACGACCTTTATCCTCTTTGGAGAGAGAAATGAATCTCTATTTTCTTTGGAAATTTGCTGATAAAATAAAACACAACAATTTTATATATGTATTTACCTTTAACTTTGCCTTTGTAAAGGTAATTTAAATGGTTACAATTCACTATTATTCACTAAAGCTTCTAGTTTTCCGACAGTAATTAATACGTAAGTAACTAGGTTTCCATATTTTCATCAAAGCAGGATTCCAATGCGTTGAGAAGGCTACAGTTGATACAAATAAACAAAACGTTACGTAATTACTAATTAAAGCTTGTGTAACAAGCCACGAGCAATTTTCATTACAAATAGGCAAAGATACGCAATTCAGAATACACAATTAAAACGCCACTACAATAATAATTATAATATAACGATGACAATTATTATCATTTGCTAATCCAATTTGTGGTTAATGAATGCTGGTTTTATGACTACTTGAACATTGCGGCTAAATCGGTCAACTGAAACTGACCTTTGGCGGCGCTTTTGTCAATAATTTTACGACGTTTGAAATATGTATGTATAAAAGATTTTGTCATTTGACTAGATGAACGTGATAATATTATTAGCAGGTTAATATTGCTAGTATGGCAGATCTTAAAATGTTTAACAGCTAAACACTTTTGACTATGAGTGTGCACGTTCTTATTTATTACAAAACAAATTTGAAGACAAAAAAATATCTGACCGAACTGGACATGAACCCTGGTATCCTGCTTGCCGGGCGGTTATGCACACCACTACAATAATCCGGCCCCTAACTAATTTATACACCTCAAGTTAGAGAAGTATTTTAAATCGGTCTGAACTGACTCGATCCTTTGGTGTTTTCAAATTACCGCTTTTACTCGGCCATCCTGGTTTGCGGGAGATAAAATGTGTCCATTTCGGTTCTTTGGGTTAATGGTATACAACTATCGAGTTTTGTAGTACATTAGGTATTCGAGAAACATTTTCTGAAATTATAATAAGTATATTTGACATCAGCATTCATAGTATTTAAAATGGTTTGTAATACTTCCAGCTTGTAGATTTAAAGTCAGCACTTTTTGACAGTCACATGTTTCGGATAAACATTCAGATTTTAAATACTTCTCTAAATTTAAAGGCAGAAATAGTTGGGCCGGATGGCGTAGTGGTCAGCATAATCACTGGCAAGCTGAGAGACCTCAGTTCAAGTCCCAGTTCGGTCCAGATATTTTGTCTTCAAATTTCTTTAGTAATGAATTAGCTATTTAGCGTGTATACAAATCACGTTCTTATTTATATGGTTCAACACTTCTGGCCTAACAATTAAACTAGTTTAATTTGTTTAGCAAGGCTTGATTTATTTCATACATTAAAATGCGGTCTCGATAGAGGAAGTGACATTAACTCCTTTGCAACTGGAGACTCATATTAGAACTACCAAACTGGGAGACACAGAACGGCAGTTTACGAACTTTCTCAAGTAGGAGTTCAACATAAGGCTTTTAAAACTCGTCTGAAATAGGCTTTGACCGCAGAAGGGTTAATGGCAGATACGAGCTTTTTTGACTTGGAAAACGCTGAACACACTGACTCACTTCAGGACTAGAGGGGTACATAAGAGAGTTTGCAGAATGTCAAAAATATTACTCTGATTAGAATTTCAACGTTAGAATGTTTGAAAAGTTTTAGCTCTGAAAAATTACCGACCAAATTCATAACATGTCAAATATTCACGGAATAAACCATTTATTGATTTAAATCCACCCCAAAGCGCTCAAAGCTCACTTACCTCGTGAGTAAGAATATCCCAAAGCACACTGTTAAGCACGTGTAAAGCACAAGTGAGGAGCTACCGCAGCTGATAAGGCACTCACTGAGAGGAGAGGAGAGTGTAACCGCGAGAACTGATCTGAGACAATCACACAGCCAGTCTCCTGATAAGGCAAGGTCAGGATACCCAGCAGCTGAGAGCGACCCACGCGCTCGTGTGTGCCTGTGCGTGCGTGTGAGTGTGTAGTCGATGTGTCGATTGTGCCGTCCGTTCGAGATAGACTGTCTGTATCGAGACTCTTGGCTCGTGAAGGTGCTTTTTTCAGAAACGATGGTGGCTCGAGGAGTACTTTTAAGAATCCGCCTCAGTTAATACTTACTAGGACTCGTGGCGTGGTCCTGTAATCCAGCTTCATGGAGGTCAGGTTTTGAGGATGATATAGGTCTAAAGCGGCTCAGATAGTCTCAGTGATCATCTGATGATACCGCATCAACTCCCCACCACCGTTTAGACATATCAGACTATCACCTGCGTGGTTCGGAAGTCACGTTAAGCCGTTGGTCCGCGTATTTACATTGGTCATTGGGCTATTAATTAATTAATGACCCATTCTAAGGAAGAGTCGGCCTTAGTTTGTAACAAGACTACAGCTCAAGCTCATTACTACCACTCATCACACTCATCTTTCACCACATATTTGCCTTAAAATACCCTCATGAGAGTGGTCGGCATCTCAAATAGTGATTTACTTTAAGAGTCTCGCCTCAGTTGTCACATCAGAGGAAGCCTAAATTCATCGCGACAATGGGTGGTACAGATGCGACAGCCCGGGTTATTCCCGCGCAGTGATAACTTTGTGTGATGGCCACTCCCCGTGGTTCGGAAGTCACTTTAAGTCGTTGGTCCATTTCATTGGTCCTTGGGCTATTAGTTAATGACCAAATCTGGGGAACAGTTGGCCCTAGTTTGTAACAAGACTACACCTCATCATCCATCAAATTTACTCATTTCACTCACCCTTCATCCCATATTCACCTTAAAATACTCACTAGGAGTGGTCGGTGTCTCAAAGTATCTAAGTTTATACTTTTAGTTAGAGGTTATCCTCTAAAACGTGTACTTTCGTCCAACATTAAATTGTTCATTATTACATTGATTAAAACTTGTAGCAAATATTATTTTGCTTAACAAGGCAGTTTTAGGTGCTTTTATTGCTTTATAATTGGCTCTATTCTTCTGTTGAAGTATTTTTCCTGTTTTAGTTAATTGAAACGTCGTTTGCAAATTTTCGAGGCTCTACCTGGCGGCCTCTTAATGGTAAAATTTATAGAGTCGGCGTATTTTGAATTATTGCAGACCCTTGCGCCCTAGCAGCTTAAGAGAACCCTTAAAGGAAGGTGGGAACCGGGCCATACGTGACTTTTCGATTATCTGAAGATCGATTCTCGCATCACCAGATTGTGCGAGTGTGTGTTGCTTGAAAACAGGTTGTAGCCACCTACTCCTGCAGGAATCTCCCGAAAGGACCTTTTCCAGAGCGGCTATTAGCATGATTAATGCATTATTCATTATTGTGAATTCATTATTATTCATTACATGATGAATATGTTTCTAAACGCCTTAAAGGCAATACCTAGAACTGATGAAGGTAACTTCGATTATACGACTATTTCAAAGTAGAGCATTCTAAGGTTTGACAATTAGGCTATTATTTTAAAGGCTTGAATTTTACAACTGATACTGGCAAATATTTCATAAATGGATATTTCTCACTGTCAACAGTCATCACTTAAAATAATAACATATTTTTAAGTTGCTTTCAAATGCTTTCAAGTTTCCCTATTATATCAATAGTTATAACTATGTACCGAAACGTAGCTAATACGGTTGAGTTCCGGGTCCATGCAACTACCTGAAGCTATTCTTATATATACATTTCTAAAAGCTCTTTTTACCTAGATTTAATAAATTTGCTCTTGTTGAATCCCCTACTTATTAAAGTTTGCTTTGCTATTTCTAGCTATAGCTACTTAATTCGTTAAGTGACTTTGCAATAACGTAAAGTAAAGGTCGATGTTAAGTAGTAGAGAGGACTTTGTTGTTCTAACTTCGCCTCGTTATCAAGACAAACTTAACATGTTTATCTACTTCAAACTGAAAAACTTTTTTTACTGCAATAAATCAATAATTTACAGAGTGTTTCAAAAGACTACCCCACTCAATATCTTTCAAACTCATGACCGGAAATGTTCAAACATGCCTAGGCTCAAGGCTGGCTGCTTGACGATGAAAAAAATTTAAATTAAAATATTACGTCAGCGGCCAACTACAGCTGCCCACAGATTCGGGTTTACTGAATAGGCTAGTATTTTTAATACTGGTTTTGGTTAATAACTGAGTTTATTTTCTACAAAGAGTTGGTTTTATATTTTTATTTTGGAGAACATTTTCGGTCATTCAAATGAAAATTGTGGTAAAAGGGAATTTTTGAGACACTTTGTAATCTACATACCGAATATCCTGCGTTAAAATAATGTATATAGAAAAATGAGAAAACAGTTTTGTCCAACTGAAACATGAGTAGTGAGAAGTTGTAGAGTGGCGTAGTGGCGAATATTTCCCGAGGTAGCAATTTGGTAAAAGCCAGCATAAACTTACGTTTTCTTCTGGCAACCCGAGTTATACTTTCCATTAGATGTGTATTTTAACACTTAGTAGTGTTAAACTTTCGCCCAAACTTATATTGACCTGTAGTTTTGTTTTCTTTTTAAATGTTAGTTGGTACTACGAACTCGTTAGTATGAAAGAACGTAGTAAGATCATTGAGTTAAGGTATTCAATTTTTTCTAACAACTAAGATAGGTTACTCTCCATAATTATATTGAAAACATAATAACCTAATACTAAAAATGACACTGAAATAAAAATGAAAAGAATAAAAATTATTATGCGAAATATTTGTTCTTAAAAGTTTTTTAGTACTCGTAATCTGGAAGAAAAGTAATATCCAAGAGTCTTAAAATTTGACGGTCGGTGTCACAGATATAATTTTGTTTTCCGGTTTACACCGCGTCAAAATGATAATAATTAGTTTATTGATCTAAATCTACTTTTTTAAACTCCCTACTATATACGAGTATTTGACTTTTTTATACAGGTCTACTTCAAACCAAAGAAAATTCAATGTCATAGGGTATTTCAAAAGCCCACCCCGATATGAATTTTAAGCGTTGAATATAAGCGACGTTGTTGCAAAATATTTTTTGTAGACTTGTTTTATATTTTATATAACTAATAATAATTAGTTTGAAATATTTGGGCCTCGCTGTGGAGTACTTGTTTAGACACTGAATGTGCGAAACTGATTGGCGGTGTGAACTGGAAGAACTAGATTAAACTATCTAGAATCTTAAAATGCTTGGGAATCGCCAACATCGACAGTAGGCAGGGTATGCTGAAAAATTGAAAATCCTAAAGGCAATAAACTTATACATTCAAGAGGCATTAGCTTACGTATACCACAGGTCGACGGAGGATGTGAAGTTTGGATTGTTAACCCATGCTTCTAATAACTTCATTCCAGTCCATTATCTTACAGCTACCGAGCGAAAACCAACTTACGCTAACTATGGAATAGCCTACATCAAAACCTGAAGGGCTATCAAGAGGTTTTTCAACGGAAGATTGAGATGCTGGCTTCAAGAGAACCCTTTTTACACATTAGAGGAGTAATATTATTTGTACTCTCGAGTATAAAACGTTGTACCTTATTATAAAGCGTTGACAGCTGATCAATTAAACAACTATCCAAGATAGATTTTAATTAGAATTGTCTTCAGATACCGTATGGAGAGTAAGATGTGGAAGAGTGAGGCAACGACACATTGAGATGGTGATACGTAATAGAGTAATACAGTGATAAGGTGAAATATTGATACAGTGATGCGATAAGATAATGAGACAGTGATACGGTGATATATCGATACAGTGTTACGATAAGATAATGAGACAGTGATACAGTGAGATATTGATACAGTGATACGATAAGATAATGAGACAGTGATACGGTGAGATATTTAGATAGTGATGCGATAAGATAATGAGACAGTGATAGGTGACATATTGAGAGAGTGATACGGTGAGATATTGATAAAGTGATACGATGAGATAGTGATACAGTTATTGAGGCAGAGATATCGAGACAGTGAGACAGTTCTACAGTTGAGACAATGAGGCTGCAATATATCCCAGATAGAGGGACAGTCAGCTGAACAGAGACAAAGCCTGGCGAGGTCAGTGGTTGATTCATTGACCAACCTTGACTCGTGCAATTAACTGACCGATACAAATGGAACAATACGTGCAATGTTTACCGGTTTGGAGGTGAGGACAATCTACCGGTGTGAGGCGGTCTGATCTATAACAAGACAATGAGTCACCGCTCAGCGATCCGCTTTTTCTGCACTTCACGGACAATCTGAGCAGTTCAATGTTGAGATGTGTCGGGAATAAATTAGTCGGATGAAATAAAACGTCTTTGTTGTTGGTGAAGTGAGGATTATAAAACCCTGTCTTTCTGTATACAACCATTTAGGGGTTTTGGGAGGGAGTAAAGGCTCGTCCTATAAATAGATAGAAGATCGAAACCGCCACGAGCGGACCCATGATGGGTTGGAATCGTGCGCGACTCCGAAGCTGATTACTCTGCTAGTGCGGGCCCGATCTCCACAGTCACCACTTACAATTAATTTTGTAATACGGTGGTGTAAAGGTCGAGGTTGAGTGGTAGAGAGAATTTGCTACTTCGCCTCGTTAAACAAGACAAACGTTACCTTTTTACCTTACCACATCATTTTAATGTGAATCTGGTACCCATGTAAAAGTCGAGGATAGAGAGGGACTAACTTCCTCTCGTTAAACAAGACAAACTTTACCTTTACTTTACTTTTAAGGAAACCCTAACACTTTCACTTAACCCCAAGATAACACCCATTGCGCACCAACTTTTAGGAGATTGAACGTTTAGCTGATAATATGTGTACCATATGTGAGATATTAAGGTAGGGGAGAACCATAAAAGAATGAAGGCTTATCTAATGCTTGTTCATTTCAGGTTAATCTATAAGAAATTTATAGATTACTCGAAACATTGTCCTTAATTTCTTCCTTTATTGATTTGCTTTTTGCTTTCCTCTTGATTTGATCTAAAGCTTAAAAGTGTGCTGGAAGTAGAAGAACAGAACTGCCCACAATAATTGTATGGTAGCTCATCATTTATCTGAGTTTGGAATACTTGAATACTATTCCAATACTATTGAATACTATTTACTTGAATACAATGAATACTATTGTGAACGTTTTCCACCGTCGGAGGACAAAAAGAACACAACGTTTCGGAATCTGGAATCTGATCCCGTCTTCAGGCCATAAGTAATCAAAAAGGTAACATTAAAAAATGAGGTGCTTAAAAACGTTTTAAATCTCTTTTATCATAACTATAATATTTTATTCGTGATATTTTTCCATTCCAGCGTAAGCAGAACAGTCATGCTCTAATAATTTGGCGAAAGTTACCCTGATTACTTTAGGCTTGTTCATTTTTTATTGTTATGTGTTACATTTTGAACTATTTTACCCTAATGACGGAATCAGATTTTTAATCATGAAACGTGACGTTAGTTTTGTTTACTAACGTTGGAAAACGTTCATAATCATATGTCAAACTCAGAATTTCTCATCGTCAAAACAAAAGAATGCTTATTTATTTTGTTGACACATATTTTGCTTCAGTTATTGTTTTAAAATGTTATTTAAAATTGTTATAACTTAAAGTATGTAATAGTAATGATAATGAATGGAATGTTCGTTATATGACTAAGGTACCTTTCGTCGACGTGTAATATTGATGCCCAAACACGAAATATTCCAACTGTTATCATACTAATTAGGCGAGTTATTAATCAAGCTTGGATCCCTGCTAATTTGTTTAAGCTAGATCAAAACTTCTAAATGTAATTTCTTAAATGAATTGTTCGTTCCAACTTTGAAATTTATATAAATCGCAACGACCAGTTTGTTGTTGTAATCAGGATAACGTCACGGCATTTAGGAATACAAATGAAGCCTAATTTTGTTTAGGAGAAGAATAATCTTTGTTGTAATTAGTGTTTTTTGTTTCTTTTTGTTAAGATTTAAACTTTGGCAAATCAGCTTTTAGATGTTTTCTACAGATTTGTTACTGTCTATCTATCAACGTTACAGTGTTTAAACTATGATTGTGACCTTTTTTCATCGTTAGTGAGCAAGATGATCCCGTCTTCAGGTGAAAGGTAACCTAAAACATAACACAGAACATTAGAAAACGAGCTAGCCTAAGGTAATCAGCATAAGCTGACCAGTCAAGCACAACCAAACATGTTAGCTGGAGACTTTGCCGGGTTTCTTTGAGTTGTTTCTTGTACCTAAGTTTTAGGATGTCTTATGCTTGTGGTTTTGTTTTTAGGCTATTTTTTAAGTTTTAGTATTTTGTATTTAACAGCCACATGTTGTTTGGTTGTTCTTGACTGGTCAGTTTATGCTGATTACTTTAGACTTGCTCGTTTTCTAATGTTCTGTGTTATGTTTTAGGTTAGTTTCCATCTGAAGACGGGATCAGATTGCAGATCCCGAAACGTCGTGATCATCTTGCTCACTAACAATGAAAAATGTCCGCAATAATAGTTTAAACTCTCTCACCGTCAACAACAAACTTCAAACAAAATATCGACGTTAGAGTGTAAAGTTCATCACCATATACATTGCATTATCTATGACCATAGCCTGATTAAAGGTATGGTCGAAGTAGTTTAATATGTATTGAAACAGGGTTAGTAATATGTTTGCTGACCTGTGTTTTGTTCTGTGGTTTTGTCATCTCGAAGGGCCTGAGTACTGATTGGATTTCTACTCAACTTTGTCATGTAATTTAACTTCTCCTGAACAATACATACACGTGTAGGGGTATGCAGTCAAGTTCTAATATACGCTTCCTCAGGCAAAAGCATTGAAAATACTGTATTTGTTTAACTCCGTTCTGGGCACAGTTTGAATTTGGTATGTAGACTTCATAATTATTCACAAATTTTGGTTGAAAAATCAACAAATAGTAATGCTTTTAATTTTTTAAAGTGGATAAGGTTGCAACAGTTAGGGATTTCCAAGAGATATTATGAATTAATTTAACCTAATCTCACTCGAGGTAATAGCAAAGATAAAGTTTCTCTAAATTATATTTGCCTTTAAAAAATTATACCCATGAATAAAAAACAATATTTTTATAGCCCAAACAATTTAAATTTATTTAGGTTACAATAAATTGGACAGTATTGAGAATTGTACATTTAATGCAAAAATATTTAGCAGCACAAGCATTAGACTGGTCATATGTGTGTACCTTATTATCGAATTTCGTTCGGGACCATGAAATGAGCACCGATCTTGACACCCAAAACACTCTTGGAGAGTTTTTCATACAATTTATACACTTGTATGTGTGTGCTCTTTAAAGGTCGTATTTTTATCATATTCTCATGAAATAATTTAGTATAAATGTTCCTTTTGTAAATATCTCGGTCAAGTTTGTTAGCGAGGAAAATCGGACCACCGCAATCTTTCTTTTGGAAGGAAGAGGGGTGAGTTTTCTAAATAAAAGGGGTTTAATGCTTTAAAACAGCAAATTATATCTGATTTTGATGACCTTTGATATAAATATGTGTTTGACAGTATATCCAGTAATTTACTAAAAATTATGAAAATCCATTGAGTCATTTAAAAATGGAGACAAAAAAATGATTTTCCCCTATAACAGTAGATTGAATAGTCGTGACATTTGAAATGTGTTATCGATTCGAGATATGTAATAAAACGTGTAGTAAAAGTGTACTTAAGTCTGAATAAGAGTAACAAATAACAAAGGAAATTCGATTAACTCATGCCAGCGGCGCTTCAGCGCTTAGGGTCCTCTCTACCACTCAACCTCGAACTTTACCCAGCGTAACCGTAAAGTCACTTAACAAATTGTTAGTGGTGACTGTGAGGATCGAACCCATACCACAGGAATGATTATGCTCCGGAGTCACGCGCGATAGTAGTCCGCCACGCGTCTACCGCTAAAGTGAATTCAAAGTATGAAAGTTACTTTACCAAGGCAGTTGATTGCATTATACCAAACTCAATCTCATTTCAACGCCGAGGAACGTAATTAAGCCTCTTAACATAACAGGCGCAAGAAACAGACTGCCGAGTTATACTCACTGATATTATTCTTCCCTTACAATTCCGGTTTCCATTTCTTCGTTAATAACTCTACAAATGGCGGTGATTAGTAAACCCAATTTATCTTGATTATCTGGCGGGCTTTAATTGTTTTAGAGCCTGCTGAGTTATTGGTAGTTTTTGTTTTGTTAGTACTGTGACTCTACATTTATCCTTAAATTAAAATGTAGAATTTATTAAACATATAAGATATATAGATTTATATATATATATATAGATTTGATGCAAATCCTTGAGATCAAAAGACTTAAATATTATATTTAAGAATCCTATTTTCTGTAAAGAGTGTTGAGGTGACTTTTATAGGCCGAAATTAAAATTCTCCAAAACAAAACAATAGCATATTTATGATCACTAAGTCCTAAAGTATAACTTGTTTAAAATCTCATAAGCATACATTTACAAGCACAGCTGAGAGTATAAATTAGTGAATAATACACTTTTTGGAAAAAATTAACGATACTTCTTTACATAATGAAAATGATATTGAGAAATAAAGTTATAAACAAATGCGCTTATAATGGAAATAACTCGAAGTAAACACTATTCTTCTGCGGTAGTCTGATTTATACTGTTTAGAAGAAACAGCTGTTACACAAATTTACTATCAGACAGAGTTAATACCTTACACTCCAAATACTAAAAGAGTGAAAACTACTCAAAAAGAGTGAAACTTCGTTCTTTTGGGTGTTGTAGCCCAGCCACTCTTACTAAAGAGTATTTTCACTCTTTTGGAGTGCCTTACACTCTTTTATAATTAGAGTGTAAACCAAACTTTGCAACAGCTTCTGACCCTGCCAAATAGCTGATTCTTTCCAGAAACTAAACAATCATCAACACAAAACCTTATTTTCCAGGAAATATCCTCGCCTTTACATTTGTCAAAAACCGCTATTTTTGGAGAAAAACGGTAACGCGCAATTTTACTAGCCGTGAAGAAGTAGCATTTATAAAGTTTAACGTTAGAAACCTTACTAACCATGTGGTTTATTAGCTTTACGCTGCCTGTTGTAACCTTGGTCCCACAAATCTACAACAATAATCATCAAACGTACGTAAAGGACTAACACTAGAGTTTACCTTTACGACTAACAAGCATGTTCTGCTTTATTTACCTAACACTCTTTTATAACTCAAACAGTTTCATTAGTACGTTTCAAGTCTAGTTTTTCTTTTTAGCGTTTCTGCCTTTTAGTTTGCCGATGGAATTGGATGGTTGTTTTACAGCTGCTTCTCACATTGTACGAGTGCTAGCATTGATTTCAATATGGCTATGGTAAATAATATGGAATAAAACGCATAATTATAGAAATATTGCTTTGTTTGTCAAATAAATTATCCAATACACATTCGTACGCCAGAGCCTATGCACTACATACCTGTGCAGTTCAGTTTTTCAGACACTTTACCTTCCAAAGTATGTATAATACAGGGTTATTCAAGAAGAATGTCCTACTTTCATTCTGTAGCTTCTATAGTATGAGTGGTTCATGAATAATTTACCTACGATTGAAAAGAAGAAGTTTCAAAGTTTTGTTAACATGTACTAAAAATTAATTTCCGCTTATAATTACCAACAAGAGGGCTGCCCATTCAACACAATATATTTTGCGTTCTGGAATGTCCAAAAAGTCAGTTAGAGAGTTTCGTCGTAGATTTGTGATTTCCTCGTGAATTTCTTTTGTGAGGCTATGTAAGGGTGGTTTACGTACCCTCTCTGACAAAAAATCTAGGTGACCTGCGGAACCGTATCAGAACGGCAGTCAATTCCATAAATAAATATTAACTTCGTGATCTACGGGAAAAGAGTTCGACTATCGGCTAGGCTTTTGCCGAGCTGACAGGGGAGGACATGGTGAGCATTTATATAGAGGTGTACCAGGGAAGACAAACTTTGAAAAGTGCTCTTTTTACTAGTATTTAATTTATGTATATCTAAGTAATAACTAAAGAAAGTAGGACATTTTTGTAATAATCCAAATTTCGGTCAGCACGGTCAACCACCTTAATATGAACAGGTTATTACACTACTATTTCCAATACTTCAGAAGTTATCTAAAGAGAACAATCCATAAGAATATAGAGACAAATCTTTAATGAAATTTCAGATCATTTATCATATTCAGACTGGTCATGTTCCGCAGTACAACAATTATTTAACAAACTCCCAACCTGAAAAATTACGAAAATTTTGAAGCATTTAAAACTAATTTAAAACACTTTCTATTTCAAAACATTTTATATTGTTGATGAGTTTCTGACTGGTAATTAGAGTACTCATTAGGTATTCTGTTTATTTCTTGTTACTGATGGATTATTTGTTTCTAAATTTCAAAAATGAATTACAAACATAAATTTAATTTAGATTTAATTATTTTCAACGTATTTTTGTTTTATTGTTATACCAAAACAAAGAATTTTGTATGGTTAAAATAAATAGATAAAATACTTTTGTAGTTATGGTTTGTCTCAAACGAGTGTTGAATTCAGATTTATAAAGCTTTTCTTAGATTTGGTAATTTATTGACGAGTTGAACTCTTATTTAAGAAGGGCTAAGCACTAATAAGATATGAAAATTAAGATTTACAGGTTTTGCAACCTTTATACATCTTAAGTCGAAACCATATTACATAAAACAGGCGTACATTTCTTTTAGTGAATATGATCAAATACCATTTAATATAATTGGTCTATAAATAATGAGTTATAATAGAGCTCACTCAGAGTGCTTAGACTGATCATTGTAATGTGCCCGCAGGAGCTTTGCTAATGGTTTCAATCTATCAATTGAGTAATTCCTCAACAAGCTCAGCAGTTGGGAAATGTTTTTGATTTTGTATCACGAGTAAATACATAAGCTCTAACTAATTAGAGGCAATTTTAAAATACTGCCAAAAACCACTGAGTGGAACGGAACCTCATTGGTTGTAAGAGTAATTCATTGTAGCATTTTTTCTGATTGGCTGCAATCCTCGGATGTCTAATCATTGAACACCTTAACATTAAATATAAAACTTATGGATGATACCATTTGGCTTCTAAATAAACATTCTGGAAGTCTCCAAATATTATATTGTAGCCTAACTCAAGATACAGTGCTTTATTTGGTGGCTCAATAGTCTTTGTTGAATTGAGCATCTGGAGTGTATTTAAGGAAGCTAGATTCATCCATTGTCTTCTTTTGTTGAGTAATAATTGTCGTCTGCAGACTCATTCAGTCCCATTGTTCATTATCTTCGTCATTTACAATATTGTTGGATCCGATTACGCAGTTACTTTCGATAACTTAATTTTATCCTGAGACTTTCAATTGAACTTTTGACTCCATTCGATACTCGAATCAACTCCCTCCATCGTTTAAACATATCAGACTATCACCTGCCTGGTTCGGAAGTGACTTAAGCCATTGGGCCTTGTATTTCCATTGATCATTGGGCTGTTAATTAATGACATATTGTAAGGAAGAGTCGCCGTAGTTTGTAACAAGACCACACCTCATACTAACTCATTACTACCACTCATCACACTCATCCTTCACCACATAGTTTCCTTAAAATACTCTCATGAGAGTGGTCGGCATCTTAAATAGTGATTAGTGATCAGAAGTTTTAATTAAACAGGTATTTACTGACAGTTTTGTTGACTATACTATTAAATATATGAGGTGAGTTTTAAATGTCCACCCCCTTAACTTTTGAAAAAGAAAAAAACTTTGGAAAAATCTTTTGGGAATGTTCTTATAGAGTCCTGATGTTTCTTTTGACGTACTTTGCGTCACCTACATCCCCACCAAAAACCGGGAAAGGGCCCCCCAAATCTTTTAAATACAAACCTCCCCTCGTGAAATTTTAAAAGAAAGGTATTTTAACACAAATTAACTGACGCAAAGGAAAAACTTTTATCTTTTTGTTATTTAAAAATTATAACTTATCAGTTTTAGGATGCTACGTTTCACATAAAACTTATTTTGAGAAAAAAAGTTTGCTTCAAAATCTTTTAGGTAATTTTTAATGGATCGTGTCATTTCCCTCAGAGGATTTTGAGGAAAAGTTTGTAATTCAAAATAAATTGTATAAAAAGTGGGGAATTTTAAACCTGATATCTTTTAATTTTCACATAGATATAACAAAGAAAATGATTTAAGATACACCCGTTTTCGTTGCGTCGTTCAAAACGTGTTAAATTCCCTTATTTTGAGGTTTCAGAAAGGTGGGAGGGTTGTATTCGTAAATTTTAAGGCCTCCCTCCGGTTTTGGGGTAGGGGTGGTTTTAACTTGGAGATCCTATAAAACATTCCCCAAATGATGTTTGAAAACCCGTCCTTTTCAAGGTGTTAAGGTGGGTGGAAGGAAATTTAAAACTCCTTGTATGTATGGACTTTATTGGGTTCCTAGAAACACTTTCATAAACTCGATTGTGGAGAACAGAGGACAAAAGGGCACTTCCGGCGAAGTATATCCCTGTTACAGGAAATTAGCTAGGATTCACGTTAGCGCTTGACTTTATTCCAAGTGTTACTTACTTTTAGCTTGACCAAACTAGGCTTCTCCTTAGCGCTGGGGAAATGAAAGGACAAATTAGTCAAACAAAGGAGCAATAAGAGGACAATTACAGCAGGAATCACCTAGGGCAGTCACTAGTAATATCCTGTCAACTATTTACTAAAGCTTTACCTCAAAAACGACAAGGTATTAATTCCCCTTTGGCAAGTCCGATAACCTGGCAAGTTTCAGTTCATTGTGTATTATTATTCAAATACTTTAGGGAGGATCAAGTTTTTATAGTGTGAAACCTTGAGTATTCAACGTTTCTATTGACTAAAAACTACTCTAACTAAAAACTACGTCGTTTCCTAAACGTAGTTCTGTATAAAAAGATTTCCCGTTAAAAAATAACGTTTTTATTCGGTAATCCTACATGACTCTCTAAAATGCACAAAGAGGAATAATTGGATTTTAAATCCATCAGACTTCCTTTTAACCCTTTTATTCTCTTATACGGATTATTCCTCCAACATTACGGATAACAAGATAACTGGGTGGGTATATTTTGACGGTTAATGTTGTTTTTCATTCATTATCACTGGATTTATAAACACCAGTCGAAACAAATGTCTTACCAGAAGTTTTTAGAAGTAATAACATGGTAGAAATGTAGTTATCATTTCACAAAATAAATTAGGATTGTTTTAAGTAAAATAAGGAAAAAAGTTAAGGACAGAAATAATTTTAAAATCTGGGGTACAGATAAAGTTGAGGTGTAGTGTTATAAATAATTATAGTATAACTTATTTAATTTTAAAATCGTGCATGAGCTCATCAGGGCTATAGAAAGATTGATTACGAATTATTTGAAGTTTCGTGAGTAAATCTATAAAACTGCGTTTGTTTCTATGCTTAAAAGTAATTTTTATAATATTGTTTGAGTATTAAACTTGTTTATTATAAATACGATATTTTGGTAAGTATTGTGTTTGCTTTGGATCGTACTTTACTGAATTTATCTTATATACTATTTAAATACAACATGTTAACAAGGCGCATTACAAGCGTCAACAAAATAACGATGTAGTCTAACGATGACTGTAGTTTCCGAATGTAAAATAATTCTTTGTTTGCGAGCGGCTGGACTACGATATCTTGGGTCAATTTTGAACAAGCGTATTTTAGTTGATTTATATGAGTTTCCGATCCAACAAAAGATGTTTTATTATGATAACTTTACGTATGTACTATTTTTCATGGTGTCAAAACAAATTAAAGTGAACCCTCGTCATCGTCACATTTGTCCGCTCGTTCTGCGCGGCCTTAAGCATTATATTTACTAATGGGTTCAGTTTATCAAAATTGTGCCAACAGTTTTGACATTTTTAAGTGTTCTCTTGTTGTGCTTTAGCAGCTTTTGATAGCTTAAAGCCCTCTGTCGGCGCTTAATGATGTTGAAAATAAAATTGAACATTCTACGATAGTTAAAATTTTCACAGTTTAAAACATTTTAAGTGATTTTTCCCAAGAATAATACGAAAAGAGAAACTAGTAAAATTGATCTTCTTAACCTCAAACTTCACTATTCTAAGTTGGACGGAATATTGGTAGCCGCGGGCTACTGCACATGGGATATTTCCCACACAGTTAGTCATTAACTTTTCATTGAAAACGAGAACTTTTATTGAATGTGTTTTTACATTAAATCGATCTCCCCGCCACACCACCTATAAAATACATTTGGAATCTAGACCCTTTGTTGAAGGGGGCCTTACATTCATTTGACCTACTAAACATAATATGTAAACGATAATAGTTTCTCTTTCTATCACTCATGGTAAGCTATCATACTCGGAGATATAATAGCGTGTTGTATAAAACTCTCTTTTCCTCTAACAAAAGATTTTTGTGTGTCATTTGCAGTGTAAAACTTTCAATGTAGAAATATCCCAGAAAAGTCCATCCCCTTCCTAGACAAGAGCTAGGTACTCAACATTCCTCGTCCAAACAGTGTACGATTTTGGACTGATGACTATATTTTTTTACATTTTGATTACTCAATACGTTGCAACAACAATCAAACTCCAATAACTATTTATGATACTGCAATAAATACTATGTAAATTACCTCTTAGACAAAATTTTCAGAGGTTGGGCTATAGTAACCTTTACCAACATACAGTACAATGCGACACTAGGCAGTGAGATTACACTGTACATAGTGCCTCTGGTCAAAGCATACTGAGGTAATGAGACAAGACAACCGGAAGCAATATGCTCAACTCTAGCTAAGAGCTTGTGTGTCTTGGTATGACAAGCCTCTATCAACAAGTGTACAGACATACAGTACAATGCAACACTAGGCAGTGAGATTGCACTGTATATGGGGCCCTCAAAGCATACTGAGTTAATGAGACAAGACAAACCGGAAGCAATATGCTCAACTCTAGCTAAGAGCTTGTGTGTCTTGGTATGACAAGCCTCTATCAACAAGAGTGTACAGACATACAGTACAATGCAACACTAGGCTGTGAGATTACACTGTACATAGTGCCCCTGGTCAAAGCATACTGAGGTAATGAGACAAGACAGCCGGAAGCAATATGCTCAACTCTAGCTAAGAGCTTGTGTGTCTTGGTATGACAAGCCTCTATCAACAAGAGTGTACAGACATACAGTACAATGCAACACTAGGCTGTGAGATTACACTGTAGATAGTGCCTCTGGTCAAAGCATACTGAGGTCATTACCTCAAGACAAGACAAGACAACCGGAAGCAATATGCTCAACTCTAGCTAAGAGCTTGTGTGTCTTGGTATGACAAACCATCAACAAGGTGTACAGACATACAGTACAATGCAACACTAGGCTGTGAGATTACACTGTACATAGTGCCTCTGGTCAAAGCATACTGAGTTAATGAGACAAGACAGCCGGAAGCAATATGCTCTATTCTAGCTAAGAGCTTGTGTGTCTTGGTCTGACAAGCCTCTATCAACAAGAGTGTACAAACATACAGTACAATGCAACACTAGACTGTGAGATTACACTGTACATATTGCCTCTGCTCAAAAGCATACTGAGTTAATGAGACAAGACAGCCAGGCAATATGCTCAACTCTAGCTAAGAGCTTGTGTGTCTTGGTATGACAAGCCTCTATCAACAAGAGTGTACAGACATACAGTACAATGCAACACTAGACTGTGAGATTACACTGTACATATTGCCTCTGCTCAAAGCATACTGAGGTAATGAGACAAGACAGCCGGTATGCTCAACTCTAGAAGAGCTTGTGTCTTGGTATGACAAGCCACTATCAACAAGAGTGTACAGACATACATACAATGCAACACTAGACTGTGAGATTACACTGTACATAGTGCCTCTGCTCAAAGCATACTGAGGTAATGAGACAAGACAGCCGGAAGCAATATGCTCTATTCTAGCTAAGAGCTTGTGTGTCTTGGTATGACAAGCCACTATCAACAAGGTCAGACATACAGTACAATGCAACACTAGGCTGTGAGATTACACTGTACATAGTGCCTCTGGTCAAAGCATACTGAGGTAATGAGACAAGACAGCCGGAAGCAATATGCTCAACTCTAGCTAAGAGCTTGTGTGTCTTGGTATGACAAGCCTCTATCAACAAGAGTGTACAGACATACAGTACAATGCAACACTAGGCTGTGAGATTACACTGTACATAGTGCCTCTGCTCAAAGCATACTGAGGTAATGAGACAAGACAGCCGGAAGCAATATGCTCTATTCTAGCTAAGAGCTTGTGTGTCTTGGTATGACAAGCCACTATCAACAAGAGTGTACAGACATACAGTACAATGCAACACTAGGCTGTGAGATTACACTGTAGATATTGCCTCTGCTCAAAGCATACTGAGGTCACGAGACAAGACAGCCGGAAGCAATATGCTCTATTCTAGCTAAGACCTTGTGTGTCTTGGTATGACAAGCCTCTATCAACAAGAGTGTACAGACATACAGTACAATGCAACACTAGGCTGTGAGATTACACTGTAGATATTGCCTCTGCTCAAAGCATACTGAGGTAATGAGACAAGACAGCCAGGCAATATGCTCTATTCTAGCTAAGAGCTTGTGTGTGGTAAACAACACTATCAACAAGAGTGTACAGACATACAGTACAATGCAACACTAGGCTGTGAGATTACACTGTACATATTGCCTCTGCTCAAAGCATACTGAGGGTAATGAGACAAGACAGCCGGAAGCAATATGCTCTATTCTAGCTAAGACCTTGTGTGTCTTGGTATGACAAGCCTCTATCAACAAGAGTGTACAGACATACAGTACAACGCATCAATTGGCTGTGAGATTGCACTGAACACAGTGCCTCTGGTCAAAGCATACTGAGGTAATGAGACAAGACAACCGGAAGCAATATGCTCAACTCTAGCTAAGAGCTTGTGTGTCTTGGTATGACAAGCCTCTATCAACAAGAGTGTACAGACATACAGTACAATGCAACACTAGGCTGTGAGATTACACTGTACATAGTGCCTCTGGTCAAAGCATACTGAGGTAATGAGACAAGACAGCCGGAAGCAATATGCTCAACTCTAGCTAAGAGCTTGTGTGTCTTGGTATGACAAGCCTCTATCAACAAGAGTGTACAGACATACAGTACAATGCAACACTAGGCTGTGAGATTACACTGTACATAGTGCCTCTGCTCAAAGCATACTGAGGTAATGAGACAACACAGCCGGAAGCAATATGCTCACTTAGAACCAATTGGAGTAATACTTATAACCGAAGTTCTCTTTTGTGTTTAAATATATTTTGATTTTCGTATAGTAAATTATGATAAATTACATTTGAATTATTCATTTGTTGCATAGTATACCTATTCGCTTATTATACAGGGTTATTAAAAAAGAAAGTCCAACTTTCGAACAACTTTATTTCGGTAATTATTACATTAATATACATAAATTAAGAATTTTTTGTCAGAGAGGGTACGTAAATCTTCACTCGTACATAGCCCTACAAAAGAAATCCACGGGGAAATCACAATTTACGACGAAACTCTCTGACTGGCTGAACTGACTGGCTTTATAGACATTCAAGAACGCAAAATTTCTTTTGATAATGGGCAGCCATCTTGTTGGCAATTAAAAGCGGAAATTACTTCTCAGTATATGTAAACAAAACTTTGAAATTTATTGTTTTCATCCACATGTAAATAATTCATGTAGCACTCATAATATTAAAGTCACCTTAGAATGAAAGTAGGACCTTATTTTTTAATAACCCTGTATTATCACCATAATAGTTTTTTGGCAATTTGTTAAAAGCTTTATTTTATACAAAGTCATAGATTGTTTGGGTGATATTTTCTGACTATCAATTGTTTATTTAATTAATAAAAGGTTTAATCAGTGAGTTATTAGAGGCATAAAGATATAGGTTTATTTCAAATACGAAACATCTAGATCACGTTTAATTTGGATCTTAGGATTTTTCAATTGAATATTGGAACTGATGATTTTTTTCTGAACTTGATGGAAACTCCGTAAGCCTGAGGTCAGAGGCCCTGTAACTCTCGTGATCATACAGGAGTATCGGAGGCAAAGATGAGGCTGAAGGCTGAAGCAATAGTGGGAAAGTAGCACAGTAACAACTTGTAAAGAAAATTCGATTCACTCATACCAGCGGCGCTTTAGCGCATAGCTGCGTGTCGGCCTCTTTCTTACAATTCGTTTGTCAACCTTTTACTTAAAGACTCTTTGGAAGAATAAAACACTAGTGTGACATTTAGTAAATTTAAATCTTAGGTTTTCGCGGTTGCATTAGATCATATGAGTTTCAATAGTAAACAATGCTTTCGATAACGACCCTTTTAAAATAGTCACGGTATTCTGTTGGTCCATTTTCATTGGTTGTCGGGCTATAAATTAATTACCCAATTTGGGGAGCATCGGCCCTAGTTTGTAACATGACTATACCTCACACCATCCACCAAAACACTCATCACACTCACGAACATCTCTAATTCGTGTATCAAAGTCAAATATCAAGTCAAGTATCAAGTACAAGTATCGAGTAAGCCATGTCGCAAACTTCACACATCAAGTAAGCAGCTACTTGTGACTCCCCTCATTAATATGATGCTTTTTTTTACAAACGTTTCATAAACACTCACGACAGAGAAGTAATCACGATTCTCATCTCGAGTTCTTAACTGTTTCCTTTCATAGCTTTGTGTTTGCGACTGTTCAAAGGAAGAGCTCACGGCGTTCAATTATTTCATTAGCGAAGACGTGGCTGCAAGGAGGAAACTCTGCCTATGTCTTGTGCGTCAAAGCTGCATTACAGTATTGTGATTTATATGTAGAGCAAAACATAAATAGACACGTTAAATGGGAGCGAAGATGATATAAGTATGATATATGTATTGTGCACTTTGTGTTAGATGTACTTTAGTGTGACGTGTCTCCAAGGGGATGAAGATATACCCATGAAGATGAGATAATTCTCGAAACGCGTCGGCAAATAAACGACTTCGGATGCATCGCTGGACAAATGTAAGTTTGCTTCAAGAGCATCCCAGAAACCAATTACAATTATGACATATGTGCTATTTGTTTATCTCCAGGCTTTATGGTTCAAAAGCGCCACATCATTCCTAAAATGTCTGAACTGGACCACTTTGTTCACATTTCTTTGATTTGTGCTTTCTTTGTAAAATACTAATTACTTGTGGGTAGTTCTGAACAAAGTTATATAATTCAATCTCAACGAATTGAAGTCCATCTAGATTGTTACAAATCATCTCGACTCAAAAAAATTAGCGGCTGTAAGAAGCCGTCAAAGGAAAAGCCTGATCGTTTTATAGAAAAGCTACCTTTTAGAGAAAGCAACAGTTTAAAATATTGCTTTTTTTAACTAAAGTTTTTGTTTTTGACCCACTATTACTAGTCATAGCTATGATAATATACAACAAACCTGTACAGTATAGGATCTTTAACGCACTAATAACCGCTACCATTTACCTTTTAAAAGTACGTAGGGGTGTCTGTGCCCTTAAATATTTTCCCATAAGTACAATTTAAAATCATTTATTATCTTGGAACACCTCACGCCTACAACTTTTGTCGTATTTTTATAATATATATTGAACTGTAGTAAATGCTTAGGGACTCCACTGAGCCAAGTTTCTATTTTCTCATAGGTTTAGGTGTTGATTGAAGCGTATATGTCTCTCATTACTGCAGCTAACAAGAAGGGAATTGTAGTGAGGGAGTCCTTTTTGTTCTTGCTTGGAAGTCATGTACTTCAGGTAGGAAATATCCTCGTTAAATTATAAATAGTCATTTATAGTTCTTGCGTGAGTGCTTATGATTTATACAGGGTGACCGATAAGTAAAGTGCCAGATTCTGGGAAAAGGTTATATGGGTCGAAATAAAAAGATAATCAAGAATAAAAATATTTCCAAAAACGCTTATTTAACCAGATATTTGCTATTTTATATTTTTAACGAATTATTTATCATCTCCGACACCATTTATAAACCTAACATAAATCTGTATCTAAGTAAGACCAATTATGGAAAAAACGACTAAGATGATCTAACTTATCATTTAAAAACGGTGGCTATTTTATGGTAGTTTTAGGGCATTTTTGGCGTTACACCTTATAAAGTGAATAAATGGTGAACTTTTACTATAAAATGTAAAGAATAACGTTTTGTAATGAATGTTATTACCTATTTATTGATACCAAGTTCATAAAATCTATTGAGAAACAACGAAGATTTGGCTGAAAACAGACAACTTTCCACCTTATTTTCTTGATGTTTGCCACGGTTTCCCCTGTTACTTTGTTGATTCTTAACAGATTTGTTTGACCTTGGTGTCATTAGATAGCCAATAAAACTAGCTACAAAACGGTAAAATTTACATTTATCGTTAAACTCACCGTTTATTCGCTATTTAAGGTGTAATACAAAAATGCCCTAAAAATACCATAAAATAGCCACCGTTTGAAAATGATATGTTAGATCATGCTGGTAAGTTTTTCCATAAATGGTCAAATCCATAAAGTTTGAGTCAACTCCGATAAGTGGGGAGATGATAAATAATTAGTGACAAATATAAAAAGGCGTATATCTGGTTAACTAAGCGTTTTTTGAAAAAGTTTATTCTTAATTTTCTTTTTATTTTGACTCACATAACCTTTTCCTAGAGTCTGGCACTTTACGTATGAGACACCCTGTATTTCATTACCACTTTAAATTGTATTAGTTATTTTACCATACACACCCCTGAAAAATAACACCCGTACATACATTTTAGGTGCAAGTTTTAAACATGTCATTATAAGCTAAATTGATAACAACTGTCGATTTACGCACACAAGCAATGCACATTAAGTATCGTGTTTAGCCGAAATCAACTTTACAATAAGAAAAAGGAAATTCAAGATGTTTTCGTTCTAGACAAGACTCAAGAATAAAGCAATATAAATTCAGGAATAAGACTTCCCGTACAGGTGTCTCATGCAATTCAGATTTCGACTTCTTATTGGTTCAAGATTTATTTATGAAAGGGACTAAAAGTGAGGAAGTATTGCTTGGTTAAGTAATCAAATATTAAAAAGTAAAAGAAGCTATGAATTAAGTAAGGGAACTGTTTCAATTCCATTGACGTCTTTGTATATATTTTAAAATCCCATTTATACTTCAAAAACACCTAAAATATCCTTCTAAATTTTGTTTCATTTTTTTCTTTTTTTTTTTTTATGCAGTCTCCTGTTGATGAAGTTGTATATTAGTCAATAACTTGCAATTGTTGCAAATATTGACGAAAAGAAGATCAAAACTACTCTTACAATATGACGTATTCCAAGCATATCCAATACTTTAAATGGTTTTGAAAATAGTTTTGATACTACCGTTAATCTTTCATACCCCTCAAGAATTTTAACCTTGAGGTTGCATAAAAAATCAATGACACTATCTACTAACAATTTGCAGGACTAAAGTTGTAAACGAATAAAGTTCTTAATGTATTGACTATTTCATAAATGAGCATAGTTACGAAGAAAACTGACAAAATATATTCATATAAGCACATTTAATAATTATGGTTAACCTCTAGTTTAGAATACAGTAGCAGCTCACTTTTTTGAGAATCATGATGCAGTATTAAAACTAATATGCTTTGTATTAAAGGCATTCAGAGTTTGTTTTCCTTTTATTTCTTTCAAAGCCACTGACAAAGCCCCACATTCTCTTTGATTCTCCAAACAATAAGAGTTTTTCCCGCCATTCAGTTAATACAACCCCTATCCGTTAATACAATACCACATTTTGAATATAAAAACAACACTTGTATAACTAAATATCACCATATTACGCATTAAAGTCATAAACAACTTTTTGTAAATAATAAACGTTACGAATTATTGAATTACGATTGAAAACTAATATAAAAGTCCAACAGTTACTAGTATGATAAGTTATTTTGAAGGGTTTCTTGCAATGTTGTGGAATGTTTCATCAAAGAAACACTAGCTACCGCGCCCAATTGTTCTAATTGCTGTCAAATTAACTGAAACTTGTTTGGTATATTTAAAAATTATAAAACATTACATAATACGTTATTAGACATTTTAACTCTCAGGATTTCTTGGCTGGTCACAACTATAATCTAGTTTTGCCGATTTCACCACGTCAAAATATCATAATAATTAGTACACAAGATGTATACAGGGCCAAGAAAAATTGTGGAAACGCCTTAATAACTTTTTGACCAGTTTTTTCAGAGCAACCGAACTCAGTACATGTTATTAGAGGAACCAAAAGTACCTGTAAATGCATACTGACACTTTTTGAAAATGGGTGATTGAGGGGTAGCCCATAATTTTATAGGGAAGCACCATCGAGTGACACCTCATTTTGAAGGTCTTAGAATACCCCCACCCACCCCCAATCACCCATTTTCAAAACTGGGGCAAAGTGTCAGTATGCATTTAAAGGTACTTTTGGTTCCTCTAATGAAATGTACCGAGTTCGGTTGCGCTGGAAAAACTGGTTATAAAGGCGTTTTCACACTTTCGCATAATACAAATCTGTGTAACTTAAAATCGACGCCATTTCTTTCTGGGTTAAGATAGAGACTTCTAGTTTTCAGCATTCGTCAACATTTTCTATTACCTTTAAAATAAGGTGTCACTCGATGGGGCTTTCTTATGAAAATTATGGGGCTTCCTTCCCATTGTCCCGTTTTGAAAACTGGGGTAAAGTGTCAGTATGCATTAAAATGTTTACTTTAGTTTCCTCTAGTAAAATGTACCGATTTTGGCTGAGCTGAAAAAACTGAGTAAACATTTATAAAGGCGTTTCCACACTTTTGCCTGACCCTGTATAAGTCAGTTTTTGCAGAACATAGTTACAACACGAAACACACAGTAGAATTTGACAAAGCCAAAATATTGGCAAACCTCCAAACTTTACCCGAGATTCATCCGAGATAAATATAAATAATAGTACAGTGACTTCAGCAAAGAAGGCATCATAAAGCTTTCCATACGCTGGCAACCAGTTCTGAAGAAGCCTTTTTGATAGTGTTACAGCCAACGAGAACATCGACAGTTGGCATCCCTGCTCCAATAAACGATTGGCAGAGCTGCCACCAATAGGATAGCAGACAGAAAATGTTTCAGTTTCAGCCAATCAGTGACTGCAGATGATATTCCACAGCGAGAGTGAAGTATTTCAGACAAAATTAATAATAATAATGTTTTGACGCGCTGTGAACCGGCCTCAAAAGGCTAAAAGTTAAGTAATACTTACAGTTTGATTTGAAATAGCAAGATACCAAGTCTCTAAACGCCGTGATTGATGCATCTGAAGACTTCTCGTGGAATATACACAGCTTTTCTTGAAGGCACCAGGTTTTAGATTACTGCACTTGTCTTCCAGATCTCGATCATAACACTGCACCCGCAAGGACTGTTGAGAGTGGGGTTGGGACCACTATGAGGAGTATCCTTGCTTCCGCCTCCTCATACCGCATTACACCCAAAACAAGTTGGATACAATCATTCACACTTAAAAGTGTCATGTAAACGACCTGCCCTGGATGCCCTCTGCAAAACGCGACCCGAAAAATTAAAAAGAACACGAAACCCCGCGAGCAAAGGGATTTCTCCGTGGATAGAAGGTGCGAGCCATAAATCCTGCGAACCATTTGTTAAAAAAAATTTAAAATCGGACACCTAGCTGCCCATCAGCTAAGGCCCGAGAAAAGCCGAATATCTGGTTCTGCATGGACGTGGTGGCTCTAGCATCCTTCTTGAGTACGTCTGGGTTCTTCTCAATAAATTAAATTAATGAATACAATTTTAAAGTTTCCATGGAGATAAAATCAAAATTAAAAATAAACTGTTTACCAAACATTACACGATATAGCAGCTGATTGAGTTATAATAATACAGCTGAGGTATAATAAATAATACAGGGTGCTTTAATTTGCTGTAAAACATAATATAACTAGTAATTCCTCTAAGAATATTCCCGCATCCATAAAGCTGGTTTTAATTAAAGAAGTTCATAGAAGTTTTGCTGGTTTGATACGATGAAATTAGGGCTAAGAAAAGCTCTCTATCACTCAACCTCTACCATTAGCAATGAATCAAAGCGGTAGCTATCGGTTTCCAAATTTTGGGAATAAATTACGGAGTCAGTTTTGGGTAGCTTTGAGATTATATGTAGAGGCATATTATTAGTACCTAAATAATATTGAAGCAAATTTGTCATCTTATCTTGAATTGTTCAAAAGTGGTAACACGTAAAAACTAAGTTATAATCCTGTATAGTTGTGCAAACATAATATTGAGCACTCTCTTGCTTAACTTGCGAAATACCCTATTCTTCTTTAAAGCTTTTTTATAAAAGTCTTTTAGAGGAATCTTCCTTGTAAGATTCACTCAAGCAAAGTTATTGAAGACGACCCAAGGCGTCAACCGCTGTCGATACCAGACATGGACAACGCATTAACGCTGACCACGTCACTGAGCCTTTGGGTGGATCCCTTTACACGCTGCTCTAACCTTTCAAACACTCAATACAACTATATTTTTATGGACATAGATCAGAAAAAAATTGAAAGCTGAGTTTTTAATGGGTAAATATATGTAAATATGATTTTAGATTCGTGATAATCTTTTTAGGTATATCCTTGCACCATAGTCTTCCTAATTTGGCGTTAGGACTGCTAAACTGAATATGTACTATTTTCAATACTCTAAAAACTACTAAATGTTCCTTATTTCCTAAGTGCGTAACATAAAAAAATGAAAGTTTTTACTTTAATGGGTCAATATATATAGTTACAGCTGTATAAGAGAAGGTGTTTTTCCCAAGTTCTTTAAAGTTTCAAAAACAACTCCAATCCACAAGAAAGGTTCTTGGGATCTCCCAGAAAACTTTAGGCCGGTTTCAATATTACCTATCATATCTAAAGTGTTTGAAGCCATTATACAGAGTCAACTTTACAATTATTTAGAATCTAATGGTCTGCTCACGGTCGCTCAATACGGCTTTCGCTCTGGTCTTTCAACAATAGACGCAGTTGACAAAGTGGTACAAGCCATTGTTCAGGGCTTTAAGCAGAGACTTTACTGGGGTTATAGCTTGTGACCTCAGTAAGGCATTTGATGTAGTGGATCATGCTTTGCTAATTCGAAAGTTAAAGTTCTATGGTGTTGGTAACACCACACTCAGCTTGTTGGAGTCGTATCTGCACGACCGTGAGCAGTATGTCTCAGTTAATGGGATGAACTCTCAAAGGAGAAAGGTGGCTCATGGTGTACCACAAGGGTCGATTCTTGGACCTCTGCTTTTTGTGGTAATGGTTAATGACATAAATGTCAACATGGGCTGTAAGGTTATCAGCTATGCTGATGATACAACTCTTGTGTGTTCAGACAACTGTCTTGATAGAGTAAAAGAAACAATGAGTCTCTCTCTTAACCAGGTTTCATCTTGGTTCCAGGCTAATTCATTCCTTCTGAATGTCTCAAAAACTCAAACAATGATTTTTGCACTTAGAGAAATTTCCAATGAAGTAGATAGTATTAAGATTCTAGGTGTAAATCTCGATTGTAAGCTAACCTGGAGTGTACATATTGATGTCATTTGTAAAAAGCTTTCTAGGTTAATTTTTCTTCTAAGAAACCTCATAGATGTAGTGCCAGTAAATTATGTAAGGTCAGCATATTTTTCCTTTTGTCAAAGTTTGATTTTGTATGGTATCAGGCTTTGGGGATGTGCCCCCGATGTTCTCAGAATCTTAATTCTGCAAAAGAAAGCAGTAAGAATTGTGTCAAAAGCTGAACATCTTGCTCACTGTAGGCCTGTTTTTGTTTCAGAAAAGATTATGACAGTGTACAGTCTATATGTGTTTGAAGCCATTGTCTGAAAACCAATCCTGATCTCTTTGTTTGTAGAAGCAGCTTACACAACCACAACACTAGAAATAGTTCCACACTGGATGTACCTTTTGTTAGATTAAGAAAGTCACAACTAAATTCTCATGTACAGTATATTAAGCTTTTTAACATGTTACCTTCCTCTGCTCAGTTCCAGACCCTGTCCAAATTCAAATCCAACCTGAAATCTCTCCTCCTGGCATATCCACTCTACTCCTTGCAGGAGTTTTACCATCTGAACCCAGTTGTTGTAAGTAGCTTTTTCTTGTAAATAAGTTAAGACTAGCTTGATTAATATTTTATTTTCTCAACATTACTGACGTGTCCGATTGCTACTATGTTTGGAAATAAACGTTTTGTCTATTGTCTATTGTCTATTGTCTATAGTTATGATTTTAGCATTTTAGCATGATTTTAGATTTGTGATGATCTTTTTTAGGTATATCGTCGCACCATAGTCTTCATAATTAGGCCTTAGGACTGCTGAAATGAATATATACTATTTTCAATACTCTAAAGACCACTAAATTTTCCGTAGGTTTTAAGTGCGTAATATAAAAAATTGAAAGTTTTGACTTAAATGGTCCCTGAGGTCGAAAATTATGATTGTCTCTTCCATATAATTAGTTTTAATGGGTGGTGGCCAGAAAACTTTATTTTAACTGAAGCTTGAGTGATTGGACTTCTGCTAACAACCTTGACCTACGACGTCTGAATACCCTTTTTTAGGTGTTGTTCCCATTGTATTATGATTGCAACATGATGCTAGTTTTAGGGTGTTTTCAAACCAACAATATTGAGCAGTTTTAAGTTTTTTTTGAAAACTATTTACATATTTTATTTGTGTCTTTTTAAGTTCTGGGATCTTTTTTCCTTTCACCTTTTCTCTACAACAACCCAACAATCAATTATTATTGATTGTAAATATAGCTTTTAGCCTGAGTATTATTTTTGGATTTTTGTTGAATAATAATAGTTGAAAACCTCAAATCCTGCTACCGTCAAGGATTAAACTTTACCAAACTCAAATCCCCTTCTCTCCACAAGGGAGTAGGTTTAACGTTCCTAAAGCTTCATGAAGAGCAAACGAAAAATGTAAAATGTCAGGTTGGTTCAATAAAACATGAAATCTTCAAATGTGATGAAAATTTGAATATGGTTTCAGGAGTTATATCAGGAGTTATGGTTTCAGCAGAACTCTCGTTGGAATGCCAAAACTCAATAATTATTTTTTACCATGGATTAAAAGTTGCCCTTTTAAACCAATTCTGACACAAAACGTTATAACTAAACAACCACTTTACTAAGAAACTAATAGAGGCCTTTTGTAGAAGGAATCTCTGTGACTAGACATAGTACGTATTGACAGCTCCATATATCAGATAATCTAGTCAGGCAGTGACAACCAGGAAACTAATGGTTCTCTAGAGAGAGAATATATCTCTCTACGTGACGTCACTGCAGATTTGTGTATAGTGGAAAGATGTGTGTATTGTTTAAATGTATTTGTTATAAAATAATTGTTGGTGATTATTTAAAACATGCCTTATTTATACGGACTTTTATAAGTTATGGCCCCTTCCCCGGTGAGTGTTTCTAAGCTGACATCATTTGATATAAAAACAATATTTATTCATATATTGCACAAAACTACAACAAAAAGTGACGATTGTGCTTAGCTAGAGTTTGATTGTTTTGGTTTATAAATAACTCAAGTAAACCTAATTGAATGATGGATAGTTTAAACAGAAAATTAACTCTGAAAGTACCTTGGCCTGCCCAAATAGTACGTATTTTTTTTTTATTTTTAAACTTTAATACGTTTAAAGTAGCATTTATAACGTTGGTTGAGCGTTAAATCCTTTTATTTTTATATAAGTTGTCTCTTTTCAAACAACCCTAAAGTGCATGTAAAAGTACTGAGAAATATTTCTACTTTTAGTATGCTATTAATGACAATCACCAGTCCATGAGATAGTCTTTAGCTTGGTCAGTGTATAAAACTGTTCAAATGTTTCGCTATACAAATTTTCCAATTTTGTTTAGGTTGAGACTTGTTAAATCTTTAATTCTTGTTAGTTGAAATTGTGGAGATAGTTATTTAAAATAAGTATTCTCAATCAATTATTAACACAACAATAACAGTTAAAACAGTATTTAAGTACTAAAGCTGTAGTTGTCTTTGATTGATAACATATAAAGTACTGTACAAGCGATCAGGAAATAACAATATTCAAATTTACTGGTACCTAAGTATACTTATCGATTTATTCCACTTTACAAAGCAGAGCGAACTTTAACTAGACTTTAAAGTTAGTTGCTGCAGGATTATGCAGTTCTTACGTAAAGTTTTACCTTGCTACCGTTCTACCAAACACTACTACAACTATATACTGTAACTATATTGTATAGTCTAATGATTACTTCTGTGTTGTTTTTATTACAGTATTACCCCATTAATTGTTTTAAATTACTAGTATTTAAAAAACTTAACTTGAACATCCTCAGAATTATAAATTGACATGTAATTACACTGCATTAAACCATTCTCAAAAGGAGAATACAAGTATTTTACAAACAGAACCAATATGAATTTATCCCCAATAAAAATATTTTGTCATAAAAAATAAACATTTTACATTGTACATAAATCAATGGTATGCTTAGTGAATTATTTGCGTTGACTGGAATATAAGCTGATTACTAGAGTATGATAATCAACCATTCGCTCTGGCTTTGGTACCCAGCTCTGATTTGTTAATTATATCTGACCATTTCCACAAGAATGCAATCTATTCAATAAACATGCTTTGGCTTTGCCACAAATTAAGCCGATTAAATACTATTATTTGAACAGTAAATTGGCTTTGGAAATATTTATTGTTTAAGCTTTTGAATGATGTGTTATATCATATTTTTCTTTCCTCTTGTGATGTACAAGGTGGTCATACATTGCTATACACATTTTAGGATTGTGGCAGTGAATGACCAATTGACTCAGAGACGTGTAACTTATTTTATTAGGTGGCATATTTAAAGCTATTTTATTAAATACAAAAGACAAGACATTACTTGTACCTTTGCAAGTAACTAAACCATTTCCCTGTGCTTTTTGTGGTTTGCTCACAAAGTTTGTTGTCTAAATTCAACCTCACACCGTGTTTTTTTAACATTGCTGGAGTTATGTTTATCTCTCAATTTCCTCATTGTTTTGAGATTTATTTGTGAACACTCTGTCCTTGACATAACCAAAACATTCCTAACTCTTTGACTACCACGTTTTCAGACATTATACCCTTAGACTTTTGTTGAGGGAGGGAGGGGAATCATGTCAAGGACAGTGTTCACAAGGGAAGTTCAAGACGTTGTGACACTCGAGAAAAGAGTTCGAGAGGTTATTGAAGCAAAACTCCAGGAAAGCTCAGAAAAATATGGTAAAGGTTGAATTCAGACAAACTTTGCGTGCAAACCTCATAAAGTTCGTGGACAGGCTACTTTAGAAGTATTTTAATGTGATATCTGTTGAATTAGAACAATTACATTAATAAGAAACATTGCAGCAACATTGTTTGAAAAGCAATAACTCTACTTTTGGATCGGATCAAAAGAACTATTTAAGGATAAGTATTTTTAATCTCAGCCACTGGGGAAAAGTCATTGAAAGGGTTACTGAAAGTCCAATTACACTAAAAGCGTTTACCTCAGCCCTACTGGCTTTGACATTGTCTCCAACTTTGTACTCCGCCTGGCTTGATAATTCCATTTGAAAACCATCAATAACTGTCCTTAGATATTTAGAAATTAACTTATGAGTATATATATATATATTAAGTCTTCATCGGAATTCCAAGTAACTGTTTAATATTATGTAATTTTTCAGGTATGCACTGCTGTCTATGAAGCACTACGTTACTGTTGTTTGTGAGTATTATAATTATTTTCCAACCCGTACACAATTTTATAATATATTTAAACCCTGTTAACCGATTATATGCAAACGGTTATTTAACAAGAAATTTTCTTGTTGAATACAATGGGGTAAAATTGACTATCCTATCCATCCAATTGACTATCTATTGTGAAAACTGTTAGAATACTTTTCAATTTCAACATCGTGGATTTTTTATTAATTGCTTTCCTTAAATTGGCTATTACTAAAGATGATCGTAAATATCTGTTGAATAAAGTGACAGTAGAGCTTATCTTTTGTGATAGCTTAACCCTTGTATAAAAACATACCAATTTACATTTAAGACTAGGTTGAAGCTATAGTGCAGTTGATTTCGTTGATTTTGGGATAACCTTTTTAGTAATTAAATATACCCTCATGAACACAATTATGGAACCAAATGATTTTCTTTCATTTCATCGCCCATTTTACGTTTAAAATTGGAATTTTCTTTAGCAAAGTGTACGTAAATGTTAAAACCAACTAAACGATTACAAAAACTCAAACTCAAAATCATATAAGGTGTTAAACGAAAAAGGGGCAATGGAAAGAAAGAAATTCATTTGGTTCCATAATTTTGTCCAAGAGTGTATACGCATATTTGACATTTAGGTATAATTGATATGTGCTTAAAGTGCTGGTTTAATTACTAGATATATTTAAAGCACTAAACAGTAGAGTAGTGTTTGAAATGAGAATGAGTTGAGAGTTATAGATGTACGAGTGATTTTCTAATAAACTAGCAAAAAGCAGCGGCGGGATTATTGAATTTTCTTGCTAAGCGTTGAAATAAGAGTAACTAACATACAATACGTTTTATGTATTACTCGGTGAATGACGTGAATGGAGGTAGCATCCATACACTCACACACACTCATCCATTACACAAGCGCGCACACCCACACACCCTCACTTACACAGTAGCCTGAGGGTGCAATCTCTGTATCCCCATTGTTTGTATTTACACTGGATTCCATCTCAATTACTTGGTTTAGTATTTGCATTTCAAAATAATAAATAAAAAAAGTTCTTGTATTGAATTTTATACTCTTTGTAACCAACCTCAAACGTCAATTGTTGTTGACGATGGTAGGGTTTCCAAAGTTGAAATATTATTTCGAAGGCTTCCAATGGTTTTTTAGCTAGCAAAAAGAACACGACGTTTCGGGACATGGAATTGTATCCCGTCTTCAGGCGAAAAGTAACCTTAAATTAACATAACTTAAAACATTGGAAAAAGAGCTATCACAAAAACAATCAGCGTAAGCGGACCAGTTACTTTACTAGTGTTTTGAAATTTTATTCAAGTGTGAAACACATTGTGATTTTATCCTAAGTATAATTCAGTTTTAATTAAACAGAGCATACTCTAATTAAACTATATAAGAACAAATATTAGTTTGAAATGAAAATTAATTAAAATATCTTTGGCTAAGGGAAGTCCATTGACACAAAAGCGCTTACTTCAACCCAAGCCACTGGCTCTGACATTGTCTTTGTTCTTAACCCAAATCAGTTTCTTTTGCTCTTTTACTAATCACGATTACATTTTCCATTTGTGTGAGACTTTGAGTATAAAAAGCAATGAAACAGATTAAACTAGTCAATGCGATAAGAAACGACCCTTTAATTTCCAAAATAAAAAGAAAATGTCTACAAAACTCTTTCAAAATGTATAGCAACGAACCCGTTTAAACTAGTTAATATCGTTGAACAGTACAAGATAATTATTACTTTTACTGTGTACAGTAAATAAATAAATAAATAAATAAATAGTTTATTGCGGAAACATATTAACATGTTATGCAATCGTCATTTTTTTAGTCTAAAATTTTCCACGCATTCTGCCATCGAAGTCTCATTCAAACATACATTTTGTTCATTCACTCTCTCCCATTCATTCGATTTATTCCACTCTAGCTCTATTGTAAGTCGGTGATTTCCACGGTCTCCCAGTTATGTGCCGTGAACTCGTCTATACTGTAAAACGCTTTTGTGACCAAGATTTGTTTTAGACGAGCTTTGAAAGCCTTCGGCATTTGGGCACTTTTGATCGAATTTGGCAACGAGTTGACCAATTGAACTCCTGCCTGAGAAGGCAAACGTTCATGAACTATCGTTCTGTGTCTCCCAGTTCGGTAGTTCTCCTGCCTCTTGTTTCGTAAGAGTGAATGTCACTTCCTCTTACGTGGTCACATTTTGATTTGAAAAGAAGACAAGTTTGGAGAATGTAGAGGCAAGGTAAAGTCAACAATTTCAAATTTTGAAAAGCTGGCCTGCACGACTCTCTTCTTTGAAGTTTTGCGATTGTCCTAACGGCTCTTTTTTGAAGAATGAAAGCTCTTGAAAATTGCGTTTTTGTACAACCTCCCCACAACTCTAATCCGTAAGACAGGTGTGGGTAGATTACTCCGTAATACGCCGTCATCAGTACCTGAGTTGGGCAGTACTCGGATAGTTGCCTCAAAACATAAATGCCCGAGGTTAATTTTGAACAGACACTGTCTACGTGACAATCCCAAGTCAACCCTCGATCAAGGTGTATCCCAAGGAACTTTGTCGAGTAGACTTCTTCGATTCAGTATCGTCCAACATGACTGTTGGATTATCTGAGCCCGTTGGTCGCAAGCAAAATTGAATGAATGTTGATTTCGTTGGATTGGTTTTGAGGTTGAGCTCATTGAAATGTTGAATTGAATTGTTGAGCTCAACAAACGTTACGCGTTCGAGTTCTTGCACTGAAGGTGCTTTGAAACACAAAGTCGTGTCATCTGCGTACTGGACAAGTTGTCCCTTTTGTACCGATGAGCCAACATCGTTAACGTAAATCAAAAAGAGCAGTGGACTAAGAATGGAGCCTTGGGGGACCCCATAACTTAGCCACCTCTCCCCTGAGTACATTTCCCTTTCCTATTCCCTTCCTATTCGTATACAATACTTTATACATTTCCCTTTAAATTCCAGAATACAAGGCACATTTCTGAAGAATTCTTTTAAACTGTAAATAAAAACCAGGTCGACACGGAACTGAGCACTAAAACCCCATAAGCATAAGTGAATCGAGTTTTTTTTGCAACTTTATAATAAAAAATTCACTCTGTTCATAGTCTCGCATCGGCCGTTCTATTACCAAGGGAGTTATGAGGCTGTTCACTACGCTAACAGACTCGCTACAGCCTTTGGCTTTAGACTTTCATTTTATTTTATTGTAATTTTTTAAAATAAAGTAGTCTATTATGAAGTGGTACACTCTCATTTGTCTTATGGAATTATATTTTGGGGTAGCTGTGCTGAAACTAAACTGTTAAGAGCATTTATCCTCCAAATATTGGCAATTCGAGTTATTTGCAAATTGACGTCAAGGACATCGTGTAGAGATTATTTTAAAAATCTAAACATTCTTACATTAGCGTCACAATACATTTTTGAAACTATATTATTTTGTGTTTCAAAATGTAGTTTAGTACAGGGCCAAAAAGAATTTTCACGATACACGCTCAAGTTCTACTTTTAGACAGGATATCCATAGACTACTTATTTATGAGAGATTACCGATTCAGGCTGGCGTAAAACATTTTAACAAGCTCCCCAACGAGATCAAACGTATACTGCTAGAACTGGCTTTATTCCAAAGGAAACTTAAAGAATATTTTTTGTTGATTAAGGCTCCTTACTCTGTAGCAGAGTTTATTGCAGAACCTGATAACCCATAATAAGGAATATTTAACATAGTAAAATATATAGTAATTTCAGAATCAAGTTAGCCAATTCAAACTACAATAACTAATTAAAATAAGAAAGACAAAATTATAAGACGTATATGGACATTATTTCACCGTATTTACCAGTGGCTTAAGCCCTTTTTGGCATTTTTAATTGTAATTCACCTCTCATTTCACCAATATTGTATCATCTCCATTTCATCAAAGTCAACACAGTTAAAAAAGAGTTAAATTATTATTATTAAATAACACATTTCAAGTTTCTTTAAAATATGACTACTCCTTGCACTATTATAGCGATAAGTCAGTTTTTTGTCTCCATTTTGAAAACATAAATTGCTGAACATAATAACAACGACCTTTACCCTATAACAACGGAAATAATTAACATCAAAATAATTTTATTTTTATCGACTCTGAATCACGATAAGTGGTCAAGATAGTGGATGACCACCATTTCTGAAGTGTTACTAAGTACTGTATAAGTTCCCGGTAACTTGTGGGCTAAGCCTTCTTGCGAACCTTTTTACTTTAGGAAACTTTGTTTCGCCTGAGTTTAAGGTACAATCAGTTAAACCTGTCTCGAATGAACACCTTTATTGTAATGATGTATTTGTACATTATCTGGGGGTAAAGGACGCTTTGCATTTTATATGCAATTTTGCAATTATAAGATCTTGATTGTAATGAAGGTTTTAAGTTGCTCGTGTTGAAAAAAGATTGTATAAACTTAGACTTTGAGAGCCGTGAAGAGTTCATTATCGGATTCTTTTTTACCGTAAATAGAATTCGAGTTGAAAACACAATGCAACAAAATTATAGTACACAATTTGTTTATTTTTAATTACCAGCCTAATTGTGCTTTTTTTGTGAATTTCGTTCGAAAAAATGAGATATTTATGCGGTCATCATAATTAGAATCCATAACCATGAAACCTATGGAATGAGACCATAACCATGAACCTGGCCCAGGACCATGAAATGATAGCTGATTCTGACTCCTAGAATGACATTAATTTTTCGACACATTTTGTGGTTAATGTTTGTTAGCAATTTTTGAAGTTTTCATTTCAAATAGGTATTTATTACTTTTGCAAACTGTGGTCATCATGAATAACAAACTTTGTGTAAATACGAGATGTATACTTATATGTGTATACTCTCTACATAGGTTTTTTGTCCGATTCTCTTTTATTTAATATATTGGTCAAATTTGTTAACCAGGAAAATCAGACTACCGGAATTTTCCTTTTTTGCAGGGGAGGGGAGATACAAAAACCTTATTTTCATGAATTAAGGTAGTAAATTAAAAAATAGTTTGATTATGAACATTTAAAATAATGTTTTTTGATAGCATAAATTAGTGTCATATACCAAAGTTAAGAAAATCCATTGAGTAATTTTAAAATAACGGCAAAAAAGTAATTTTTTGCTATAACGTTGTAGAAGAGTACGAACAGCCGAGGAAGAAGGCCGAAGCGAGATAGGGAGTGTAGCGAACGAAAGTTACAATCAGAAAATTAATATAGCAAATTTCAAAGAAAGTCCGCTCCTCTCTTGCCAGCAGGGTTATACCACTTAGCTGCGTGTTGGCCTGGTTATATAATGTAAAGCACACTTTCATATTACTCACTCGGTTTCGTGATGTTTACATCGGCTTGTGTGGTTTGTGCAGTTGACAAAGGTTTAAGCGGGAGAGATTTAACACAATGTTTGTGGATTACGTTTTCACCAGCCAATTTAATATCACGTCACATGGTTTACCTGTTGTAATTACACTGAGCAATGTTTTATTTAGATATTTGTAACAATTTGACTAAACTTATAGGTTGTTTTTTACGTATTTTCTTCTTACGATATACAGGGTGAGTTTTAAATGTCCCCCCACCTTAACTTTTGAAAAATGAAATTCTTTTTAAAACCCTTTGGGGAATGTTTTTATAGGATTTTGAAGTTTGTTTTTACGTACTTTGCGTCACCTACCCCCACCCATAAAACCGGGGGAGAGGGCGCCCCCACAACATTTGTTAATTGAAACCCCCTCCCTTTGCCGCGCCTCGAAAAAGGGAATTTCTGCACAAATTCAATGACGCAAAGAAAAGTTTTTTGTTGACTAGCTTTTTGTAATACTTATTTAAAGATTGCAAGAAATCAGCTTGAAAATGCCACATTTAACATAAAATCATTTGTGTATGAAAATCTTTCTTCACAATACCTTATGGGATTTGGTTATATGGTTGTGTGTTTCCCTCCAAAGATGAAACAAAATTGCCATTTAAAGAAATTGTATGTGAAATGTGGCATTACAACGTTGATTTCTTGCAATCTTTAAATAAGTATTAGTATAAGTATAAGTACGAGTGACGATAGAAAATGTTCTTTGCGTCGTTGAATTTGTGTTAAAATTCCCTTTCTTTCAAAGTGCCACAAAGGAGGAGATTTCCAGTTAAAAATTTGGGGGGCCCTCCCCCCCGGGTTTGGGATGGGGTGTAGGTAACGCAAAGTACGTCAAAACAAACTGCAGAATAAAAAACATTGCTAAAAGAGTTTTAAAGAAATATTTCCTGTTTCAAAAGTTAAGATGGTGGGAAGGGGTTAATTAAAACTCCCTCTACTTATACGAGTATAACACCTACTTACAAGTGTAAGAAATTTGAATTATATCTATAAAAATCGATAAACTTGTTCTACCAATAATTTTGTTTACAAATTATGCAACGTTTCGACAGATTTGAAAAATCCTCTTGTTATCAAGTGAAACCTAACTTGATTATATACTAATCCTAAAAGCTAGTGTACGCTATACTACAGATAAAGAAACATTATAATCAACCTATACCTGAGGAGGCGAGGTAGAGTGGTAAAGAGGACTTTGTAGTCCTAGCCTCACCTCGTTGAAAAAGACAAATTTGATCTTTTATACATGTAAGCTAAATAGACATTAGCTTAGAATGAACATAGAAATTAGCGACATAGAAAGAACATATCAAGTGTTTTTATCAAGTCTAGGCTAATTAGGATTTCAAACAAACATTTAATAGGTATTACAAAAAAAGAGTTGAGATTAAAACATTGTCTTTGCGTCGTTGAATTTGTATTCAAATTTCCTTTTTTTGGAGGTCCCACAAGGGGAATTTGTATTTTTTAATTTAAACCAAATGAGGGTTTTTGCGTGGGGGTGGGAGACGACACCCCTTTGTATGTCAAAATAAACTATAGAATAATTGAAAAACATTCCCTAAAGGGTTTTAATTTTTTAAGTAAAGGAGGGACGTTTAAAACTCACCCCGTATAAGCGGCGTTTTGAAATCGGGGTTTACCTGCTTATATCTAGCTTATTTTTCATCCAAAACTACTGATAATTACGAGGCCTTTTCTACGACAGTTTTATAATAATAAAGGCATCTAATGTACGGAAATAAACCATTATGATCATGTTACAGTTTACATGAATACGTTGTAGTGCATTGTTTAGGCACAGGCAACTTAATTAAATGATCACCGTACACATTGACCTGCACTGATTGTAGCCTAATTAGTCTGGAGGCAAGTGCCTCCTCGTAGGTTCCTTATCGATACAAGCTGGAGGGTAAAGTCAAAGATGCTGAGGTAGGTAGACAGCGCATGATTGCCAAATGACTGAGGCCAAGACACTCAACACTTTTGTGGCAGTCTAAGCACAGAATTCGCTTGCGCAAGTTCTTTCTCGAAAATCACACGATTCGGTCAATTTTAAGTTATTGGTATTGAACAAGCTCGAACATGTAGAGCCAAGGGGGAGAAGGACTGCAAGAAGCGGCAGCGTACGCAGCGCATTTTGTGCGTGGGAAGCCGAACTACGCTGATTTTTCTGCCTCAGTCATGTGGCTTTTATGAACTATCTTCCTACCATAACATGACCTTTGGCAGAGCCAACCTCTTTGTAAGAAGTTCCAAAAAAAGAAAACCTAAGGATAAATCATCAAACGTTATCTTAAAGGTCTTAGCGTGTTGGTTTTAGTCTTGGAAGTCAGTAAAACTAGGCCTAAGCTGTATTAATTATCAAAGCACATGCTTTTGTAGGTAAAGGTATGTGGTCAGTAGTATAAAACGAGTAGTGCTCGATTGCAGACTTGTACCGTCAACCTCTGAGCTATGTCGCTTCCATTTGCAAAGAAACTAACTCATAACATTTACCTTTTAAAGTAAATGAAAAATTTACAGGTTTACCTGATTTGTACAACACATTTTTTAACCAACGTATCTGGACATTATGGAACATTTTTAATAAATTATTAAGGTAAGTAACAAGCAAAACACATAAAGGTGTAAGGTTAATAATGTCTCACGTCTTGGTACACAGTAAATAAGCCTTGCATAACCGAGGCTTGTTCAAACATATGCTGGTTCTGGGTTTGCTCGGCAAATAGCATTTCCACAAACACTTTCTCAGGTCTCGTCTTTTCTCAGCTGGGCTAGTTAATTTCATATTACATTTCGTTATAAATTAGTTTATTTATGGTAAGAAGAATTTAGGGGTTTCGGAAGATTTATTAATAATTGATGGCAGTACCATAGTTATAAATTGAATGCTCGATGTATGAGTTAAAATCCCTAGAAACATAATGAAAATTATTTTATTATAATTAAACCCCTAAATATGATCATAATCTCTTTTAGAATAACATGGCGTAACGTTTATTACTAGTAGAACAAAGTTTTAAAATATCCATCATGTCATCGGGGTTTCAATGTACTAGCTAAATGGTTTAGAGGATACATAAAGCAATAAACCCCAAACAGTACTTTTGATAACCATTACAATAATGCTACCAGTACAATTTGATAACCATTTTTAACTTCTAAAAATTTGACTGTCAAAGCCCAAGTGTTAGTTCAAGTGTTAACTTGAAAAGTTTATTTATAGATTTTTTCAAACTAATGATTTCCGACTGTAAAAATTCAACTGCCAAATTTTTGGTTGAAAAGTTGAAGATAATACAGGGTTATTACAAATGATGTTCCTGGTTTTGATTATAAATTTTACTGGATAAAATTGCTCTTAGACAACTTTAATTGGTACCATTTGAAAGAAAAACTCAAAAAGTTTTATTTACACTGGTTTGGATACGTATTTGCTGTTTTTAAGTCAACTGTAGTAGGTGTTGTGTAATGAATTTGAAGACAATGCTTGTTAAGTGCTGGATTATCACATTAATCAATATTTTATTAGTGTCCAACCACTTTTGTGCCAGCTTTAACGAAAATCCTCTTAGTAACCACTCTATTCACTAGTAGTAATTGAATTTTAAATGGCCGCATTAGTAAAATATGTTACTAATGACTGCCTGGGACTGGATTGGGCGCGGAGGTCTGAATGATGGACCGAATCCAGTTCCAGGCAGTCATGTAAAACATCTTTTACTAATGCGGCCATTTGTTTTAAAATTCACTACTACTAGTGAATAGAGTGGTTACTAAGAGGATTTTCGTTGACCCTGCACTAAAAAGTGGTTGGACACTAATAAAATATTGATTAATGTGATAATCCAGCACTTAACAAGCTTTATTGTCTTCAAATTCAAGCATTACACAACACCTACTACAGTTGACTTAAAAACAGCAAATACGTACCTAAACCATGTATGTAAATAACACTTTTTGAGTTTTTCTTTCCAATGGTACCAATTTAAACTGTCTAAAAGCAATTTTACACGGTAAAATTTATAATCAAAATCAGGAACATCATTTGTAATAACTCTGTATATAATTACAAGGTAATGCAATGACAACATTTGCCACACGACAGTATTAATGATAATTGAAATAAGATATAAGGAAAATTGATGCGCGCCAAGCTAAGTCCCACCGTTAAAAGTAGGAGTATTAGTATAGTCCAGACGAAGCTTGAAACTTAAATCATACTGGTGTAAAATTAAAATCATTGATATTCTGCACGAAGAAATCTTTGCAATAACTCATTAAACAATCTCCACCTCAATGAAACTTGTACAGTGGTAGGATAAACATAGCAACTTGGTTCAACCTAGAGGTCTTGTCGGGAACTGAACACTGTAGGCTATGACGTCACTAACTCATTACCTCTTCTCATCCGGTTGTTGACCATTTCCCGCTGCTCTGCTTACGTGGCTTGACGACCACCAGTTTCACGTAATTAAGTGGTTAGTCTGCACAGATTTGTTATACGAAACTGTTTTTGGATTCTAGATACAGGATTAATTACAACGTAATCTTTCAACGTATCATGAAATGTATTTGCAGCCTTTATTTTTAGGTAGTGTGTGGTGTTTTCATTTAATACTAATGCGAACATCATATAACATGCTTACCTCTGCGAGATAAATAAAATAACCTGACACGCAGTTAAGCACTAAAGCACCGCTGGTAAGATGGTAGCGAATTTTGTTTTCAATTTGCTTTTTTGATTCGTTACTACTAGCCTAACTTTCTCTACGTTCACGGATTCGCCTCTGCATTCGGCCTCAGTCAGGCTACCTTCGGCCTTCGACCTCGGCTTTGCCTCTTCTGCGATCACAGACATTACAAGGCTGTTCGCTTTACTTACAACCTATTTTCTCAAACCCGGTACGCTAAATTAACCTGTATTTTTTCACGTCAAGATATCCTAATCAAAACTACAAGTTTTGATGAAGGATAAAATCTTGTAGGTTGCGCAACCTTAACATGATGTCCGAATAAAATGATTACTGTATGAATTTCAATGTATACGCGTACTCTTTAACTCATCACATTTTAAATGGAAATTCTTACTTTGCTTTCCTTACTCATATCTCGCAATACACGTGTCCAGGCAGAAAATGTTTGCTCGCCATAAACTCTGACACAAGCTGGTGACTCATAAATTCTGTTATGGAAGGTAGCATCGGTCAACTGCTTCCATAAACACTTTAGTTTGCTACACGAATGTGCAAAAGGCAGAATAATATTTCGTATAACATACTTATATAGTACTTTTTGCTTAGAATAGGTTTTAAACACACAAATTTGATTCACTTCAGTTTACTCGAATTCATCTACAAAACAAGATCAATTTTACCACGTTTTCTATAATTATGTCCTATAGCTGTTGTTTTGCGTAACATATGTTTAACATTTCATTATTTTCCGTTGTTTTTGTTTTATTTTTTACATAGTTAATTATGTTGTTTTGTAATCATTTATAGATTACAGAAATTCAAGTTTAAAATGTTACATTTTACGTAGGCCCCCTACACAATTCTTTATGGGACACTTTTCTTCATAATACTTTATGGAATTATGTTCCTGGGTTGTGATGATTCCTTTAAAGGATTTTCAAGACAAATTTCTCTTAACAAAAAAATTATATGTGAATTGTGGCAGTTTAACCTGATTCCTCCCCTAGGTTTTTGGATGGGGGTGGGGACGTTTGTCAAAACGAACTTTAGAATTTAATAAAAACATTCCCTAAAGGGGTTTTAAAAACATTTCCAAAAGGGTCGAATTTAAAATTCTCCCTGTATATAACTGACTAACAACTAAAACAAAACTATATATATTTTAGTCTCTGTAGTTAGAAAGGTTTCTAAAAGGGCACATCAGGTGTTACTTTTACGCCGTTGTATAGGAAATTCGCTTGGGATCACGGTAGCACTTATGTCTACGCGTTGGATATGTTTCCGTTAGTTTTGGGGAAAAGGCATTTATAAACTAGAAAACTGCGATTCTAAAACACTGTCTGAGCGACACGAGACTGAGAGAATGTGTCATGGCGTGTGCATAGGAGATGAGTGCATAGCTTCACTGTGAACAGAGCTGTGGTGGATAATTGCAGTAACATTGCAGACATATTGTGCCAGAGACACCTTTTAGATGATTATTTGAAAAGTATTCACAACGGGTAACTTTAGTAATAATAATGTGTAAAGAAATATATACGAGTATATAGTACCCCAATAAGTTTTTTAAACTAACTTCTTCCGGTCCGGTTTCGACCATTAGCCCACCATCTTCCAGCTTACGAGTAAAAGCTTTAGTATATAAAACAACTTTATGATTTGCAAAGTATATAATAAATAATATGAAGACAATTCAAATCGCAACAAATAAATCCTGAAATAATACTATAGTTAATGATGAAATGTTTAATGAACCTTATTTCTTTGTCATATTGTTGATTTCATCAAAAACTGTGTTTCAAAGGTTCAAATGTGTGTTGTCCAGATAGATATTCTATGGATTTACCATCGTGTCTAAATGTATATGTGAATATTCTTCGGAATTCATATATTGGGTTTTTCTATTTGACAACTAAATTAATCTCTAAAGGAAACAATATAGGTCATGTTTCAATCAATTACAATTTCTTTGTTCCTCATACAAATATGTGATTAACGCATGTTTTGTATTAAATTTCTTAACTGGTAATAATAGACAAGCTCATTAAAATTCTCATACATCCACTAAAACTTATAATGTTATGAAATTTAAATTCAAGATATGTTTTGTCCTTAAAAACATCACCAGTTAAAAACTAATGCAAATAAAGAAACATAATAAAACAATTGATCTTGTAATTTTTTCTATCAGTATAAGTAACTTTTAAAAGTTTAAATTAGATAATTAAGGTCTACACGTGTTAAATTTTTAACTTAAATTTTAACGACACAGGACTGTAGTGAAAAGGTTAAATTTGATACAAATGCACGTTTATTCACGTGATTTTTATTATTGTTTCAAATTTTAACCTAGTTTTGGAAATTGTGCTCGTTCTCGACATTTAATAAAGACCTGCATATGGTCAAAACACTATTATTACATAGGACTCGTAAATAAATAAATACATAAATATTTTATTGCAAGAACATTATAAAAAATGTATAGCAATCGTCAGAAGTTATCTACAAAGCTAAAATCTTTCATTCATACACATCGAGAACCTTTCAGACTTACAGTTTGTTCGTATACATTCACTCTCTCCATTCATTCGAATTATCCCACTCTGCAACCCGTCAGTAAATTAATTATGTATGGTCTCCCAAGTGAGTGCAATAAACTCGTTTTTGCTGTAGAATGCTTCTGCGACCAAAATGTTTTTGAAGCGAGTTTTAAATGCCTTGGGCATTAGGGCACTTTTAATCGAATTTGGTAGTCTGTTGACAAGTTGAGCTCCAGCCTGGGATGGCAAACGTTCATGAACTACCGTTCTGTGTTGGGCAGTCCGGTAGTTCTCCCTGCCTCTCGTTTCATACGAGTGAACATCACTCCCTCTTAGCTGGTCGCATTTTCTTTGAAGAAAAGACAGGTTTGTAGGATGTAGAGGCAGTGTCAACAGTTTCAGATTTTTGAATGCTGGTCTACACGACTCTCTTCTTTGTAAATTTGCAATTGTTCGGACAGCTCTTTTTTGCAAAATGAAAACTTATGAAATGTTTGCGTTTGAACAACTTCCCCATAGCACCAATCCGTAAGAAAGATGATACCCGCATCAACTCCAACCATCGTTTAGATATATCAGACCATCACCTGCGTGGTTCGGAAGTCACGTTAAGCCGTTGGTCCTTGTATTTCCATTGGTCATTGGACTATTAATTTATAACCCGTTCTAAGGAAAAGTTGGCCTTAGTTTGTAACAAGACTACACCTCATAACTCATTACTACCACTCATCACACTCATCCTTAACCACATATTTGCCTTAAAATATCCCATGAGAGTGGTTGGAATCTCAAATAGTGAATAGTAATTTATATTTTGTTTGTATTTTCAGTGTTTAATTTCAAATTATAAAATATAACCTTTCACAGCTCATATTCAACCAGAAAAGTTTACAATCATTTTTTAAAGAACTATCTACACAAAACATTATAAGGAACGAGCACAATAACTAGGGTTAGTTTTAGCTCTTGATTTAGATCCTCCTTAGATAAATACCGAAGCCGTGAAGTTTTTAATGGCTTTTAAACTTATCCCAAGAGAAGTTCCAAAACTTGTAACAAAGAACAACACGATTTATGTCAGTTGATTCTTTGTGCAGTTACCCGTGCACGTGGTTTGTTTGTCGTCCAAGTTGCCGTTGTGAAATAAGTTAACAAGGATATCATGTTAAACACTGTACGTAATTCTTTACAACTGCAATTCTTGAGAGAGGGCCGGATAGAGCGGCCGCAGGTCCAACTCTGAGTACCTCTTTAAACATGGGGAAAAAACTGCAAACGACGTTATAACCAACTTAATTCACTTAAATATGGATTTTCCCACGTTAAATTCCCTATCTTATTTCAACGCCGCTTGGGCTCCATCCGTCCGCCTCTTAAACGTAGAACACAACGACGTGAATCGACATACTTCTTGACGTAGATTGAATTTTTCAGAAATTCAAAATAGCAACTGTACAATATTTTTGCAGATTTTTTAGGATTACAAAGGGATTGAAATGAAAACCAAGCCAAAAGCCACACGAAAAGTTATATTTCCATTTACCGTTAACTAAAACAACTATTACCACATTTGCAACAAATTTAACTTGTTCACAATAATCCTATGTCGTTAAAATTTAACACGTATTTATAATCTAATTTCATGGGGGGTTGAAAATATAAAATGGTAGAACTATTCAATTTGTGAAATAATCGTAATTGTATTATGTTTTTAAGGTGGGGATTTGTGTGAAGATTTAAACAAATGTTTATACTTCAAAGTACAAGGTGGGACTTATCGTGATCAAAGCTTGAATAATGGTAATTTAATGTATGTAGGAACTGATGACAAGTGAATTCAAACTTTACGGGTAAATGCTGTTAAGTTATTAATTATCACTGTAACACAAATCCGTATTGAACAGAACCTTTACGGTTTTTGAAACCACTCATAGCTTTATTAAAGTTCAAATCCCTAAACATAAACTACTAGGAGAGCAACAAGTACTGTCAAAAAGTCTTGAAGTTATTTCAAGGTATATATTTATACAGGACAGTACTGTTAAATGAATATACAATACTGAACAGTAGTTTAAACGCCGACTTTACAAACCCGATTCTTCTAAAACAAACACTGAGGTCGTGAAGTTCTTAATGGCTTTTAAACTGAACTAAATCGAGAAACCTAAACTTGTGAGGAAGAACATCATGATTTATGTTAGTTAACCTTCCTGCAGTGCATCGAGCTTATATTCCTTAGCCATTTTAAGTTGCCTCCATATTTTAAAATAAGTGTACATAAGTATTTATGTACAGTATTTGCTATTTAACAGAAAAAAATTATACTTACCCTTTAACCCATATGACATCAAATTGGTTTCTTACAAACAATGGTAAGCACATTGAAATAATCTTAATATATGCAAAAAAATTAATCCAGCTTTTGTTGGTTATGACACAACTCGTGAACAGCTTCACATATTTAAGCCATCTTTTTCTTAAGGTTTCCTAATTGTTTGAAGAATATTCGTACGAAAAAAATTAATACAATAAGACGGAAATTAGAAAAATACAAAACGCGATTTAGTTTTGAACATTTTCTTTATAGCACCTTTTAGTATACAGCTCATAAATATTAAATAACTTTAAATAAGACAGTACTTTTGTGGACAAAGTATGTCAAAGTATGTCAAATGTACGAGTATGTTAAGTATGTATGCTAAGTATGTAAAATGGGCTAGTATAAAATAAATCAAAACTTAATACTCTTTTATCATTTGTATTCCACCAACTGGATTACGAAATCATTGCACAGTCACGATTCGTACAAAGCCTTAATCAAAATATATATATTTACTACAAAACACACGCAGTGATTGATTATATTCTAAAAGTAATTTGGGGTATATTTACTAAAAAAACATTTGCCCATATGATTGAAATATAATTAATTTTTTAAAAGTAAAAACAGCAAGGTAGAATTACGTGTTGTTCTCAATGCTCGTGTAAAAGAGATTTGTATCTAATAATTGTTCAGCGAATGTTCATTTAGAAATTATATAAGTTGAGTTGATTGTTTTCTTAACGTTGATCGAAAGACTGTTCAGTTGGGCCTATGTAGTGCGCTGTAGGCTACAATCCTCACTTGTCAATTAGTACAACCCAAATTCGATGAACTTGTCAGTCTCATAGTGCTGTTTCGTCACATTAATTAATAATTTAACCGTTACATTTTTAATGAAATACTCAAAACTTCAAGCTCGATGGAAGCAAGAGTATGAGGTTTAACAAAGGCATAGTGCACTAGCTAATCACAAACGCTCTTTAGCCAGTGGCGATATGAGTTTTATAACGTGACGTGAAATTGCATTCTGCATAATGAAAACCCGTTCTCGATTCATAATGAGCTTTTCATATCTAGATAATAAAAACGAACAAACATTGTTGTTTGATTATGCATTTTGATTATTATGTTATAAAGGTTAAAGTTGCCGTTTAATACGTCTTATTTTGCCACAGCACAAATTCCTATCCGTTACAATTCTCAGTTAAAAATACAGTGTATGAATTATAATATATTTTGTACTTGGTTAAGTTAAAAGCTTTAGTTTCCACAGTTCTTTTTATTCAACCAAGACTTTTAAAACGAGGTATCACTTAATAGGGTCTTACCATTTAAAATCTCGACCTGCCCCAATAATCACATTTGGGAAAGTAATAAAAATCGACAAAATACATTGATCGACAAAACTTGGTAATATTTAATTTATATTACGCTTTACCTTTTTCAAGATGTTAATTTTAGTGATGCACTATTAAACTCTTGGACGCGTGTTTATTTAAGACATCCATTTTTTTTTGCAACTGATAAAACATCATCCATGCGATGATCTAACTTAGTTTAGTCAGACTAAGATGTTCAAACTAGCTTGAGTTAACTATTCCATCAATCTTGTCTTTAAACTCTACTCAATGACTTGGTCTGTTTGAACAATGGTTTAGAAGTGTTAGTTTATTCATTTCAGAGGTAAACTCAGCTTTGGTTCAATTTGCATATAAGATTAGGAACTACACTTGAAATTCCATTCGCCCAGTTCACTCGTCTCACTGATTTAGACAAGGTGAATTCTAAGTGAGTCAAGACATTTATTGCTGTTTTCCTTTTAAAATTTATGTAGAGAAATTAGCTTAACTTACTTCGTTACAACAACTTTAACTCTCTTACCAAAATTCCTCATTCAGACTTATGATATTGCGTCCATTTACGTGTAACTACCAATTTATTCCACTCACAATCAAATTCAATAAACTCCCTGTAAAATGCCACAGACAAGACAACATTTAAGTAAAACATCTGTTGATAGGATTAAGACCTGCCTGCGAGGGCAAGTCTTAGAAAAGGAAAAAAAACTACTGTGGAAATATTTAAATGCTTTCTTTAAAATAACTTCATGTTTGTTGACGGTTTTAGTTTGTAGGTTCTGTTAAAAGTAAGAAAAAGGTAAATAATTTAAATTTTTGTTTTAAGGTTAGCTGCGATGCTCAAGTTTTAAATGTTCTTACGCTTTAACCTGTAAATTTACCATATTATACCTCAACTAGATTGCTGTGGCAAATACTACCACAATCTCTATACACTATCAGAACAGTGTGGTATGTATGTCACCTAATTACCCCGATGGACAAGTCACTAATTGAGCTTCAAGCTGCCAGTATTGCTCCTCAATTTCACAGTAATTACCATATTGTCTCTAATTTGCACTAATTGTTGAATAATTGTCCACTTCCGGTGATTTAGTACATTGACCACTTCAACTTTGATACTAATTAGCACTTCTGGGTTGGACTAATGTGCTTTCATGAATGAAAATAATTTTGATGATAGATGGTTTGAACAAAGTTTTTTGTAACAAAAGGTGTCTAACTGCTCAAGGCTTTCATAGGATGACAGGGCAAACTTGAAGATTTCTATATGAAGAAATATATGACTATTATAGTATGATGTTAAATAATAACAGAATACTTCGAAGACATATGTTTTAAAACAATAAAATCAGTGATAGTGTCTTTTGGTTGATGGTTTGACACAAGTGAAGTATAAGGGCCGTATTCAGATACGTCACTTAGCTCAGCTCAGGATTAGCCCTGAGCCACGGCTTACTTGAGGGTAAGCTAGCTTCGGCGGCGATGTTGGTATTCAAGAACGTCACTAACGCTCCCCTCAGATGAGCTGAGCCAAGGATCAGTACATCGAAATAAAAGTCGATACTTGACTCGATAGTCATTGTCATTAGTTGTTGCTGGATATGTTGCCATAGAAGAAGGACCATCTCTTACGGGAAAATCACATGTTATTTTGAATTTTATTCTTTGTCAGGTAAATTAGTATTTTCGACGGAAAAATATCTTCATACTATCAATAAGTACATACAAGTTAGTAGTAATTGTAAATAAGTTGAAAACACTATATGCTGATCACAACTGCATTTCAAAACCTATTTTATACTACAAATCAAGTAAATAAACTAATCCTAGATCCAAAACGCACTTTCCTGGCAGAAATAACGTTACAGTTACAGTAGATCGTTTTTAAACAATTTGTATTAACTACAGTTTGTTCTTTATGGCGGGGTTTTTTTATTTAAAATGGTTCCTATTAAAATATTTGTTTTTAAAACCCAATCAAACTTCCCTGATGAATATGGTTCGATAAAATATAAATTTAGGTTGTTATGACCATTAGTTTTTTGAAGGTAGGAATTTGAAAGTAACAACCATGTTACTTTCAAATTGTCGGTTTTACAAAATTGAAGTTTTTGTGATGATAAGGATATTTTTAATAGACTTGTAAATTTTAGTTAAAAAAAATACAGCTAAATAGCAAGGGTTTGTTTTATACATTTTCTAATCAATGATAATTAAATTAAATAAAACAAAATCCAATATTCGTATAAGTATTGGCTTTTGTTTTCTTTTTAATTTAAGTTATATTAACCAATAGTCCAATACTATAGATAAAAGTATTTTGATAATGATGTGTTTAATATGGTAACATAATAATTTTGTATGGTTTTATAAACCATGTATGGTTTTTATGGCATTTGGGAAGCAGACCAATGAAATATTACAAATAATGTTCAATTTAGAGCAGTTTAAAAATCAAATCATGAAACTTTCAATAGTGTATCATTTGACAAAGCATTTTGGTGGAATATTTGATAATGTTCACAGAAAAGACTATATTTCTGCAGTAAAGAGTGTAATGAGGTGAAATAAGTGTTCTTCTATTTACAATAATTGTCCATAACTGTTGCTAGAAAATAGCATCTTTAGGGAATTTGTGATAAATACACAAGTTTATAAACCAAAGAAATGACACACATATTCCGAAACAATATTTATTAATGATAACCTTATATTCATAAACTATACATTCCACCAAATTCAATACAAAACAAAAACTTAAATGTTTCATTTTACATAAATTATTCAATGTTAATCCGGTTTAATTTTTAATCATCGTGTGGTGGTTAAAAAAATTGTTAATGGTAACGAGTATCTAGAAATTAAAGAACAAATATGAAGTTCTAACAGGTTGTTCAATCTTCTTCCAATACTGGCCAGCTAGAGCAGAAGTTGGGTGAAACAGTGCCAGTCGTGGTGACCTGTAAAATAATATTAATTTAATAGTTCTCTGATTGAAATTGAAAAAAAAACGCTTTTGCCAATAAAGGCGTCATCACTTATCATGATGATACCAATGAATGTACTCTTACAATTACACTTATGAAACTATAAATTAATTAATTATTTAAACCCAAACAAATTGTATTAAGCACTCAACGAAGATAATTAAAATTAACATGTACAATGGATATCTAGGATTAATGGGCATATTGAATTTAACTTATTTATCTGAGGTATTTATTTGAATGTATAAGGTCAATAATTGTGATTTTATTGTAAACTATGAAATATACACTCATGAACAAAATAATGGAACCAAATTATTTTCTTTCATTTCATCGCCCCTTTTTCGTTTAAAATTGAAATTTTCTATAGCATAGTGTACGTAAATATTAAAACCAACTAAACGATTACAAAAACTCAAAACTATACAGCCTGTTATACAAAAAAGAGGCGATGAAATGAAAGAAAATAATTAGGTTCCATAATTTTGTCCATAAGTGTATTTTTAAAATGGGAAAATCAAGTTATATATTTTATTATTTTATAAACACATACCTAATTTGGTTGGATTGGCCGAATGTGGTTATTTGTTGGCCAGAATAGCCGTAGCTCACCCAGCAGCCTAGCTGTGTTTTCTTTCAAGACTGGCTCATGTAGCCGCACTGGTGTATGTATGGTAATTTCAACTGAAACAAAGGGTTTTCATCTTCATCTAATGTTACATTTGCCTGTCTCAATAAACAGGACTCCCTTACAAAAGCTCAATTCATCTGGGAAGCCTAATTAATCTATTTCCTTTTGTTCAAATAAGTAAAGACTAACCATTAAATTACTTGTTCATCACTTAACTCTAACTCATATTGAAAGATACACATCTGACTTACAACATTACCTAAGTTACGGATTGCCTTTTTATAAATACTGGCAAAATAAAGTAAAACCTGGGATATTTTTTACACAAACCAAGTACACATGCCTACCGTACTAGAGCAATTTTAATCTCCTAGACAGCATCAAAAAAAGTAGGTCTGCTAGTCATGATCCAAAATCTAGTCTACACTTGATGGCTAATGCCAGCTGCGGAAGGCAAAGCTGGTGAAATAGCCTACAGTCTATCCTAATGACAAGTTGACATGACTGTACCTTCCGGGGTTTTAATATAAACCAAATCCAATCCAGCTGGCTGATTGGTTGAAACGTTTAATTTAGTCACAACTGATATATAGGCCTAGACCATTGGTACAGTTGCATTGACCTATGAAGTTAGCAAGGTGTGTGGGAGTCAAGTTGATTTGCATTTAAGGTAGACTGTAGCCTAGGCCTATGTTATTTTACAAAATTTGGGTCTACCATTTAAAGAATGTTTCGTTTAAACTTAAGACACGTGCATGGTTTTCTAATGGTAAACTACAGTATAAAATGTACAACAATAAGTACAAGTAGCCATAGCTTAGCTGGCCAACCAAACCATCATAACATGGGCACAATAATAATAGTGGTAGTACTGTAATTCAATATAAAATGTCAACTTACCTTATTTTAAGTCATTTCAAACTAGTATGTCCACATAAAAGGCCATTAAACGTATTTTCTTTACTTAATAACACACATTTCTCAGAAGTTCTCATCACAATCACACTCATCTAGGTAGGAGTACGGTAGATATCGAAAAACCACCTTAATAATTTATCATTGCCTTTTATTGGCATAAATGAAGCAAGCTGTAATACTAGGCATAACGAGAAATAACTAAAATCCTTAAAAATACCTTCCAGTACATACAAAATGTAAAAATTAATACGTCTGCCAGAAATTTGAAGGAAAGGCCATATTTCAAGAACTGTCAAACTGAAACGAAAATTCCTTCGTTTAGGTCAAATTTATCTGTGGTTTTGAGCTCGCTCAGCGTCGTAAGCCTCCCCCGGGGTGGATCACCACTTCGCTCAGCTTAACCTTAGCTCAGCGGCTAAGCGAGCGCTCAGACTGTTCAAGAATACCGATTTTTCGATTTGAGTGTAAGCTTAGGGCTGCTCGCAGTAATCTGAGCCTGAGTGGCGTCTCTGAATACGGCCCTAAGAATCTCATCTTCAAGCTTTGAAATGCATTTCAATTTAAATTAACACCAAACACGTGTTCAAGCAAATAACAGCAACTATTCCGTTTATTTGACACATTTAAAAGGAAGCCGGTTAGAGCCGGAGTGGCTTTTAAAACGGGAACGGGCATTTAAAATGGGAACGTTTCAAACAATGTTTGTAATAAGTTTATCGACAGAAAAGCGTACAGTTTTCTGTGAAGGAATAAAGTCTTTAGTTTTACTACATAAATAAATGAAAAAGGTGACTTTGGTCTAAGAGTACAATATTATTAACGGAGTTTTGAGTACTACGTTCCTATAGACAAATCTAGTATTAAATTCAGACATATGAAACGAGTTTTATTGCGAAAGTAAAATTGATTATATGCAGCATTAGAAATGCTTCCAGGAAAAGGAAATTACACATTTAAGTAAATTAACTTGCTTAAAACGTCGTTTGCGTTTTTTCCCCATGTTTTAAGATTAAGTCGCAATGGACCTTTGGCCGCTCAATCCGGTTGCTTCTTAACGTCTAGCATAAATATTATTGAGTATGACCCGTATAAAAAAATCAATAATTTGCGTGTGTTGAATAAATCTTTACCTAAATGTTTCTTATAAGTAAAGAGGTTGGGATTAAAACTGATTTAAAAATATTGTTCACAGGTACGATGTCAGCTTACAAACTACCCAGCCAGGTTAAATGACACGATGTCCAATCAACATAAAGGTAAGTTTTGATTGGATGAAGCATTCACGAGGTCACGTATGGGGCTAGAGTTTATACGTATAATCTGAACTAAAATGCACATGCAGCTATTTCCCTGATGGTCCAATTAAACGCAAAGCCAGGTCAGTTTAATCTGCGTCAATCTCTGCGTTAGCCAATCTCATTTCAGGAAAAATCTGTATCCAGGTGATGTTTCTGAATTATCGCTGAAATTGAACTGTTCATTGATAATATCGTTGCATTAATTAAACTCCCACTTATTGCCTTTTTTGTGGAGATATTTGGCGCTTGATAGAGTTGTATATTTCATCTCTTGGTCCTAAATTGAAGTTTTTTGATACACGCTCAAGTTTAACGTTCGAAACGTAAAACTCTCGAGGAAGTAAATCTTGTCATGATGCAGGTAGAGTAGCAATAGTACAATTCAATTTTAACACTGAAAACTCAATTTAAACTGCTAGTTTGAAGTAAATAGTCTGAATTGGAATGATTTACTTGAAAAACACTCTTGCTACGCTAGTGTATCTTCATTATCAGTTAGTGCTTTTAGTATTGTTTCTCAAGTAATAGAGCTAACTCCATGAAGATCAATAGACTAATAAGTCTAAGGGTTTGTACAGGATGGTCCAAAAAGGTACTCATGATCGTTTTACGGCAATTAACTTTTATTTATTAGCTGTACAAACGTACTCTATCTTAAAACTGTTTTCTACATGTTTCCACCATTGTTTATTACATAAATATTCCATTAATCCTTGCATACTTTCGACCATTGCTCTATATCGTTGTGGGGTGATGTCTATTAGAACAGATGTTACATTCTGCTTATGATGGATTCTTTGTGGTGTGAAACACTTTCTCTTTAATGTTCCCCACAAAAAAAGCATCACAGAGTGAAAGATGAGGGCTCCTTGGAGGGTAAGGAATGTCAGTAGAACGAGACACTAAGTTCTTTCCAAATAAGAGAAAATCTTTGTTTCCAAGTCCTGAACGAGTGGTTGCTCCATCTTGCTGGAACATTTGCATTACTAGGTTCAAATCGTACAAAAATAAGAGACAAATAACAAAATTACTGCTAAAACAACTTGTAAACATGAAATAGGAGGAAAATAACAATAATTTATGGAACAACTGATTTAAAATTATAAGTAGCAGTTCAGATGAGTAAAATTTTTGGGCCACCCTGTACAACAGTCGACGTATTTTTAATAATAAATCAATAATTCCGATCAATCAAAACTATTGAAACAGCTGACATCCTCGCTACTTAAAGAACGTTACAATGATATTTATTCTCCTAGAGAGAAAAAGATCATTAAATCTAACTTTTTCCCCCTTAAAGTAAAAATGTAGCTTTAGCTCATCAACACTTCTGTTTATTAAACAGCTGTTACCTAAACACATTTAATCTAGTCTTTTACTCGACAGCTGTTTATATTAATTGAGAACAACCTACAAAACTAATTAATACATTAAATAACCAGACTGGGACTCGTGGCGTGGTCCTGTAATCCAGCTTCATGGAGGTCAGGTTTTGAGGATGATATAGGTGGCTCAGATAGTCTCAATGATCATCTGATGATACCCGCATCAACTCCCACTATCTTTTAGACATATCAGACCATCATCTGCGTGATTCAGAAGTCACGTTAAGCCGTTGGTCCTTGTATTTCCATTGGTCATTGGGCTATTATTTAATGACCCATTCTAAGGAAGTGTCGGCCTTAGTTTGTAACAAGACTACAGCTCATAACTCATTACTACCACTCATCACACTCATCCTTCACCATATATTTGCCTTAAAATACCCTCATGAACGTGGTCGGCATCTCAAATAGTGATATAGTAATATTAACTGTATATAATATTATATGAGTGTAGATCGAAGCACTCTCTTAAAACTCATTAAGATGTTGGTTAAAGGTTGACCCAAGAAGTGTAAAGTTGCCCGTTTAAGCTGCGAAAAGTACAAAGTACTCAGATTAGCCGTTAGAGTGATGAAAGCTGGCAAGTTACTTTACCAAGGCAGTTGATTGCATTATTCCAAACTCAATCTCATTTCAACGCCGAGGAACGTAATTAAGCATCTTATCATAACAGGCGCAAGAAACAGACTGCCGAGTTATTCACTGATATTATTCTTCACCAGTTCTGGTTTCCGTGCCTTTAGCTTTATCAAAAAGCCTATTGTTTGTATTGCAATAACTAGCCTTTTCCTTCGTTTATGAGCATGTGAATTCCTTTTTACAACGGGTTCCATTTTCAGCTGATTAGTTACTAATGGAGGCTTTTTGATCTGACTATAATCTAGTTCTTCCGGTTCCCACCGAGTCAAAACATCACAATAATTAATTAACTTTACGCGGTGTGAACCAAAACAACTAGATTATAGTTGTGACACCAGCCGCAAACGCCTGAGAATTAAGACTTTCTTACGTTTCCGAAAAAAAAACTATTCTTGGGTTGTTTTACCTTTACGTACTATAGACCTGCTTAGCAAAAGACTTGACCAACAAATAGTTATCTACTTGCCTTTAAAGCCTTAGTCCAAGACAAGTTTAATATTTATTTTTGAAATTTTATTTCACCAATTTCTTTAGAACTAATTTCAGACAATGGACATTAAGTTTAACAAAAATACTGTAGAAAAACTTATCAACAACAAATAGTGGTTTATTCACAGATAATTAAACTGCGTTTTTAGTACGTCATTATTTGTGTAAAAAACAATGTTTTTATTTTTGAACAAAATAGAAAACAAATAATAATTATCAGATAAATTTGATAAAATATTATCAAAAATACACAACAGAACAAATATTTTTTTACACGTTTTCAACTTACAAGATTAATGATTATTTTCGTATGACGAAAAACAACAATATATTACATGACGAAAATGTATTTTGTATTGATCTAGCCAGAGGCCAAACTTAAAATGTAGTCAAACGAAATAGTCTCTGTGAGTAAGGTAAACAGAGTAAACTTTGTTGCTGATTTCCCTTATAAGTTACATTGCATGGAAATTCATTATTGTTCGATGAGTCTTGTATAGAAGTTACACCATCGTACATTCACATATGACGGTGATTTTGCTCTCGTAGCAGTGGAATGGTGATCAACACAGTTTCCCTGTTTGTTTGTCTAATTAAAGGTAATCCCCCGCCATTTAATCTGAACCAATCTCTGCAAAGCTGGTAAAATCCTGCTTCGTTCAACGGAATACTGGTTCAACCAATAATTTACGATTGACCTTTACCTAGCGTCACCGTATAGTCACATTACAAATTGTAAGTGGTGACTGCGGGGATCAAACCCGCGCCACCAGAGTGAAGAGCTCCGGAGTCGCGTGCGATACCAATCCGCCACGGATCCGCTAATGAAGTAGGAATTCAGTCGTGTACTGTGAAATATAAAGGTTTTGACTTACCTTTTAGTGACAAATAGAATGCACTTAGGATGTGTTTTAAGGGTTAGAATCTGATTTAGGCTGAGTTTCACTTGATAACGAAAGGAGTTTTCATACCTCTCGAAACGTATGAGAGTTAAAAACGTATGAGTTATAAACTGAACAGTCGGTAGAAAAGTCAATCCATTTTATGTTTAAATTAAATAATAATTACATAATAATTAATAACTAAACCTTTGCCATAACTGTCAGATACGAACAAGTTTCTAAGTGTAATGTGTTAATTTTTTAACGGCAAAAGCTTAACGCAAATATTTAATTATTAATATTCTTATAGCCATATATGTTACGTTTTGCAAGATAGACCATACCTCCTTAAAAACTTTCTAACTGAAATATTGTTCAGCTATCGTGTAAAAACTAACCAATAATTATGTAGTTGATTTGTAGTTTGTTCCGTTATACTTTATATACTTATACCGAATACTTCTTTAGCGGGTTAGACAATAATTTTCGATCTTCTCAAGAGGACTTTGTACCCAAATCAAGACAATTTTTAAAGTTTTACTTTCACGTGAGGATTTCAAAATGGTCAAATTATTTCTCAAAACCTTAAATACCTTAAATCACATTAAAATCCATGTATATTATTGGGACAAGTTTTTTTTTATAGCTGAATTGAATATTTTACAAATGAAAGATATATTTAATGTACGTACTCTACAACTGAAACCCACGTGTAACATCAAATCTGGCAGCGCATGAATAAACCTTTTGAACGATTCTGAAAGCTTTCATTTGAAGTGTAAATACCTAAGTAGCTTATGAGACTTATTTGTATCGTTTTTTTATTTTCGTTTTTCTACGAACACTTATAAAACGTATACTTAAGAGTATAAACACCAAAACCCAGACTCAAAGGTCTATAAAAAACCTCTTTTATTTTAACTTAAAAATTTAATAAAGAATGAGGACATTAAGTTTTTACGTGCGGCTTTACATAAAAACATTAACTCTAGATTTTTACTAGTTATTGCTTTTTGTTGTAACATTTTGCATGCTGCACATTCTGTGGTTGAAATATTATTAGACACGTTTTCTTTAGTTTTTTAATGAAGGAATAAACATTACGTTTTGAGATGTAGAATCTAATCCCGTCTTCAGGTGAAAAGAAACCTAAAATATTATGCAAAGCATTAGGAAAAGGTTATCAGCACGATATGACCAGTCACTCACTACCAAAAAACACGAGTTTTGTTTTTTTTTCTTTAAGCTTATTTAGTTTTATAACTACCAACTTAAAATCACTAGCACAAACCTTTCAGCAATAAAAAAAACATATAAAGAGATCAAGCACGTCCACGGCCTGTGTCAGATGCCCACTGACACATTGGCTGGTTGGGAGCAGCGGACTACCAATCACAAATGTGAATCAGACCAACCAACTGTAACAGAGAACACAATAATACCTATTTATGTACAGCTAATGGAGGGGAAGACATACTTTTGAGATTATATGAATTAACCAGGTTTTCCTAAAAAAAGGAGTAAAAATTAACTAAGAAGACTTAACTAACACTTAACTTCAACTGTGTTATACATTGTACTACTTGGTTTTACAAATCAATTATTAATTAACGTGTGGAATGAATAGACAAGTGATTAATTAGTTTAGTTTCTTATGGTACCCATGAATTTTGAGTTATAAGGGGATACTAGCATAAACATCTAGTGACAGAATTGTTGTATTGTAGGTAGGTATTGATATTAATATCCCAGCGTTTATTTTAAACAACAGCTGAGAAACCACGTAACTTTATCCAGTACTTCGCGTAAACTTTGCCTCTTGTAAGTCAAAAGGTATGATACAAGTCTGTTTAACTGACCTAGTTCTATGGAATATCAAAGAGTTGAAGAATAACGTGCAACAACTATTTAACTTAATCCAAAAGTACGGTAAGAATGGTGTCCGTGAACACAATTAAAAAAAAAACATGTAGTGAATATGACTTAATGTTGAAGCTAATCGCTCAGTTTGTAAATAAAGTTGACTTGACTCAATATATTGAGTTGAATTTCGAGTCGAACATCAACTCAAAATTGTTCAGTTTACTCAAAATATTACAAAGATTTGTGAGTCTGATTTAGTTAAGTGAGTCAAAATAGCCCAATTCTTGAGTCAGTTATGAACAATTTAAGAACGGAAATAATCCGGAGTGAAACCACTAACAACTAACATACCAGACCAAGACACTATTCCTAAGCCATATTTTAATAATGAATAAAAATGGTTTTGTATGATTTCATAAGCTATGGATCGAGTTTTAACGTGTAAAATTAGGCTAAAAAAGCCTAGTGTTGCCTAATAATCTTACAACTTACAGCTGGGCTAATAAAAGTAGGATTAGTTTGAAATTCAATACTTGGTCAGTGTCGGAATAGTGTCGATACAACTTCTCCACTGATAGCTGATACTTTATCAGTTAAGAAAGCTAGATCGAATTTCACCAACAGAACGTGTCTGAGGGTTCTCGCTTCATCACGTAACTCAAAAGATAAAAGATAGCGTTTAGGAAATACCAAGGGAAATTATCTGAAAACCTTTTACCGCTCTTTCTCGCGAAGAAGAATTGTATTACTGCTTAGGAAACTTCCAAACTTTGCTCTAAATAGGTTTGTTACATCCTAACTATCTTATAAGAACCTTAAATATCTTACACCGGTTGGCTGAAAGGTACCCTACACCCTTTTCACATTATGCATCCTTGGTTATTCATGATTAGTACGGGCTTGTGAAAAGCCGGTTGCCTTTATTTTACATAAATGCAGTGTCTGTGTTTGCATCCAGCCCAGGAACGCTTGGGTCCGGGGGATGAGCTCGCATAATTGTTTTTAAGGGATACACAAAACCTTTGTTTAAGTAGAAAGTTATTTTTTGGCACCATAAATTAAAAACCGATCTTGTTTTAATGATAACTTTCATATACTTCTCCTTCGCTGTATTTTATTAAGCGAAATTGGATGAATCTCAAAACAGGCAATGCTTTTGAGATCCTTATTTTCTTGTATTATTGTATAAATTATCATGGACTAAAATTTGTTTTATAATTGTCTATTTACTTGTACAATAATTTGTTCAGCTATCTCTAGGTTATTTTATACTGTAGTTATTTATCCTGTAAGATTTAGCCCTAAAAAATTTCATTGTTTATTTTTAAATTTAATTTTTTTTTAAATTTAAGTTATGAATGTGCTATGTAAATAATCAAGAAAATAAATACATTGTTATTCTTATTTTCTAGATGAATTTACAGTATAAGGTTATCGTTGGTTTTTGTTTATGCTTTCATAAATAAATTGTAGGGTCTATTTTAACCTTTATAATACCTTGTAACTTTGCCCCAATTAGATTTGTTCCATCTTATGTCTTGTTTGAACCATACATATCTTATACGGGTTAAATTAAAACTACTTTAAACCTTTTGTCTAGGTGAGGGTTTTCAAGTTTATCGTTGGTTTAATAGCCAAGTTTTAAGACCTATTTTAAATTTTTTACCTCGTACTTAGGCCTCAAAGGCCTACGCTTCTAGTTGAGACTATGAGCGTATAAGACTGACACAAAAATGTGGTGAAATATTATGGTATTCGCAAAAAAAATTGCCTCATTGCCTCAACTATAAACTATTAACTAAACTTGACACTTAAGTACATGGTATTTAAGGTTTCATTTTATGATCTTCATTTTATGAGTGAGGGCGCTCTAAATGCATGAAGTAATAATTTCGATTATTTTATTTTATTCTTCCAACGGTCAAAAGACCAATACATACATCATAGTGATACATAATAAATAGTAGTGTTAAATTATACGTAAGAAATAAGATTAAGTTAAGCAAAGTTCAAAGATGGCTATTCAAGGGATGAAAGAAGTAATACTTATGAGTAAATGAACAATAAATAATACATAAATAGTGAATAAATTAACGATAACGGTAACAAATAGACGATTAACAATAAATATTTATAAATATACAACTAACAAGAATATACATATAAAAATAAATAAATATTTATAAATAAACATACCTTTACCGCCCTGACACCGGTTTTGTGGTGGGTGTAAGAAGAAATTGCAAAAAACCTCCTCATTACTTTGGGATACTCTTATAAAATATATCAACGCACGTTTTAATCTCTCAGCTATTGTAAGTTAAGGTGGAGGAAGGAAACCTCTTAAACAATCTCAATACTTATTTCTGAAACTAATTAAATGAGCTTTGCTATGATAGTTTGATTGTGCCATTTGACTCCTCTACTAGGAGTACCTAATCTGAGATGCAAATTGAGTTGGACCCGAGTGTACTCACTTCAACTCAATAATCAAGCTTCACTTTGAGCTCCTGTTGACCCAACAGGTGAATAATAGTCTGTAGATTCAGTAGACTGAATGAAAGCTTTGTCTGAATTGCACATGGTATAATCAGAGTTAATTATACATCTGTTTGTATTTGCCTGAAAGTATTCAAAGGTAAACACATATAGATTAATTTCACAGGAGGTCATTTCTCTAAATTCATTTGAAAATACTAAGGATTTATTTAAAAATAAAGTGTTATTTGGCCCATTCTTGCTTAAAGATACTTTCGAAGAAAAACTTATACTAGAATGTATTCATCTATGGTTAGAGAACGTCAAAAGAATTTATTTCTGTCCCTGGTTGAAAAGTGTTATTGGCGGATTTTATATGCCAGTTTTGTACTTCAGTTGTCGTTTTGTGCAGAAACAATGAATTTGTATTACAAAATAAATTAACAGTTTATCAAAATACCGTAGATTAAAATATGCCACATCACATGAAAATATAAGTCTACACGTACCCCATTGTTAATGCATATATTTACTTATAGTTAATTTAGTTATCAAGAGCTTAATTGACAGACGTTGAGTTGTGACGTTATTTTAAAGTCGCCGTGTTTTGGTATCATTAGTCATTATAACGAAAAGAAACGCTTTACACCCTTGTTTCTTTCATTAATCTTTCGATTGGAAAAGTTAATAGCATGACATTTTGATTAATGTACTATTCAATACAAAGATATTACCTTTCTATCCGTTTTGACCTTGATAAAAATACATTTTTAGTCAAAGATATTAATTTTAAAAGCGAGAAGAACCTAAGTTCACTTGAGTTAAGTTGTTTAATAGTTTACTACCGAGGAATTACGTGAACATAATTCATTAGTTTGTGTTCATAATATTAGGTATTTTGCGTATTATGCGTAGCTCTGTATGTATTTAATTTATAATCTTTTCGTTTATAACTAGTGGTGGCTAAAACATGAGACTAATTGAGTAGGAGTTAATATTAAATTTATAAAAATAGGCTACACTAAGATGTCCTGAGTGATGATGGCAGATTGATATTAGAAATGATAAACGTAAAAAAACAACACACTTAAATACATTTTAGCCACTCATTACCTACGCATTTTTGGCTTTTCGTCTGACAGGTCAAACCAACACCGATCAACTAGGTACTGTAATATATATATATATATATATTTGAGTGAGTAGAAAAGATTAACAAAGTACCCTTGGATTTAACATCTTTTATTGCACACGACCGGTTTCGAAGTTAACTTCATCTTCGGGTGTGAGCTACTAGTACAAAATTATGTTTACCTTAAAAATGTAAACAAAGCTAATTCAAATTATAAGTAAATTATTGTATCATATGTTCTAGTGGAAGACCTATGTTTAAGACTGGGTGATACTATATAACTAGATTTTCTTAATTTTGGCAATATAATCAAAAATCGGATTTCTATTGTTGAAATGTGTCGTGTTTAAAAGTCCATCCGAATCTTTCTTCTTATTCAAATAAATATGAAGATCTTCCTTGCAGTCCATTGTTTCTCCTTTTCTTGCGAAATCTACAATTTTCATATTATTTTCCATGTTAGTGTAGGAATGGTTTGATGATAGGAGATGTTCTGCAAAGGAAGATTTCATAGTAGTCGTGTTGTTGGACTTGAGGGCCTGAATATGCTCTTGGAATCTACACTTAAAAGATCTCCCTGTTTGCCCGATGTAATACTTATTGCAATCGTCACATTCCAGTTTATAAATACCAGATCTTTTGTAGATATCACTGTCTCTAGTTTGTTTGTCTTTCTGAGAATATCCATTTATCAAAGAAAATACGTTGTTTTTAGTCTTGTAAGCTAGGTTGAAGTTGGTAGTTTTGAAGGTTTTTCTTAGAGCTTTTTGTATAGTAGTGTTAAAAGGAGCACATATATATTCTTTCTCGACGTTTTCTTGACTATGCCTGGTGACATTTCTTTTAGCACGTTTTCTCTTTATCATATTATTGATCATCTTCTGTGTATATCCATTCTTCAAAGCTAGTTGCTTAATAATCTTTTCTTCTTTTTCGAAGTCCTCCTTTGATAATGGGATGTTCAGCAGTCTGTTGATCATGGAGTGGTGATATCTACAAAAGATCTGGTATTTATAAACTGGAATGTGACGATTGCAATAAGTATTACATCGGGCAAACAGGGAGATCTTTTAAGTGTAGATTCCAAGAGCATATTCAGGCCCTCAAGTCCAACAACACGACTACTATGAAATCTTCCTTTGCAGAACATCTCCTATCATCAAACCATTCCTACACTAACATGGAAAATAATATGAAAATTGTAGATTTCGCAAAAAAGGAGAAACTATGGACTGCAAGGAGGATCTTCATATTTATTTGAATAAGAAGAAAGATTCGGATGGACTTTTAAACACGACACATTTCAACAATAGAAATCAATTTTTGATTATATTGCCAAAATTAAGAAAATCTAGTTATATAGTATCACCCAGTCTTAAACATAGGTCTTCCACTAGAACATATGATACAATAATTTACTTATAATTTGAATTAGCTTTGTTTACATTTTTAAGGTAAACATAATTTTGTACTAGTAGTTCACACCCGAAGATGAAGTTAACTTCGAAACCGGTCGTGTGCAATAAAAGATGTTAAATCCAAGGGTACTTTGTTAATCTTTTCTACTCACTCAAATATACAGTAACCCTATTTAGTGAATCTTCTCTTTCTCAAAAATATATATATATATATATCAGCCTGCAGACTGCAATAATTACTGAACAGAAGAAGACAATGCTGAGATGAATCGGCTTCCTTAATCATTCTGTTCAATTAAATTCAGTCGAAACTATTTTACCCCTCCAATGTTCACAGTGTCAGGAAGGAATTGAATTAAATCCAACCTAAAAGAAATAACTGTTTCATGTATATTAGACTTTGTATAAACTATACCAGTCTTCAATATAATACTTTTTTTGTAATTTATTTTGACGTTATTTGAGACAATTTATGTCGTTTTCCAGAACTGCTCTATGGGAAATAAACTACGAAATCAAAGTTTTGAATCATCAATTTCTCTAAAATGCGTGAAGGCAAATACAACATCAAAGGTTCTGTTAGTTGCTAGTGACCAACCAACCGCAAAACCCGAGGAAGTCCACAAACGACCAGTTTGTGTAGAAACTGTCCAAGGTAATTACGTCGTCTCGTCTTCTTTAATTAAAACATCCCCGTTGAAGTGCATTTCATAATTATTTGTGAAATGACCCATTTAATGCGTTTACCACATTATTTGGAAAAATAAACATTTTGCTCATCCTTTGGAAATATAATGTATAATTGTTTATATTTAAGTGGAGTAAAAGTCAAAGTGAAGTCGTAGTTAGGATTTTTATTGACAAACAAATCAACTGCACATACAAACGTTACAAGGTTACAGTCTTTAGAACTCACTAAAAAAAGTCTCTAAGTCAGTTTCGGTCAGTGAACTAAAAGAACTAGATTATAATTAGGTGAACTAGTCCATAAGTCATGATAACTGTCATAATGTCAAGAGTATTGCATGACAACAGCAGTATACACAGTATGATCACAACACTGTTGACAGAACTGATTCAGTTAACGTTGTTGATGTTTTGCCGAGTTATCGTGGTTGGCTAAATTGTGGATTAGTCATAGTTACTGGTGTTGCAGCGAAAAGGCTGATCGACTAATTTTGGCTGGCAGTGTTGATCCATTTAGTGCTGTTGATGTTTGATTGGAGATAGAGGAGTACAAGTCAATATGCCATGATTCGCTACAGCTGTTTATGGCAAGCAAACTACTCTACAAATAACTGGTTTGATAGTTTGACACATCTTGGTCGACAATCTCAAAGCTGAGCTATACGTTACAAAACTGTCTCTTGAACAATTTATACTAGTATTTAAGCTAAAAGAGATGTTTTCGAGTAAACTTGTAGTTCAAACACTCTTACTTGTCTGTGACATTTGTTTGTTTTGGTTGTGAAAATCGTGATCTGTTTAATTGTTGCCTCGTTGTATACCTGGAAGCGTCATACCGTGAACTGGTCTGATTAAGGAATTATGAGTAACTTAACTCTTAGGCTTTCGCTACAGGTGTCACATGTACAATCTAGTTATTCCGGTTCACACCGAGTCAAAACATAAGTATAATATGCTTGGAATATTTCAGTCCCACTGTAAAGTACCATCTTCAGTCACTGACGGCCAAAACTGAGATACGTCCGGCGGTCTGCTATCCTATTGGTCACCATGCTGCCGACCGTCCATTGAAGCTACTATCAATGTTTAATTTTTCATTTATTTCAATTAATCAATTAGTTTATTTCTGAATCACCTACATCATAACGGCCTCACCAAGTTAAAACTTGTCGGTGAGGTCCACTTTTAACATAATTATACATGCAATTGTTACATTTTATTATTATCATATATATTTTTTGCATTTTTTACAAGATTAACGTTGATTTATTAATTCACGGTAAACACCATTTTGAAAATTAAATAAATAATAGTCTTGAGCTAAAAATAAACAAAAACACAAACAAGCCGTGTGATAAGGAAAATTGTAAAATATTGTTGGGGATTTCATCCAATCCACCCCTACTTTCGTGGTACTTTAAAAGAAAAAATGGTTTAATGTTCTGGGTGGTTATGGATAACATAAAGGGAATAATGGCTGCTGGTAACTTTAACCTAAAATAATTTATGGGCAAGATAAGACTAACACAAAGATGACTAGATTGCTAAAGTGATTGAGTGGTAAACCGATTGAAACGCCAAAATATAGATACAAATACGGACAATGATATAAGACAGTGCTGTACGATAGTCACTTCGGTATGATACTAAGCGATATTAAATAAGTAACATAAATAAATTATTTTCTCATTGGCTTTGACATTATCGAAAATACTTCTTCAGAACTGGCTTCCAGCTTTTTGAAAGTTAAATGTTGTTTTATTTGTAAAAGTAATTGGTTTACAAACGTTCTATTGTAATTACGGGCTGCACCAAGGCTGCGTTTATGTAATTGGGCTGCACCAAGGTACACCTTGCAAGGTTGTTTATGAGGTTGAGTGAGGGTTTTAGCCCTAACAGCAATAATACTATCGACGTAGTCGTACTTGTGTAGTTACTTTGGACAGATGCAGTCATCAATTTTTGTTTTGACGAAGTTTCATGATTTATTTTTTCTTTAGTCTTTTGTCCCCGTAGTAGTTTTACTTAATGTGTTTATGCAATGCCTTACTTTCCTTTACCTCGAAATTGATGACAAAGGATACAATAGAACAGTACAAGACAGCCTGAAGGCAGGCTGAAGACAGCAATTACTGAACAGAAGAAGACAATGCAGAGATGAATCGGCTTCCTTAATTATTCTGTTCAATTAAATTCAGTCGACACTTTTACCTCTCTAATGTTCACCGTGTGACAGAGAAATCTAATAATAATAATAATAATCTAATATTTAATCTAAAGAAATCGTATTGTTATGGGTGTTAGATTTTGGTTAAGTTAGTTTCTCTTCCAAAAAGATAAAATATACCTTAGTTTCAGTTATTTTATTCAGTTAAGGCGGTCTATTTCCTTTCTCAAGTAATTGTTTCCATTGGAAACCAAATTGTACTTGCCGGCGTGGCTCAGGGGGCAGAGTGCGCGAGTTTGCGGTTCGATTCCCGGCGCAAGCACATAGGTTAACACCGATTTTACAAAACATGTTTAGTAACGCCCTAAAAGTTTACTGTAAGTCGCCTGATAAGAACTATTGGTGTAGAAGTACAAAATATAAGTAATTTGAAGCAACAAAGCTCTAAAATTCGTGAAGGAGAATTCAACTTCAAAGGTTCTGTTAGTTGCTTGTGACCAACCAACCGCAAACCCCGAGGAAGTCCACAAACGACCAGTTTGTGTAGAAACTGTTCTAGATAATTACGCCGTCTCCCGTCTAATTGAAACGTTCTTGTTGAAGTGCATTTCAGGTCAAGTTGAGAAATGATCCAAAAAATACAATTTTACATGATTTATTGTTTAGATTTCGACTGATTAAATGCAATCAACTTAAGGTTGCGAATGTTGAATTAAAACAACTTAATACTTCGTTGGCAACGTCGATTCACCCAATGCTGTTGATTGGTTATTGTGGTTAGCTTATGTCAATATGACTTGCCATGATTAGTTACAAGTACAGCAATTGCTGCAAAAAAGGCTTTTTTATTGGACAATTTTGCTTGGTCTCATGGACTACCAGCTAAGAGAAATCTTATTGGCTTTTTGTGGTAGCAAACGGAGTTAGAAAAATATGGAACAATGTAAGGAAGGGAATGGGTCTGCTAGCATCGTGCGTGGGCGACTGATTTGGCCTTCGACCAGGTAAGAGGGGGTTAGTTTTTAACCTTAGCCATCTAAATCAGCCTCCAAAGTGCTTCACACAGGTCTTCTATATCCAAACTGAAGCATACACTCTCTCTTCAGAGTCTCTTTAGCCAATTGACTTTCAAGAATGAACCCTCTTTGACGCATCTCCAGTTTGTTCCCCTGCTTGACCCGTAAAAAAGAAATCTCATACTGAGTAGACAAAAACCTACTCAGCTTTAGACATGATCTCTCTTTGCTGTATCATAGTATCAGGTTATCTGCACAGGTAAAGTAAAAACACCGGTCAGATTCCCACTGGCGGTAAGGTTCGATAATTATGCTGTTTGATTCTAATGCTGTTGACAGTGTTGGTCTGCTTAGTGTTGTTGATGTTTTGATTGGAGATTTATTGACACGAGTCAATATGTCATAAATTAGTCACAGCTGTTTATGGAATGTAACGCACTCATGACGGTGAACAGTTTCGATACTTTGACATAACCATCTTGATTGATAATCTCAATATTGAGCTAAAGGTTTTGAACACGCCGTGATTGACTGATGGTAAATCAAAATTTGGATTTTAAATGATAAGTGTATAATAATAATGATATTACCTTTATATTGTAATAGAAATTAATTTTAACTAACGAGTTTTGTTGAACTTTAACTAATTGTAAAATTAATATATTGATTTGTGCTCTCACTTAAGATAAAACATAATATGTACTGATTTTACTTACATTAGTGTCGCACCGTTCCTTGTTTTTGATAATTACACAATTTACCTGGGTACTGTTGGTAAAGCAAAGCTTGGTTGTTTGAAAGCTTTCTATTTATTGCTTTATATAATTGTAGTACATATATTGTATGTCTCCGCATTCTAAATTTATTATATGATAGAGGTTCAAAAATATATTCGTTGAGGGAAAGTTTAGGATAATGCATCAGTAAATATTTGTCCAGATATTGCTTGCAACCACCTCAGGTGCCCTCTTTTCTTCTTCTTTGTCTTCTTCATTAAGCTCTTTACTAGAGAAATAAAACGATATAAAGAAACTGCAAATGACACAGTTTAAATATAAATCTAGAGGTTTGCAGATTCTAATATTGCCAAGAATGTTTTACATACCAATATGTAAAATCTTAATTTCTTGTGACATTGTAAAAACCACAATATCGAGGAGATGTTTTTGCTGAGACATTATACAAATGAGTTAAGTCCTCAGGATGGATATTCGAGTAAAATAGTTGTGTATATTTATCTCTTTGATATGTAACACTTTAAGTTAAGATTGTTTCAACTATAATTTAGTTCTTCAAAAGTGGTTTACACCGCGTCCAAACTTCATAACTAGGTTGATATATTTCGGTCTAGCTGTGGAGTGGAACTTAATTGGCTGAGTGATTTACGCCAATCATTGACTGAAGATGGATTGACACAGTGAGGCCGAAATATCTCAAACAAATTATCAAGTTATATAACTAGAAATATTTTATCAAATCAAACTAAGCAGCCAACGTTTGATCTACGTGAACAGAGTTACGTTTCTCAGTAAGCTCTTCCTTTGTCAAACCAATTAAGGCTAATGTAATTTCAAAGCAGTTACTTTGATGTTGGATGCATAAATCGTTTCAACGTAAGGAGAATTTAAAATTAGGTTGTGATGGCGAAATAAGCGGCACTGAGGCTATGTTGAGAACTAATTTTATTAGCAAAGTTAATCAAAAAACTTATACGAAATTTCGTGAAACTCTGACAAACATATGACTTGTATTGTGGTCGTTCATTTTACTTATGTAAATTTCAGCCATTTAACTCAGATGGTGTTGCAAACTCGTTTGATCAACGACATTTAATTCTCTATGGAATATGAAATACAAAGTCCTATTTTTATTGAATTTTATTAATATTTATATTGTTATTAAAGACCATTAATGGCAACTCGTCATACTTGAGACACTAACCAATCAATGATTGGTCATACATTCATAGGCATAGTTGCATGCCTTTTTAAACTTAATTATTATTGTTAAATGTTGACGTAAATTGGACGAAGACATGCCGCAGTAAGTGGGTCGTGCTTTTCACTTCAAGGTTCATTACTACAAGCAGAAACTAGACACGTGGAAACATCGCCCACTTGTACTGATGATGCCCATTCACTCCATGTTCATGAAAGGACGTTCACTAATTTCAAAATATCAATGTCACCCACAATTTGATAAAACAAGTTTTCTATGACTTAAGTCATGTTTCATCTTTTTACTGTACTCAATTTTTATTGCGTTAAAAACCACACAAATTGACTTTGACTTGTCGGTAAATCATAGTACTCAGATGAGATGGTTCTATGTTTCAGTGTGTAATCAATCAAAGATATGAAAAAATCACATTCATCAAGCTCAACAATGCAATCCAGCAGTTCAATGATATTTACAATTCAATGAGCAGCTCAAAACTGAAAAATTTGTTATGTTCTTCCAAAGTGTAGATCACCACCCAACACTTAAGAATATCTTTCGACCAAATTCAATGGAAGACTGCTAGATCCTGGGTTGTTTTGGCGTTCTTACTTAAGTTAGAATTTATCAGTCAATGTATAAAAAACATACTTTGTGTTGACAAAAGAAAAAAAGACAAAGTCACTGATAACAAACAAAGGACCAAACATGTGAACAATTTTAAAGTCAGCCTAATCTATTATATGTTTAATTATTTGTATTCTTAAACTTACCTTAACTGTAAAACGAATGGCTATATTAGATAGTGCTTCAATTTGAATTTGAGGTTTGTTGAACCCCTTAGCGTCTTTGTTTCATCAGGAAGTGGTTAGAACAATTTAACATCTTTTTGACACCGTAGCTTTTTAAAATGGATACAGATGGTGAGGGTTTAATGTCAAGTTGTTCCCATATCGCATATCATAAAAGTGTATGTCGAAGCGTTGGTGTAGAGAAGACTTAATTATAATAAGCATAAGTCTCATTATAAGATAAAAAGTCTCATAAATTGTAATATCTTGATTAAATACTCAATGAATTCTTTAGCTTGTTTTTAATACATTTCAAACTGTAAACAAAACATTAATAATCCATAGCCAAAACAAACATATCAATTATTGTTTAACATATGTGTATAAAGTTAAACACAAATAAGCTGTTTAATCTCATACTATATAACACGTCCCTCTCGAAGCTTCGACCCTCAGACACATATGATTTTGATCAACAAGTTTTCAATATTTGATCTCTGTGTCTCTTCCATGTAAGGTCTGTTCCGTTTGGACGAACAAAGTAGACGTAAGCTCCTACACAGGCTTGAACAATTCCTTTAATCCATCTGGAGCCACCAGCAGAACTTCTGTAATCTCTCACATACACCTCTTCCCCTTTTCTAAAATGAACCATCTTCTTCTCACCATTAGCCCTCAGCTCTTCTTCTCGGAGGACGTCTAAACGGTTGCGCAGCTCTCTTCCAAACATTCTTCTTGCAGGAGTCTCTCCAGTTGAACAATGAATACTTATTCTGTAGTTGAACAAGTATCTACTTAATGCTGTTGATAGTGGCACTTTCTTTTTCCCTTCTTCAACCAAATGTTTGGTTAACATCTGTTTAAAAGTCTTAACTGAATTCTCTGCTGCTCCATTGCTTGCCGGGTGAAAGGGAGGAATTGTTATATGTTTTATTACGTTAAACTTGCAAAAAGCTTCAAACTGATCTGAAGTAAAACCTGATCCATTATCAGATACCAAAACTTTAGGGACACCAAAACGTGCAAAAACTTCTCTTAGCTTTTTCAAAGTTACTTCAGTCGACGTAGAGCTAACTTCAAAAACCTCAGGCCATTTACTGAAGGCATCTGTGACTATCAAGTAGTATTTTCCTTTGACAGGACCTGCATGGTCCACATGTATCCTTTCAAAAGGAGCGTTGACAGCTGGCCATTCTCCTGTATTTGATGGTGGCATTTGTCTAGTTGACATGCAAACATTGCATTTCTTGCAATACTTTTCAATATCTGAATCCAAAGACGGCCACCAAAAATAAGATCTGGCTCTTGACTTCATTTTTGTCATTCCTTGGTGAGTAGCATGTAGCTCATCCAACAACCTGAGCCTGAATTTTGCTGGAACTATTACTCTATAGCCCCACATCAACACTTCACAATCCGTACTTAGTTCAGATTTTCTAACAAAAAATGGCTTTACATTCTCATCTACTTTGTCAGGCCATCCATTATCAACAAAATTCAACACTTTGCTTAAAACTGGATCTTTTCTACTTTCTTCCTTCAACTGTTCCAAAGATACTGGCAATACTTCAGACACTAGATTAATGTAATCAATTTCACTAACATTCACACTCTCTTCACTTTTATCTGGCATTCGAGAGATTGCATCAGCCAAGTTTGAAGCGGAACTAACATGTTGAAAGTTGTAGTCAAATCCTGACAGATATGTTGACCAACGTTGAAGTCTTCCCGCTGCCATCTCAGGAATACCCTTTTTTTCACCAAATATAGCTGCTAGGGGTTTGTGATCTGAGTACAATGTAAATTTATTTCCCATTAAATACTGATAAAATTTAGACATTCCCCAATAAATTGACAATGCTTCCTTGTGAATTGTAGAATACGATTTTTCCGTCTGTGTCAGTTTACGGCTAGCAAATCCTATTGGCCGCTTTGATCCATCATCCATTACATGCAGTAAAACCGCACCAATTCCATTGTTAGAGGCATCACAATATAGACACAAAGGCTTATTTGGGTCAAAATGAGTAAGGACCTGGTTTGATGCTACTTCTTTTTTCGCTCTCTTAAACGCATTTTCACAATCACTGTCCCACTTGAAAACGTTACCCTTTTTCAAAAGTTTGTAGAGTGGGTGCAAAAGATCAGGGACACCTTTAATAAATTTCCCAAAGTAGTTTACAACTCCAACAAATGATCTTACTTCCGTCACATTAGTTGGTCTTGGGCACTCAACTAAAGCTGAAATCTTTTTAGGGTCTTTCTGGATTCCATTCTTGTTGATTAAGTGACCCAAGTACCTTACTTCTGGTTCAAAAAACTCACACTTCTCCAAATTAAATTTGAAACCAGCATCACAAAGTTTTTTAAAAACGCACTCCAAATTCTCCAAATGTTCTTTGCGGTTGCGACCGGTCACTATAATGTCATCCAGAAAGTTTATAACTCCTTTTAGTCCTTGTAGGGTCTTTTCCACTTCTCTTTGAAATATAGCCACTGCTGGTTTGGATCCAAAGGTTAATCGATTAACCTTGTAAACGCCTCTGTGAGTTGACCATGCCAAAAGCATTTTTGTATTTTCTTCAAGTTCCAATTGATTATAAGCTTGACGAAAATCTAGCTTTGTAAACTCTTGTCCACCTTCTAACGCTGCCCATATCTCCTCAATTCTGGGTAAAGGGTGATTCACATCTTCTAAATGTGGATTAACTGTAATTTTGTAGTTAGCACACACCCGAATTTGCCCATTTTCTTTCAATACTGGAACAAGCGGAGTTCCCCATTCTGAAGAGTCTACTTTCTCAATCATTCCAGATTTTTCCAACCTATCAAGTTCTTGATCTACCTGATCTCGAAACGCAAATGGAATGGGTCTGGGCTTAATAAAGCGAGGATTTGAATTGGGTTTCAATTTAAGTTCCACTTTTCCATATTTGTAGCAACCAACCTCATCACTAAACATTTGAGAGTACTGAGCAATCAAAGCTTGCAACTCTTCATCAACAGATCCTACCGTTACTACAGATTCTAGCCCTGGCCAATTAAACAAACTTAACCAGTCCCTTCCCAACAGACTTTGAGTTGCTTTATCCACTACAAATAAAGTACAAACTGATGATTTACCTGACCATTCAACGTTCACAGAAATCGTTCCCTTTGGCTCTATTACCTCTCCAGAAAATGATTTTAACTTAACATTCGTATATTCCAAGCCTTTGACCGACCTGAATAACTCCACATAAACAGTGTAAGGGATCAGTGAAATACCACTTCCAGTATCGATTTCCATTTTTAAAGGAAGTCCCTCGACTTTGATTTCTACTAGTATAGGTTTAACAGTGTTTCGCTGGCTCACCTGTAAAACTTCTACAGAGTGCATTTTTTCTCGGTTGATTTCTTTGTTTGAAATACTTTTGTCATTTTCATCAGCATTTTCTTCCAGTGATTTAACATTTCTTTGAGGACAGACTCTTTGCAGATGGCCTATTTCTCTACAAAGTCTACACTTAAAGTCTTTGTATCGACAGGCAAAGGTGTTGTGGAATTTCCCTCCACAAGCTTTACAGTGTAGATTTGGTTCTTGATTTGGCTTTCTGGCATCATAACTTACGTTTGTCCTTTTAGAAAAAGTCGTGTTTGATACTCTATCTACTTCTTCGACATTTGTATGTCTCTTATTAGTTTCTTTGGTCAAAGCTAGTTCATACAATTCGGTAAACGATTTCATATCGGGTTGTTCTTCACACAAACGATTTTTTATTGTACCTTCCAAAAGTCCACATACAAATTTGTCTTTTAGTACGTCTTCCAAACGAGATCCAAAACTACAAGTTGCGGCCTGTTTCTTTACTCGAAAGTACCAAGATTTTATTGGTTCATCCTTATCTTGTTTTACGTTATAAAAATCTGATCTTTCTCTAAAAATTGACAATTTGCGTGAAAATTGACCTCTCATAATTTCACATATGCCTAGATATGTTTTATCTCTGGGTAAACTTGGAATGCATAAGTCCCTAAGATATTTATATGCCTCTGTACCAATACAAGTTATCAAAACAGATACCTTACGATCCTCGTCAATTGCATTTACCTGGAAAAATTGTTCCAAGAGTTCCTCGTATATATTCCAATCTTCTGAGTGAATATCGAACTCTGGTAGCTTGCCTAGATTAAGAGGACGCAGATTTACTGTTTCTTTTGTTGTCTCATCATTGTCAAGTGGCATAGTTTGTCTTTTTTTACTTCTTGATCCCATTTTCTCGTCGCCAAATGTAATATCTTGATTAAATACTCAATGAATTCTTTAGCTTGTTTTTAATACATTTCAAACTGTAAACAAAACATTAATAATCCATAGCCAAAACAAACATATCAATTATTGTTTAACATATGTGTATAAAGTTAAACACAAATAAGCTGTTTAATCTCATACTATATAACATAAATAAACAACCGATGCGAATGTGTTAAACTCAAACTTGTAATGTGAAACTTGTAATGTTTCCTAACATAGCTTACGCCAAATTTAATATGAACTCATCTCTTGAGTTAGGCTATGTGACCAGCGAGTTAACTATCTTCAGGCATTCATCTTCTGAAACCAAAGAAGAATAAAGTGAGCCAAGGTACTGCCAAACTCAAGTTTGATGATGGCATACTTTGGAGTAATTCTCCTCTACCTTCCTTGCGGATTGGAATTATAAAATGTTCCACAAAAGTAAATTTTCTAGAAGTTTAATCCTTCAATAGGAACAGTTCGGAACATTGCTAAAATGTAATGAAAGAGTCGTATAGACCAGCATTAAAAATATTAAACTTCCTTTCCTCTCTAAATCATAGTAACGTGAGTGTTTTTTACTTTTTTTTAAAATAATAAATTAATAAACGATCTATTTAAATTTATTTAATATGTACATACTCTCCTTTGATACTAAAGCCAAGGGATCGTTTTGTGATGTCGCCGTTTCCGAGTGCCGTTTAGTTGAGTTCGATTAGTAGACATTTTAACGGTTGTTTAGCAACGGTTTAAACAAGTTCTTAGCGATACATTTATAATTAAATTACAAACACCAATCAATCATTTTTCCCACAAAGAACCTACTGACTGCTCATTTTAAGACTAGCGTACTTATAATCTAAAGTGAATTACTGATAACAAAGCAGCACAAAGGAGCAGACAGCACTTGTCTGATAATGTAGGTCAATTAAATCTCACCTGGAGCAGAAACCCCTTTAGGAACATCATCTTAGCTAAGGGTAATATGAGTAACTAGTTTATTTCATTAGCTTCAACTTATCTATTTTCAATCCAAACTACCAACATTATTGTGATAAAACTAATAAATTTAGTTTATTCATAGCTTTTACGATGGTTGAAGTTTGGTTGGTATTATTAAGCGTTTAATATACAGGGTGAGTTTTAAATATCCCCTCGCCACAACCATTTTTTCATGGGTGGTTACCAGTTTTTTAACAACTTTTGAAAAATGAAAAATTATTAAAACCCTTTAGGGAATGTTTTTATAGGGTTCTGAAGTTTGTTTTGACGTACTTTGCGTCACCCACCCCTCACCCAAAATCCCGGGGTCCCCAAATTTTTTAAATACAACCCCCTCTCGTGGCACTTCAAAAGAAAGGAAATTTTAAAACAAATTCAACGACGCAAATAAAGACTCATACCATTTTTTTGCTATGGCAATTTAAAGACGACACAAAATTAGGTGTAAAATGTTACATTTCACATACAATTTATTTTTAATGACACAATTTCAAAATACTTAATATGATTCAAATTCAAATTCAAATTCTTTATTAACAACATTTGATGTACCTAATACATTTAGTTGCAAGTCACTTGTACATAAAATACTTAGAAATATATTTAAATAACACACAATTATTATTAGAATAAGTAATTACTTTAAAATGTAATAAATCAAAATTTTTACAACAAATTTTGTCAGAAATTGAGACATTTTCCCCACTATGAAGTGGTCAAAGCTCCGACAGACTATAAAGAACCCTTTGAGACAGATAACGCCGAAGTCGATGTTTGAAAATGTTTAAATTTGGTGATTTCTTAATCTCAGTTGGAAGTTTATTGAATAAATTTGGCCCACGATAAAAAATTGAGTTCCTACATATTTCTAAATTAAAAATGTGATGTGATGTTAAAAATGATTTATTTCTTGTGTTTAAATTGTGACGCACATTTCTGAAGCTACTTTGATTTTGAAAAATATAAATCGAGACAAAATAGATTATGAGCGAGGGTACGGTTAAAACGTTCTCTGTCTCAAAGTGCCCTCTACAGCTATCAGCCCAACCAAGTCCCCAGACAATCCTTAGAGCTCTCTTCTGAAGAACGAATACCCTCTCCAAGTTTTTGTTGCTGGTGAAACCCCAAAATATGATTCCATATGTTAATATGGATTCGAAAACACCATGGTATGCGGACATAAGAACCTCCCGAGTACCAACACCACTTAGCTGTCTCAAAGCATAGATGGACGAATTTAGTTTTCTACACAGATGGTCTATATGAGAATTCCATTTTAAGTTACTTTGTATGAAAATGCCTAAAAACTTCATGGAATGTTCGGGTTTTAAAATACAGTTACCTAGTTGAAAGCTAATTTGATTTTGATCTGAAGACCGGGTAGAGAATTTGAGGATGTTGGATTTTGAAGTATTTAGATGGAGTTTATTGATATTAAACCATTTCATTAACAAAGAGGAGTAAAACTCAAACGACTCTTGCATAGATTGAGGGTCAGCTGCATCAAAAAGAAGGCTGGTATCATCAGCAAACAGAACAGTGTGTGGAGAGTTGTTTGAGGTGGGGAACATGTTAAGAAATGAAGGCAAGTCATTTATAAACAATAAAAGTAAAAGAGGCCCAAGAACAGACCCTTGGGGAACACCTGTTTGAACCTGGAGATATTCTGAACGGTATGAACAAAGATTATGATTGATTTCCACATACTGAATCCTATTTAGGAGATAGGACTCAAACCAACAGTAAGAATGTCCTCTAATTCCATATTTAGCAAGTTTGGAAAGAAGTATGGTATGGTCGACCACATCGAAGGCACGGCTAAGATCACAAAAGAGGCCAAGCGAGCAGTCTCCTGACTCAAGGGCTGAAAGAGCTTCCTCAAGAAAAGAGGCAACGGCATATGAAGTATTCAAGTTTGGTCTAAATCCAAACTGGCAAGGGCTCAGAATATTGTTACTTAGCAGAAAATTCATTAATCTGAAATGGATAATTTTTCTAATACTTTCGAAAAAATTGGTGTAATGGATATTGGACGGAATGAGTTGATATCGGTGCTATTTTATTATTTTTGGAATTGGAATGGTTTTTGATATTTTTAAGTCTTGTGGAAAAATGCCCTCGGATAACGATAAGGAAAAGAGAAATGACAATATTGGACTCAGTTCATTAGATAGTTCTTTAATTAATGATGTAGATAAACCATAAAAGTCTGTTGCCTTACTGTTTTTTAGTGAATTTATTACGAGATTCACCTCATAACAGGTTACTGGGTGCAGAAAGAAATTTTTATCATTCGATGGAAAGTAAGCGGAGTTAGTGTTATCAGATGTAATGTAGGGTTGATTAGGCTTGGAATGAGATGATTATTTGATAGGTTTGTGCTGTTTCCCTTACAATATTTTGAAGAGGATTTCATCATTCAAAATAAGTTGTATGTGAAATGTGGCATTTTAAACCTGGTTTTGTGTCATGTTTAAATTGGTACACCGAAAAACGAGTCGAGATAAAAGATTTTTACTAGCGTTGTTAAATTTAATATCAGTAATTAAAATTAAAACAAGCTTGAGAAGCCTATAAAACATTCTCTAAAGGGTTTAAAAAATATTTCCTTTTTTAAAAGTTATGGTGGGGGGGATATTTAAAATTCACCATTTATATATTGCGTAATTATGTATTGTTGTTAAAAACCACAACTATTTGGCATCTACTTCTTGTCCAACTTAACTGCAACTTCCGTTGACAGTGCTTACTTGGAACAGACCTACAAAATTGCACTTTAGTGTAGCAAATTATACACACCGTTCAACAATTCGGGTCATACAGATTCTTTTTTAAAGACAGAGATCAAATCATGAGGTTGCTACAACAGAGAGCTGTATAGATTGATATCAATTTACGGATTTCTGTTCATCATGTTGTTAGTAAAGTTACAACAAGATCTCAGAGACGAAACTTACAAGACACAAGAGAGAGAGAGAGCTTTGAACAAGAACATCCAAGGCTCGCTTTGTTGAGTTTTCATTAGCGAACGACACAAGTAGTTGTTTGGGATGAAGCTCCCAGTAGCCAAACCCAACACTTGGCAATTCGTGGCAACCTTAGTTTTGCTTTGATCTAGTTCCCTCGGCTCACACCACGGTAAAACGTTATAAGTAGCTTGATATATTTCTATAGCGTTGTAGAGAACCATAATCAGTCACTGGTTAGACTGAAGAACTCCTCAGCGAGACCGAGATACCTCAACCTAATTATGATGTTGAGTGTGTACTGGAAGAACTAGCTGTGACACCAGCCACGAAAGCTTAATCAAGCTTAGTTTTGCTGCTTGAATTTTTGATTTTTTTGGTATATTTTCCATGATGGGCATTTAACTGTAGGAGTGAACGTGGATTTTTTTGTCAACAGTTTAAGACAAGTTAGAGTAATTTATTCATTGTGGAATATTGTGATGCTTTAAAATGTGAAAATTAAAATATAACTAAACGATTTGAGACACAATTATACATTATTTATTGTGTATTCACGCTAGATCTAGAATTACCAAATATTCCAAATAAATTCACTATGTTCATATTTAAGCTTTAACCGTTTTAATAGTAGGCCTACTATTCCTTTAAAAAGAACCACAAGAATTCTACTAAAGACTTGTAATTCTTTTACTCGGTGTGAATAATGCCTAATGAATTTTGTACATAATTATATAAAATAGTAAAGATACTCATATAAGTAATGGAAATATAATCTATGTGACAACCTTAATTTGAGAGTGGTATAACTTATTAATAGTAACTGTAAAGATTATTCTTTAAAAGTGTAGTGAAAGTCCAATTGAACTTAAGGCCTTGGCTTTACCTAAACTACTTAACTTGATATTATCTTTAACTTTGTGTTATAAACCAACAGGCTTTTTTACCTAAGACGTAGGGTGGTAAATGTATTTAAAATACTCAAACAACTTCTAATTTAATTTGATTATTTGGTGCTCACGTTGTTTTTAATTCGTAATTGATTTCTTTTGGAATATGTTCACTAAATCAAATAACATATTTTGGGAATTAAAAAAAATAGTCATTACTATAACCAATGTAATGTTGCATTACAAAATACATTTTTGATTAAAATTCAATATAAAGCTTATTTATCGTCAGTTAACTAGTTCTCATCGTTATTCTGTAAATAATGTGTGGCTACAACTCCTGAAAGCACGATCCATACCCACCAACCCTTGGGCCATAAACAACTTTACTGAGCTTTTGATCCTGTCTTAAGTGCTAAGTAAACCCTCAGTTAAAACCGCTTCAATTGTTTCTTTTGCGCTTGGGCTTTGTAGGTATAGTTATAGAAAAACACATTCCATTATGTAATACAGTAAAATAAAGACTTCAAAATAAACCTTTCTTCATGACATCTTTACACAGCACTCTACAACGTGTCGTAATCATTTCTTCCCTACGGCTCTACGTTGTAACCATGTAAACATGATGCATAATGCAATGGATTATATTGTGTATTGATAATAATGACACTTTAGTTCTTTAAAATCTAAACGTAGCCAACTATTGATGTATATCTTGTGTTGAATTATTTCCAAGCAATTGAAGTAACTTCTGCCAAAACCTTAGAAGACCGTTGGATAGAATTATAGATCAAACACTTAATTCTTTATGTATTCCTTCCGTTAACCAAAGAGGCGTCTACATTGAACATTATATCAAAATAGTTCAATATGAACTTTCCCTAAAATTGTACTTTGATAAAAGATTATACAGGGTGAGTTTTATATGTCCCCCACCTTGACTTTTAAAAGAAGAAATTTTTTGAAAATCCTTTAAGGAATGTTTTAGAGGGCAAACTTTTAAAAACTGCCCCTTTCTTTCAAAATTCCTCAATTTTCAAAAGTTTCAAAAATGTATCTCGTAACATATTACTTTAAAGCTTTGAGTACCCAAAAACTAAATCTGTATTTTTTCAATTTTGAAAAATAGAGTGACAGCGTTAATTTATTGGTTTGAAAAATGAAAAAAGTTTTGAGCCGCCATTTTGTACAGAAACGTAGTAAAATCTTTTTTAACGAGTTTGTGTTTTTATAACCGTTCTAATAAGGTGTCACAAAGGAAGGGGGGCGTTCGTATTAAAAAAACTTAAGGGGCCCGCTCCCCCTGTTTTTGGATGGGGGTAGGTTACGAAAAGGACGTCAAAAGAACACTAGGACTCTATAATAACATTCCCCAAAAGCATTCTTTTTAATGTTTCCTGTTTCAAAACTTAAGGTGGGGGAACATATAAAATTCACCCTGTATACAATGATATGATGTATACAAAGATAAAATTCAAGGTTTTGTCTTGCTCTCAGCCCTGTTTCGTTAAACAACGTAACAACAAAACTACTTATCCTACTTTTATTCTGATCTAAAATAATTTATCTATTCCGCTACCAAGTTAAAAATTATATAACAATCCAAACAGCTAAAAGAAAAGTATTCCCATTCCCAAAACTTAATACAACAACGATTAATTCCTAGCCAATGAATAAATAGTTTATAAAATGTAAACCTTACACATTCATACCTATTTATCCATGATCTGGTCTTGGTATATCAGAGTGTTATAAACATAGCCGACGCGTAGTCACAAGCACTACCGTGATACCTAGCGAATTTCAATATATGATTAAATGTCACTCAATAACGTATAAGTCATGAGTTTCATTTCTTATCTTAACAGTATGAGTCTTACGCTGCAGATTTGTATGTGACACTACAATGTATATGGACGCAGCTTTCCGATGTAAACCTTACATAAGGGAGTTTATGACTCGCCAGCTTGTGACGGGGTTTATGACTAGTAAAGGTCTCCACCCTATAACACATACAGAGTTACAAAAAATACACCAGGTACGAATTCGTTATTCAGATTCACCTTATTAAGTTGATTTAACTTATAACTAGCTGCGCCAGCTGGGGGCTTCGCCCCAGACCCCCTGTCACGCTCGCTCGCTTCGCTCACAAGCCAAGCACCTCGGCCTACGGCCTCGGTGCCCGCTTTGTAAAACTCGACCATCCCGCCGGCCTATCTCATGGCTTATTTTTATATAATTATATTTTGTGCCATTTTTAAGATTTTTAATGTTTTACCCCCAGTTTTTAACCCCCCCTTCCTCCCCCCAAACAATTTGTGGACAACCAATATATTTTTGAAATCAGCATAATATTCCCTTTTTTTGATACCCCACATCGATTTGTATGATTTTTTTCTTGCTCCCCCTTCCCCCCCCCAAATCCATATATTGTGCCCCCCGAACCCCAAAATCAGTAGGGGTCTTTGGGTTAATGGTATACAACTATTTGTCGAGTTTCAAACAAATCGGTCGATATTTGCTAATAAATATTAACTAAAAAAAAGAAATATAACATGGCGAATTGGGGACCTTAAAAACACCATAAAAATTAAAAAATCAATATAATTGTATTCGTTTACCCCACCCTCCACACACTAAGGACTATTTCTATTCAAAAAATCTGAATTACTCTAGCCAGATTCCGAGATCTCAACACTCCGGACAACCCTAACCGAAATACTAATAGTATAGATAGGGGTTGACGATTATTCTTAAATTCACAACTTTTACTGAAACAAAAAGGTATATTAGAGAAGTAAATAATAGACCAGCTGACATCGATAGTGCACATACGTTTAGTTAAAGATATGACTTATACTCCGATCTGCTAGTATCTTGTAAATCATTAGACAGTTTAAATTAGCTAGATACTACTCACAAATAAAGTTAATTCACTAAAGCAATTAGTGGCGTCCCGAATTTTCAATTAATTATTCCCGCAAAACAAAGGAACATTCGTTTCAACTGGAGAGATTTCAACCGAGTTTTAGGCCTACGACTAAGGTGTTACTTTTGATAAGAAAGAGTAAAAGGTTTATTGCCGTAAATAAATAAATGATAGAACTCTTCTTATAGCATCGTATTGGTCCGGAAAGATTCATAATTTTACGGAATTGTAAAACTCCAGTTAGGGGTGAACTCTCTTTTTTTGAACATTGAATTACATGAAAAAGACACCCCTTCATGTGGCTTGTTGCATGTTTTGCAGAAACACGTTCTGTTTCATCCTCACCCGGGAGCGTAAATGTGACATAGTTTGTAGTCTGATCACGGACTCAATCCCCTGGAAAACACAAGAAAATACTTCAGAATTTGCTTTCCACAAAGAGACACAAAAGATAACACAACGTTTTGAGTCAAGACTAAATACACGGTTTAACTAAATAAATTACACGTATGAAAATCGTAGACTTTATTGCATGAGGCTTTTACTAGTAAAAATCGACTACTTAACGCCTATGATAACCCACCAATGTTAACTTACCAGTACACATAGCCTACCTTTAACCAGAATGTATCGTTTGTGTTATACAACTGCTACTATCTCTTAGTGGCGATACACCACCAACTAAGTAGTAAGAAAATAGTGAAGGAAACTCGATCATTATTTAAATTTGTAAAGTTAGAATATAGTTCAATGTCATGTCCTAATATCTAGTCTCATCACGCAGGGAATAAGAAGTAAATATTAGTTATTTCGTCCAAAGAAATGCGAAACGAACGTCATTAATAGAGCGTGTCTAGAGACTTTGGTGGCTGTGTTTCTGTGAGTTGAATATAAGATTCAAACTGGTTGTTAGTTTGACATACCTTTCTGCTGTTTGGGTCATGAAATCGTTATGAGCTATTAAGTTTGTAATTATATGTAAAGTTATTCACGTACAGGCCCACTTGGACCATTGGAATTATGTTTTCGTGGTCAATAAAGTTTCGCTTTTCCTTGCACCCAGATTTGCAGGAACAAAACATAAACATTGATACCCTAAAAATCAATACTGAAAACGTTGCGTACTCTTTAAAAATATATTTGAGCCATTTTAGTACAGTTTTAGATGTTGTTGATCTTCTTATTTCAAAATGTCGGATTTTTTAATCTAATTACAAAATAACTGTTGAACTATGGGCTATATAATAATACTGAAACTTGAAAAAACACTAAAATATGGCACCCCAGTTACAGCATGTAGTAGAACTAAAACTACAAATTGCTTGAATGCAACAATGACTGGTTAAGCACTACACTGGTTTCACTATGAGCTCAACAGAGCAAATAGCTTCACTTGTCTATAAAACAAAGGCTTGTAGATAGTGGATGATCGACGTCATGGAGTCTATTATGTTAACTACAGTTGTAATTGTCTCTGCAATCATGCATTTGATACGCCAGCTTCACGCTCGGTAGTATATTGTCAAAGTTATTTGCTCTTGAGGTATTATAATGTTCTTTTTATATACTTCTACTAGAAAAGAAAGGAGGCACGAGTAAAGCACTAGGTAAAATATATCATGTTTATATGCAGGAAACTTAAAGTTTAAAATGACCAACCTTAGATAATGTACTTGTGTTTGTTGATGTTGCACTGTTGAATTTTAACATGAATTGATGGGTTTTTATGATTTTTTACGCATTTGATTTATAAACAATCTGGGCATACAGTATTCGTATTTTATTACTATAATCCAAAAACTACTCAGTTTCAACAAACAATGTTGATTGGTTTTATCGTCAAAAGAGACGTTTTATTGTTTTAATAGTAAACTTCTAAATCAACTTTACATAAATGTTTGTTTAGGAATTGGAGTTTTTCACATAAGTTAATAGAAAAATAGTACTTTTTTTCAAAATTTCCGTGAAGCTTGAAAATACTTGGATCCGTGGTAGTTTGGTATCGTGCGCGACTCCGGAACTCATCACTCCAGTAGCGCGGGTTCAATCCCCCTTTCATCACTTAAATTTTTTAAAGACTACACCTCGACGCTAGGTAATGGTCGGGTTATAGGTAGTTTTTATTTCGCCTCCTAAGACGAGAAAAACTGTTACTTCTTGTTAAAGCTAAAAACAAACGTTAATGGCGGTGGGGATAGTTTGTTTTGCCATTATATCAACAAACAGTACATTGAAAGCACATAATGTTGTACGTGCACACACACTCAACACAGATCTCATGTGTTTACACAGATCACGTGACCATTTACACCATCAGCGGTTTGTTTGTCTGTAACCACTGTATACAGGGAGGCACTATCGTGATAAATGTAAACACATCAAGCTGTCTTAGATATCTTAAACATTTCTGCTAATCCAAATGTACACGTGACCATTTTTAACCATAGAATAACTGAGACCTCTTTAGGATTTGAACTGTATAATAGGATTTAATCAGTAGTAATTACCTTATATTGTTGACATATTAATTTGTGATTAAAAATTGACTGCGTATTTTTTTTGTGTGACTTAATTGTATATTTCAAATTAGTACAAAACATTACCTTGACCGTTGCTAGATCAAATTTACTGCCGATGTGAATAAACCCATGATTACATGGCAAAATATCTCAGGTAAAACGGGCTACCTGTACTTCTACCATGTAGACCAAGACCAAGGACAATGAAGCGACCACCAACAGTGGTACAGACAAGCAGAACCCATTATGTAATATGGGGTCCAAATGTAATTGATTATGTGTATGCGTATGATCTCTTTCTACATTACGTTTTGTCAGATTTTCATGTACATTTTGTGATTGTTACTTTTGTAAAGTCCCGTGAAGATTGTTAGCTAGAAAGATTTGAACTTTCGAATTTCTTATTTGGTGAAAATGGGTTAGAGAGTTGACGAAAAGGAAGTATTAATTGTATGAAAAAGAACATTCGATGGCGCTGAATTCTGAGGTTAATACACGATGATGTAATGTTACCTGTCATTATACTGAAACGTATGAAAGGATTCTCATGGACATTGTAGTTGTCTTAATTATATAACGCTTGAAATGCGTATAGTTATGAAATATAGTTTATACATTTTGAATCAAAATATCCAAATAAGCTTATGGAGGTTTTATATTTAAAAAGCCTCAAATGGAATATAAGATAATCTTTCTTCACAGTAAAAAGAACTGCCAAAGGTAGACGTGTGAACTTGTATAACTTGAAAGTGTCCAGTTGAAGATAAGTGGTCTCTTTGGGACCATTCCAGAACTGCCAACTTTATCTCGTTTTCTCCAGAATTAGTATTAAATGCTGGCTGCTGTCACTTCCTTCATAATTTATAGATCGTTTTGAGTATTGTATGGTTTAATTAAATTATGAATTTTTCAAAATATATTTTGACCTGAGAAGACCTTTAACAAAAACTTTCAAGCCTTAAAAGCGGTGGGGGGGGGCGGTCACATGGTACGGGTCCATTATTTGATAAGGGTCCAAAAAACTCGGTACTGACTTTTCCCTGAAGATCCTTTTTGGGATTGGGGGCACACCTCCCGGATCACAACGAACAGTACTTTAGTTAACCTCACTTTCTTGAATTTTGATCAAGTTGATGAGTATCTAATGTTACACGAGTTGTTAGTAAATAGTTCATTTAAATATAATGTTTTAAATTTAGTGTTTTTTCAACTTTAAACTGCACTACACTATCAATTAAACTTGTATGTATTAAGTTAAGTTTATTTATGTATTTAAAAGTGAGATCATTAAGGTTCTGTAGGTGTAAGTGGAAAAAGCACCCAACAGTTTCAGTAAGAAAAGCAAGTGATATTTAACAAAGTAGGGCAGTAAGTGAGGAAGCTAAGTGATGTTCTCTCGTCCTGAGTACATCCTTTGTTAGGAACTTGAATGAGCCAGTTATCTGTAAAGGACAATGTGTGTTCAAAAATGCATGAATACCGCAAGAGAGCTCCATCTAGTGTAAAAACATAATATTATTGTCAAGTTTAATACCCGTATTATTTATAATATTGTGCTGAATTACAAGTAGAACACGGTTTTAGTATTGTGTTTTTGTTGATTCAGTAAAGACATACTTTCGTAAAGTAAAGCAATCTACCATTGAAAAGTCAAAGGTATAGAAAATCGGAATAAATGATTTTTAAGACATTCAAGAAACCTAAACTATATCAATTATTTATAACTAAAGAAATTTGTAGATACAAATGTTCGGTTCAAACATTTTTGTCCTCAAATTTTCTTTAGTAATAAATGAGCTACTTAGCATTTATACAAATTAAGATCTATTATTTATAAGATATAATATCTTTTGCTTTTTTCTTTTGGTATAGCAATCAACAGGTAGAGTTCATTATATATTTTGTTTTAGGTATGGGCAAATAAATTCATGAAAAGTCAAATCTGATTTGAACCTAATTTCTATAAGGTAAGAATCTTTAACTATGCTATTGTAATTCACTATTAGTCATTCTTTATACTCAAAATATATCAAAAACACGAAACACTTATGAAGTATTGTTGGGAGATTATCCTGGGGGTTTGCCTAATCAATTTTTATTTACGAGTATTATTACAAAAAGCATATAATTAACTATCTGCTAACTAATACAGGTAGTACAGTTCTAATATTTTAATTGAAGAAACTAGATACTTTCTGTTATTTCATACGGCAGGAAAGCGTTTTTCCCAAAATAATGGCGGTGCCATAAATGTAAAATCTTGTATTTTGTACCTGTTACATATTAGGTTATCCAGCTCATAAAATAATTTAATGACTGATTAGTTTCGTAAAAGAAAAGAACGCCAGGAAGGAAGGAAGATGGTTTAGGTCACGTCCAAACAGACAAACTGCACACGTGGTATTGGAGGAATCTTTCATCCTGTGAAGGAACGTGGGGCTGACAGGATAACAAATAGATCAACAGTCTGTCTTTTACAACGTGAGGTTAGAGGATCACTAAAGAAAATAACTATTTTGTACTGACGAACTATTCTAACAGTGTGGTTTTCGAAATTGTAATTCTAATGCTTTGATAGTTTAACGAGCAATACGTGCGTGAAGTTTTAGTATCTGTGGTCTAATTTCGTTTACAGGTATTAAAGAGGTACTAAAACATAACAGAGACATTATACAGGGTGTCCCATAAGTAATGTTCTAAACTCCGGGAAACGTTTCTATGAGTCAAAATAAAAACAAATTCCAGTATAACCTTTTTTCAAAAAACGCATTGTTTACCAAATATTTTCCATTTTGTATTTTTTACAAAATAGTTTTTATCTCTACCATTTTTAACCTATTTGTATTAAATTCAGCATGTATGTTGAAGTAAATGATATCTATCATAGAACAAAATCAACTTGGTCCAATTTGAAATTTCAAAATGGCGTCTAGCTTGAATGTTATAACTTAAATGGCAAGAACACGATTAAAAAAAATATAAAGAACAACTGTTTTTTTATTTTTCTTTTTTTTTACTATCCATAAAAAAATTAAAATTGGACTAAAAATAACACAGATTTATTGAAAACATGATCAGTGTCAACATGGTTTTTAATGGGTAAACAAATTAGATACAACATCAAACCTTCATTTTGACAACTGTAGAAATCTTGTGTAAAGCTTTTATTTAGGTTTTAGGATGTATTAAATTTGTAACCAATAATGATGAGATTAAGGAGCGCGTCTAACACTATTTAGAGTTTTCTATGGTATTTAATATTCTTGAGAGCAAGAACGAGATAACTGAACAGTCTAGGCACGTCTGGCTTAGTTATGTTCACAACTATCTGTGTTCAACCCTACAAGAATACAAACACAGTTTATTGTGGGACAAATGAACTGAGAAATGTCGGCGAAACCAGTTTTTGTAGTATGATTGAATATAAATTGGAATTAGATTGTCTAATAACTTATATCGTTGTCGTTATATCATTAGATTGTCTAGTAACTTATATGCATTGTAAAAAGTTAAGGAAGGGAGGGTGCAATGTACATATTTTAAAACTTTCTTTTCGCATTTGTATTTGATTGGTCAGATCTAGTTATTGAACTAGTATGGAGTTATTTTATCATTGATTTGTAAGATATATCATTAATTATAAGAGTATATACATAGCCCTACACACAGTACTATGAAAAAATGTTAAACACACACCATTTAATGCACCTAATTCCGTTCCACTACCAATATTGACATGTTGAGAGAAAACTGACGACTAAGGAAATGTTACAGGTCAGCAAGCTGTAAGTTATGACGTCATAAAGTAAAGCGGTCAACCGCGCGTGTTGAACGTAGTCTCACCGACGTTTTGGTGTCATCAGTTTCAAATTGAGTATAAATCTATAGTCATATTACGAGGGGTTTTATTGTTAGTGTATTGTACGTAGCTGTAAACAGTGCAAATTAAAGATGAAACAAACAGATAGTAGAGGATATATGTTATATCAGGTTAAGAATGTTGGCCATGGTACGAACGTACCTAACCAAATGTTGAAATGACATTCTAATAGCTTCCTCACTTGAAAATATACTGTTGAGATACACAGCATGGGCTCTTGTCTGAGGAATTGCAATTTGAGAAACGTTACAAACAAACGTCCTTGCAGGTTATTACGCAATTATCTACGTTTTCACGTACGTATTTAGGTTTATAAAAACCAGAAGACGAGGCTTCTTTTTTAAACTTAAAAAATGTGCCGTTAGAACTATTTAGTTCACTGAAATGTTCCCTATCATTTCAGCTTTCAGTTTTCTAAATCATTTTTCGCAATAAGGATTATAGAGTACTTTACAAAACACTGTATGATATCAACCCCGTAATAAATAGCTGAATAAAGTAATTAAAGACTATTTTAAGCTATTGGTATACTAGAAACAACTCTTGAATCTAGGCAAAAAGTTAAACGTTTTTTGTGCGATGTCGTTTTTTACACGAAGGTACGAGTACAAAGTGTGAGCCGTGATTTCGTTACGACGGCTTAAAGAGATTGCAAGATGAGTTTTAGTGACACTTTACTTTTGAAACTTGATTTTTTATCAACGTTTCCTTTGACTTGTTTCAGCAGAACAAAATCTAATTTTGTCTCAACTGTACTTAGTATTTGCAGTCCAATATTATGACATGAGAAAAACTTTGTGGCAATGTTATAGAAGTACTTTGTATGTTAATGGTTAAACTCATAGAAGGAAACTTTATCTGACAAAACTAGATCCAATCTGGGAAACAGTCGGTCCTAAATTGTAACAAGACTACAACTCATTATCCGTAAAAAACACTCACAAAAACACTCAACACACTCACCCTTCATTCCATATTCACCTTATAATACCCTTTAGGAGTGGTCAGTGTCTCACATTAAAGTTTCAAACATTTATTACAACGATAATTGGTTATTGTTTCGTAATGAGTCTATTGATGAGGTATCGCAGGAATCATTACTCTTCAACGAAGGTTTAGCTGATCTAATGTAATATCTGTGTGCTTTAAAGTTCACCTTTAAATGTTTAAAACCGTTCCAAGCATTCTTAACCTTACCAATAAAAGTATTAATTCCGATATATAAAACCAGAGATCCTCCAAAAAATTTAAATCATGTAACATCGGCTCTAAGCACCGTTGTTGATTACCTTGGATTATTACCTAGAAAAGGGGCGAGGTATGTTTGTTATATATAACTCAGCAATATCATAGTGACATTGTATCCAGAGGCGAGTGTTGCATACTCTAGTGTATAGTGTGCAGAATCAAGTCAACTTGTCAACACATACAACAACTGACAGCTGACCTGGATACAGATGTCCTTGTATTCATGTATTCAAGCCTTCATATCCTTACAAACCTTACCCAAACTAGGACTTTCTGGATAAATGTCAGCTAATTCGTTCTAAATATCGTGGGCAAATATTGTAAACTCACCCTTATGATACTACCTAGTTATCTGATTCCAAACATATCTTTCGCCCTTCGGGATCGCTGGATGGTTGCGCCCTTTAGGGTCCCACTCGACCTGCGGCTTCGTATTTTCCAAACATTTCCAACAACTGTATTGACGCTACGGTGCAAAATGTCGGATAAATACAGAAGCAGATTTATAAACTTTTCAGAGCCTGAAAAAAAAATGTTTTCAGATTTTCACACCAATAGCTTCAAAAAGAGTATGTGGTTGAGAGGGTTAGCAGGCCGGAAAGTGCTTTAACATTCACTCGATCAGTCACCAGTCAAACAGTCACCTGTACAACCAGCTTTGTATTATATTAATTTCTAACACAGCCTATCTACTTAAAAACGCTAGTATTTGTATAATTGTAATTTCAAACCCATCTTTCAATACAAGAAACCTGCTTTAACTTTTTTATTAATGTAAAGTTCCCCAAGGTACGAAGATGTGTATTATAACGTTTTAGTCTATCTGTTAACCAACATGCACCAACACTTTGTATGAGATGTTTTAGTTTGAATTGCGAGATTCTAAAGCAGAAGAGAGAACCTTTCGACTTTAGTGGATAAAAGCACATTGTCTTAACTATAACTTAAAGAAAGAAAAATTGTGTTTCCAGCATAAAAATGGTCAATAGGCAAAAAGTTCCTAGTATTTTTCGTTTTCTGGTTATTTTTTCACCTGTACTTTGTTGTTTGAAAAACTTCTCGTAATTTGATTTGTGATACATTAAGCGGTACCTAAATACTTGAGGGTTTACCTATTCCATAAGTAGGCTTTAAAACTTTATCATTAAATTGGAGTTTTGTGGTATACAACTTTGACACGATGTTACACAATTATGGTAAATAATAATCGAAAACCTAAAAAATAAATTACCTTCCTTAAAACAAAGTATAGTAATAAAAAATAATTTTGGGAGATTAGTTTGTTTTCATGAACGTATAGAAAACGTAGACCCAAAACTAGTTATGTCAATTCTAGTGAATTACACAGATTTGGAAAAGTTAAGAAACAATACGAAGGGAATTCCAAGCACGTGAGAGTTGTTACTCAAGTTAGGGGCTTGAGAATCTCACATACCAGCAACTTGCTGCAGTGTTCAAACTAGCTGTCTACTGTCAAGTTCAGAGAGCGATAGTTGTCTGCTCATTCAATAAATTGAACATATTAATTCTCAAATAGACCAGATTAAAATGACAAGTTATGTCAATTCTAGTGAATTACACAGATTTGGAGGAAAGTTAAGAAACAATGCGAGGGAATTCCAAGCACGTGAAGGGTTGTTACTCAAGTTAGAGGCTTGGAGAATCTCACATACCAGCAACTTGCTGCAGTGTTCAAACTTAGCTGTCTCACTGTCAAGTTCAGAGAGCGCTAGTTGTCTGCTCATTCAATAAATTGAACATGTTAATTCTCAAATAGACCAGATTAAATGGCTAGTTATGTCAATTCTAGTGAATTACACAGATTTGGAGGAAAGTTAAGAAACAATGCGAGGGAATTCCAAGCACGTGAAGGGTTGTTACTCAAGTTAGCTTGGAGAATCTCACATACCAGCAACTTGCTGCAGTGTTCAAACTTAGCTGTCTCACTGTCAAGTTCAGAGAGCGCTAGTTGTCTGCTCATTCAATAAATTGAACATATTAATTTACAAATAGACCAGAGTTAAATGGCAGTTATGTCAATTCTAGTGAATTACACAGATTTGGAGGAAAATTAAGAAACAATGCGAGGGAATTCCAAGCACGTGAAGGGTTGTTACTCAAGTTAGGGGCTTGGAGAATCTCACATACCAGCAACTTGCTGCAGTGTTCAAACTTAGCAGTCTCACTGTCAAGTTCAGAGAGCGTTAGTTGTCTGCTCATTCAATAAATTGAACATATTAATTCTCAAATAGACCAGAGCAAAATGACAAGTTATGTCAATTCTAGTGAATTACACAGATTTGGAGGAAAATTAAGAAACAATGCGAGGGAATTCCAAGCACGTGAAGGGTTGTTACTCAAGTTAGGGGCTTGGAGAATCTCACATACCAGCAACTTGCTGCAGTGTTCAAACTTAGCTGTCTCACTGTCAAGTTCAGAGAGCTAGTTGTCTGCTCATTCAATAAATTGAACATATTAATTCTCAAATAGACCAGAGCAAAATGACAAGTTATGTCAATTGTAGTGAATTACACAGATTTGGAGGAAAATTAAGAAACAATGCGAGGGAATTCCAAGCACGTGAAGGGTTGTTACTCGTTAGGCTTGGAGAATCTCACATACCAGCAACTTGCTGCAGTGTTCAAACTTAGCTGTCTCACTGTCAAGTTCAGAGAGCGCTAGTTGTCTGCTCATTCAATAAATTGAACATATTAATTCTCAAATAGACCAGAGCAAAATGACAAGTTATGTCAATTGTAGTGAATTACACAGATTTGGAGGAAAATTTGCGAGGGAATTTGAAGGGTTGTTACTCGTTAGGGGCTTGAATCTCACATACCAGCAACTTGCTGCAGTGTTCAAATGGGTTTCAGAGATTAAATTTGTCACAAATAGCCACAACTTGTCTTTTAGTGAATACTTGGAGGAAAATTAAGAAACAATGCGAGGGAATTCCAAGCACGTAGGGCAATTTGTTGTTAGTTGCATCTCACATACCAGCAACTTTGCAGTGTTCAAACTTAGCTGTCTCACTGTCAAGTTCAGAGAGTGCTAGTTGTCTGCTCATTCAATAAATTGAACATATTAATTCTCAAATAGACCAGAGTAAAATGGCTAGTTATGTCAATTCTAGTGAATTACACAGTTTTGGAGGAAAGTTAAGAAACAATGCGAGATAATTCCAAGCACGTGAAGGGTTGTTATTCAAGTTACAGGCTTGGAGAATCTCACATACCAGCAACTTGCTGCAGTGTTCAAACTTAGCTGTCTCACTGTCAAGTTCAGAGAGCGTTAGTTGTCTGCTCATTCAATAAATGGCTAGTTTTGTCAATTCTAGTGAATTACACAGTTTTGGAGGAAAGTTAAGAAACAATGCGAGAGAATTCCAAGCACGTGAAGGGTTGTTTCTCAAGTTAGAGGCTTGGAGAATCTCACGTACCAGCAACTTGCTGCAGTGTTCAAACTTAGCTGTCTCACTGTCAAGTTCAGAGAGCGCTAGTTGTCTGCTCATTCAATAAATGGCTAGTTTTGTCAATTCTAGTGAATTACACAGATTTGGAGGAACATTAAGAAACAATGCGAGAGAATTCCAAGCACGTGAAGGGTTGTTTCTCAAGTTAGAGGGAGAATCTCACATACCAGCAACTTGCTGCAGTGTTCAAACTTAGCAGTCTCACTGTCAAGTTCAGAGAGCGGTAGTTGTCTGCTCATTCAATAAATGGCTAGTTTTGTCAATTCTAGTGAATTACACAGTTTTGGAGGAAAGTTAAGAAACAATGCGAGAGAATTCCAAGCACGTGAAGGGTTGTTTCTCAAGTTAGAGGCTTGGAGAATCTCACATACCAGCAACTTGCTGCAGTGTTCAAACTTAGCTGTCTCACTGTCAAGTTCAGAGAGCGCTAGTTGTCTGCTCATTCAATACTAGATTATACTAGCTATAATACTAGATATACTAGCTTATTTCAAATAAACAAGAATTTTATTTGTAAGCTTCTATATGAAACATGTATTAAGTAGTATGTTGACAACGTTTCTGGTTTGAACAAAAGCAATAATAAATATTAACTTTCAGTATAAGTAACCTTCTGTGTTTTTTTTCAAATTGTGAATATTTAATCATACTCTGAACTTGAAGGAGAACATAAGTTATTGGTTAAACACAGCTGATGATGAGATTACTGTATTCTCGAAACGACTTCTGTAAACTAAACATGAATTCAATGATACTAATGTTCTTTTCATTCCTTCAAAGTTGATTTATCTTACCTATTCATATTACTTGTTTAATACTTTTAAAGGTATATTTATTTTCTGCATTTTAAATTGTTACTTGGACTCGTAACATAACTTTGATAATGAAAAAGATTTGATATAAAAGTATCTAACATGACTGTTTTTAGGGCAATTTGCTTTAGTTGCTAGATTGGGTTACAAGTACCCTAAGTACACAAAGTACCCCAAGTTGGGTACAAAGTAGATTGGGTTTTGGAGTAGTTTGTGCTACACTGTTAGATCTATATTATATTACACGTAATGTTTGTGAAATGAACTTATCATTGTTTGATACTGTAAGGGGTTTGTTTAACAGATAGCATTGTACTATAACTACTGAACAGCTGATAACATTGAAAGAGGAAGTTTCACCAGGGACACATTCAAACTTGTAACATTACAGGTAATGACACTAACAGAACTGTCTTGTGAAGGTGTTGAATAGTACAACAGCATTGCACTCAGTGAGTTTAAAAGTGTACAATTCTTATACCTACATTAGATCTTTTACAATATATTTCAAATCGATTTCTAAAGAGGACAATTTTAGGTACATGACGAAAGTTCGCGTCACTGAATCAGGAAAAGGCGAAACCAAGCACGGGAACTTAAATGTCACGTACTAGTCAAAGCCAAGATTAAAACAATGATTAGATATTTTCCTTCAGTAGATATTTTTCCTATTCGGTCAATAGTTCGGTAACAACCCTTAAGAATCCTCATAAAATACTTGAAAGTCGAATGCTTCACAGTCAGTGTCCCTTGACAATTCTTTTGTTCTTGAAACAATGGAGCAAGTTCACGCTAATATGATTAAGGACAAAACCAGTAGCGCTGCGTTAAACCCGAATTCGCTTTTGATTACTTGATGTTGCGTATTACGGACCTTTTAGAAGAATTGCCGAATGGGTTTGTCAAATTTTCTTTTTTAATAGTGGACAAACTAGGCATGCAGGAAAGGGAATAGATAGACAATACATTTGCCGTTTTAATTGTCTAGCTTTGCTATTTAAATCGATCCTTTATTACTGTGCCTCATTTGACTCAATTTTATTGAATATTATCATGAAATTTAAGTCTTACCACTTTTTATTCATTCAAGCGAGCTACAGTTTTATATTTTAAAAACTAACTATAAAGATAACAGTACATGATAACACTGCTTAAACAATCGCTTTCACCGTTCAAGATGTCATCGTCAGGCTTGCTAGATTTGATTATAATTTGTAAATTGTGTTTAATTGCTTGGCCAAGACACCTTTCTGAATATTACAGATTTTATGGTATAGTTGGGTAAATAATAATTATAGAGTATACCTATCACGTAAAATATGTTCTTTTACTTTGACAGTACCACACTACCATAGTTATTATATTAATTAAACAAAGTGATTGAAGGCACAAAGTTAAATCAAACATTACGCATTGAACGTGGTTTTGTTTAATTCAACCGCATTCAAATACCAAAGTTTAACATAAATCGATAACTTAACAAAAGTTACGTGCAAACACCATAAAATACAAACGTACAATTATCCTTTTCCTCAGAAACTTATACTCACGGGTATCTGTTAATGTTTAACATAGGCATATTTAAAAACTATCACTTATTTGTCTCCGCAAAAATCAATCAAATTCGTCACTAATGCAAGCTTAAAAATATTTAATTTGAATATTCCTTTTAGAGTAGTTATTGTATTATAGCTTTAAGAAAAGTCCACTAAGTACGAGTTCACGATTCCAAAATTAATGTTAACTACATACCGTGTTTGTACCTTAGAGGGTTTGAAGGATCAAAAGCAAATGCTAATAGATTACATGTGTATAATATGCATTGATGTGCACAGACTACACAATACATACCTCAGGCCAGCGTTTCCTACATTGCATTAAAGAAAATATAGTACTCAAGAGTGAAGCAGCATTTTAAGTTACTCTATGTGTTGTTCTTGTTTCAATGAAACTTTCAGTACGGAAATGCAAATAAAGCTTTACAGTTAATCGCAGTATTATCACTTCTTTTAAAATTATAAATATTTATTTCAAAAAGTGTTTTACATAACTTTTTTTGGGGTCATAACACCATAGGTTGATATTTAAGTGAATAAACTATGCAATCGAACTTAAGACCAACCACATGATTACACCTGAAGAGAAGAATAAAAGCATACCTTTACAATTCCCTGCTTTGAAAGTGTTGCCAAGGTGACAATCCATTGTCTCTTTTGTCAGAACTCTGATGGCTTTCTTATTACACACGTGGTTACACGGGGACGTTTTGAAACTAAAAATACGATGTTAGCTAGACACTTGCCAGTTTTTGAATACAAAGTATCTTAATAGTAATAATAATACTTCATTAATACCTTTCTAGACAGTACAAACAAGTTTGAATGCAATGCAGTTTAATGTTGGTTAAAACCGTTAATTCTTCTCTGCTGGTTGAAAGTATTTTTGTATTGCGCTGGGGTAGTTAGATATGAACTCTCCTTAAAAATTACGCTGTTATCCCTAAGGTAACTTTAAGTTACATTTATTACAAATATTGAAAATAACCGATTTTTGAGATTTTAAACAAAAAGGCAAACTTATTACGGCGGCAATGTACAATGTACAAAAACTAATCTTCAATCAACTACTCATGTCATAAATTAGATTTTCAAAAAACGATATTCAGTAGAACATACTAACAATATAAATTTAAAATATCAAACTGTCTTATAAAGTAAAATTTGTTTAATTCTACCTGTTTGATATTTTAAATTTATAAATAATCTAATAAGACCCAGCTTTTGAAGATATACTAACAATATGCTAACCTTTTTTAACATTTTTTTTAGACAGTGAGGGTGGCGTTTTTTTGCCTGAAAGCTGCTCACCCCTCACTAATTAGTCTTTTTTAAACTTACTATAAAAAAAAATAAGAAAATAAAATATTGGAATAATTTGCTCCACAATTAGTTTACTGGATGGCAAATTTTATAACATATCAACTTAGTTGTCTCTGAATTTTCATTTTTCGTTGAAATAAAGGTACAACCTTTAAACTGTATAAGTAGCTAGTAGTACAAATGAGTGCCTTAAAGTTAGATATTTACGTAGAATTTGTTTAGGTATATTTTTAACTCATCCCTCAAATGATCTTTAACAGGTTAATAACGAGATTTTAAACCTGAACAACATCAACAACACAGTTTCGTTAAATGTAAAAAGCTGTACGTGTTATGAAAATGTTCACAACATTATCAATTGACCAGATGACCTGCAGTGAGGTCACCTTTATAACTAGTTTTATGACAGAGTGGATCGTGATCTGATTTGCAGTTGGTAGAAAGTAAAAGATAAAATTTCCAATTAAGTGCAAGAGCTTGTGACGACATTTTTAAAACTGGCAACAGATGTTATGCTTTACATAGGATGGCTGGTTCAAGCATTAAAATACGCCATAATAGAAACTCTGGGATGTCTCATTGTCATAAATTTAATCTGATCAGGTTTGCTTAATTTTTCAGAGATTTCCTAATGGCTTGTTATTACAAAAAGTGATAGGTAGTTGCATCACCGTTGATTATTTCTATACAGAGTAAGCTAAAGCTGGCCCAGTATCAATGCACAGAAGGTTGTATTGTGGGAAAGGTATGGTAAATTCGTTAGGCAATACAAATACGTACATATCATGGTTGTTCTTGTACGTCACACAAAACAACAACAAATATTAAAAATGGAAAATATAATTCACTAAAACTACTGCTATATTATTTAATCTAAAAGAAACAATTAGTTTCATATGTACGAGCTTGAATATTTTCTACGGTAAAAATACATTTTGGAAATCACCTGTTCGCTGATTTAACCAAATGACACCCTAGCAACAATGGGCTCCTTTGGTTCGGCAACCTTAATATAGTTCTCAATCTGGTAAAATAACACATATTCTTTTTGTAAATGTTTATTAGATTGTATTGGATATATTTTTAGACCCTGGATCTAGCTAAAATATGTAGGCTTTCTGAATTAAGACCTTTTGGATTGTTAAAAAAAGGAGTTGGTGACATAATTTTTCTCTAGAAAATATGACTTTTACTTGTATTAAATTTCCTTGCCGACGCTTTTTGTGTCTTTTAATATTTGACTACGAGTATAAAAAAAACTCAGCAAATCAACCTTTACTTAACACTTTATGCTACTATTTGTAGAATATATCAAGTATAGGCTGTATAGTTTCAAAGCTGCTGATGGGTTAAGTTACTGTTGAGCCTAAGTATTGCTGACAGTTCAGACAAACTTGTTGACAGTTACTGTGTAGACACTTTGACATGAAATGCAACACTGCGGAACGACAAGTTTGTAGCGTTGCTCAACCCGAAATGAAAACCAAAATATTTTCAATCAACCAAAAATTTGCCCGTTTCAGTCGAATTCAATATACTTCTATAATATTCTACATATTTCACATTTAAGGGTCCATCTCAGTTAAACTCACTGCCTGGCCAGCCATTAAATCACTAAATCACTATTTGAGATGCCGACCACTCTCATGGAGTATTTTAATGCAAATATGTAGTGAAGGATGGGTTTGATGAGTGTAGTAATGAGTTCTTGTTACGAACTAAGGCTGACTCTTCCTTAGAATGGGTCATTAATTAGTAGCCCAATGACCAATGAAAATACAAGGGCCAACGGCTTAACGTGACTTCCGAACCACGCAGGTGATGGTCTGATATGTCTTAACAATGGTGGGAGTTGATGTGGGTATCATCAGATGATCACTGAGACTATCTGAGCCGCTTTAGACCTATATAATCCTCAAAACCTGATATCCATGATCGCATTGGCTGGCTTGGATTAGCGAGCAACCAATCTCAGCTGTGAATCAGACTGACCAAAGCCAACTGATAGAACGAAAGTACCCACTTATGCACAGCCAATGAACGGGAAATTGACTAGACATTTGACGAATCAACCCACAGCTGGGAAGTACTTTCCGCAAAACCATATCTATTGGGGTTTTACATTCTCCGTTTCATTTAGGCCCTATGTAAATAACCATGTTTAAATACATACAAACTATATAATGCATTTAACTAATTGCATTCCATGCAGTGGAGATGTGTATGGTTGATGAAACTCAGTGTGAAACAGACCGTCACACGGTGGAGAATGCGGGCGACATTGCGCCACAGTTTATTGCTTTATACTGCGTTCCCAATATTGCTTAGTTAATAATGAGCTTTAAAGTAGAATTCTGTGTGTAGGAACAAAACGAAAAGGGGGTTTACTACTTATATAATCTAGTTCTTCCGGTTTACAACGCGTCCAAAAATCATAATTAGGTTGAGACATTTCGGCCTTACTGTGGTGTCATCTTCCGTCACTGATTAACTGAAACAACCAAATTATGAGGTTTTGACGCGGTAAGAATCAGAACTAGGTTATAATTGTGACACCGGCCGCGAATGCCTTAGAGTTATGTTTACTACTTATAGTTGAGGACTGATTTATTTTTGTAATATTTCTTACTTTGGATAAGTTTGAGTTAACCAAGGTTAAAGTGTATGCGTAAACCTGGCCTCGGTTGTAAGAACATTGAAAATCCGGGCTGGGATTTACGAAAATCCTCTTATACTCACTTGGAAAAGGATTTTCAAAGAGTATCTTCTTTATAAAAAGAACTCTGTTAGCCAAGTTTTAGCAAGGGTTCAAAATTATTTAAAACATGCGTTGTGTTTATTGGCCTCGAGTGTTTTGAGAGTTACTAAATGCATTAACATTAATTTTATTTATTATTGAAGCATGCGATTAAAACTAAACAATTGTTAGAACACGCTCTTCGTTATGACGAAGGGTCAAAGTCATTATAACTTATAACATCTAATTTATAACTTTTGTAAAAAATATTTTTAGTTAAAAAATACACATACATGCATTTTTGTCGTGTAACCTGTGTTAACTTAAGGAAAGTTTTATGCAATTCAAAATAAACACCTAAACAAAAAATAAATAAAACAAGTTTCAGAAAGGCAACACAAATATTTAAAATCATATAAGTATTCGCATAAATATTTAAGTAGTAAAATTCACATCATTAAACAAATTTAAACAGCAAAAAGTATTAAATATAAGGATTAAACAGAGACGAAATAGTTCTTTTATTAGTTGAACTATTGGCCTTTTCTGTAAACAGGATTGTTTACAAGGCAGACATCAACAACCAGTATTATTTATTACCAAAGCTTTGGGTAAATACAGGTCTAAAACACTATTATTCATACCTTCTCAGTAACCCGTTGAGGAATAAGTAGTATTATAACATCTCTAACATTGAATCTCTGTTTAAACCTCACTACAAAAGATAAGCTATACGTTTATAAATAATGTAAATAAGTACTCCATAGGCTAGTCAAATTAGACAAAAAAAGGGCAGTTAGAGGAAAGTTTAGGCACAGTCCTAATTCTTTTTGATCTCTATGTTTTCGAGGTCGCTGAACACGAATTTGAGGTTTGCTGACAGATATTTTGGCCGGAACATTGTTTTTTGGCAAAAACAGTGAAAATTTTGTACTTGTTTTAGTCTTTGGCCTAAATCTCAGTAAATATGCATTTTATCGAAAAATGTGCCCGATATTAAATTAAAGGTAAGAAGATTTACCACAAGTTTTATATTTGACACTTTTTTCTCAGCCAATATTTACGCCGCTAGAGCACATGGAAAACCATGCAAAATATTTCAATTATTGAAAATACGCCATGTTTTGCTTTTTTATTCGGCTTTCATGGAAACAAGCTGTGTTACAATAATTTTGACTATTTATAAGAAATTTTTACAGGTTGGACATGACACTTTTATTTTATACTATAATACTATAATATACAGGGTGGCCCATAAGTCAGTTGACCGACATGCATTCAATGAAATGCATGACTGTTAACTGACTTACAGCCCTATATCGTAGGGATCAAATCGAGAACAAATCGACGTAGTAGTATAAAACAATGTCAGATTAGTTTTATCTACTCAATACAATTTTTATTTAGAAAACATTGAACTCAATAAAATACACTTAAAATACTCTGTCTAGCATAAGCTTTACCTATATTTGACTTTAATGGTAGAGAATAATTAGAATAAAATAGAGCCCTTTCTTTGAAGGTGGACCAGAGATGGGAAATTTTTATGAAAAGAATAAATATTATGGAAATAGTTGCATACTAAGAAATGATAACATATTGGGAATGTGGTGGTATTTATGTAAGTAAGAGAAAATGTAAAAGCAATTGTTGGAATATTCAGGTAATTGAGTATTTAAGTACCGGGTGTTTCTAAAAGAACTCCTTGATTTAAAGTTTTATTAGTATACAGTATAGTTGAAACAATAGTTATTAAACATATATATATATATATATATATATATATATATATATATATATATATATTATTAAAGAGAATCTTCTCAAGTTTTCTTTGATACCTAATACAGTTTTCTATGAGCACTATTTGTTGCCCTGGCCACGTCTAAACGATAATTAGTTTCTTCCTGGGTATTCAACAGTATATCAGACGTTGGACCTTTCATTTTTGCTGAGAAAGAGTTAATGGGGGTATTTATTGTGACATGCTAGAACTATACGTTTTCCCACAAATAGATGACATAGAACAAGAAAAGGGACCAATTGTCTTCCAACAAGACGGCGCGCCACCTCACTACAGCAACCGTGTCCGTGATGCATTGAACTTGCGTTTTCCTAACAGGTGGATTGGTAGACGTGGGCCAATTGCATGGCCACCAAGGAGCCCAGATCTGACTCCACTAGATTTTTCTTTTGAGGAAATGTAAAAAACATTGTGTATTCTGAGAAGATCCGTGACATTGATCATCTGAGGGAGAGGATTGTTGAAGCTGTAGCATCCGTTACGCCTGATATGCTGTTGAATACCTGGGAAGAAACTAATTATCGTTTAGACGTGGCCAGGGCAACAAATGGTGCTCATATAGAACTTTATTAGGTATCAAAAAAACTTGAGAAGAATCTTTTAATAATATATATGTTTAATAGTTATTATTTTAACTATACTGTATACTAATAAAACTTTAAATCAAGGAGTTCTTTTAGAAACACCCGGTATTTTCACATAGCCTTTGGCAGGGTGTTAACCATACGGGAATTCAGGGAAAACCGGGAATTATACGAAAATTTCAATATACGTTTAAATACGAGAATTATGCGGGAACGTTGTTTTTCCTGAACGCTGGACACCCTGTTTTCCCTGTACCCTGGTGTTCCTCGTCTTCTTCCTATGCTGCCAAGACCTCTTCACCGCTCTAAGTTTCCTACCGATGAAGAGGTCTTATCAGCTAGGAAGAGACAGGAACACCTACTCAAAACAGGGTGTCCAGCGTTCAGGAAAAACAACGTTCCCTGTGTATGACAATGACAAAATTCTGCATCAAGAGATTATTTCTATCATTGACATATTTACTACTATTTTTAATATACTGCTTATGTATGTATGAAATAACTGATCTTACATGTATATAAGGCAATTTAATAATATATATACTAATAATTGTACTAATTTGAACAAATATTATAATTGTACAAATTCACTAATTTGTTCTAATTATTCTCTACCAATTAAGTCAAATACAGGTAAAGCTTGTGCTAGTCGGAGTATTTTTAAGTGTATTTTTTGAGTTCAATGTTTTCTAAATAAAAATTGTATTGAGTACACAAAACTAATCTGACATTGTTTTATACTACTACGTCGTTTTGTTCTCGATTTGATCCCTACGATATAACTACAGGGTGGCCCATAAGTCAGTTAACAGTCATGCATTTCATTGAATGCATGTCGGTCAACTGACTTATGACCCTATATATAATATTATAGTATAAAATAAAAGTGTCATGTCCAACCTGTAAAATTTCTTATAAATAGTCAAAATTATTGTAACACGGCTTGTTTCCATGAAAGCCGGATAAAAAAGCAAAGTATGGCGTATTTTCAATAATTGAAATATTTTGCATGGTTTTCCATGTGCTCTAGCGGCGTAAATATTGGCCGGAGAAAAAAGTGTCAAATATAAAACTTGTGGTAAATCTTCTTACCTTTAATTTAGTATTGGGCACACTTTTCGATAAAATGCATATTTACTGAGATTTAGGCCAAAGACTAAAACAAGTACAAAATTTTCACTGTTTTGCCAAAAAAAACAATGTTCCGGCCAAAATATCTGTCAGCAAACCTCAAATTCGTGTTCAGCGACCTCGAAAACATAAAGATCAAAAAGAATTAGGACTGTGCCTAAACTTTCCTCTAACTGCCCTTTTTTTGTCTAATTTGACTACCCTATGGAGTACTTATTTACATTATTTATAAACGTATAGCTTATCTTTTGTAGTGAGGTTTAAACAGAGATTCAATGTTAGAGATGTTGTAATACTACTTATTCCTCAACGGGTTACTGAGAAGGTATGAATAATAGTGTTTATTAGATTCAGAATATCTGTCAGCAAACCTCAAATTCGTGTTCAGCGACCTCGAAAACATAAAGATCAAAAAGAATTAGGACTGTGCCTAAACTTTCCTCTAACTTTGCTAATTTGACTAGCCTATCCACAGCAAGTAAAGAATGGAAACATGAAATACTTGATCCTGTAGAAATTTCGCAAAATCAGCTTATCCTATATGTGATCCATCCAATCAGGTTCTCAAGAATACTCCAACCATATTCAGTGCGTATTTGACATTTTGTTTTACATATTGTTTGCAAATTTATTTAACTGACAAAAGGAAGTTTACCAACCTAGTATTGTAATTTTATAACACCTGATTGTGTTTTTGATACTGCTGAAAACAACACGTTATATTTTAGGTTAGGTATTATTGTGTGTTCCAAAAGATTTTAAGATTTCATAAAGTTTAGAGTTATATTTTCTTAATTTATCAACAGCAGCATTAGTTCATATCAAAAAGCGTCTTTTTTAGACCTAGAGACGAAACAACATATAGTTACTTGGATATATTATGTTTGGTAGTGAAGAAGCCACTTAAAAATTTCCCCGAAGAAAGAAGTAAGTTTAAAAAGCTCCTACTTGAGTATCTACAAGAGAACAGTTGAACTGGTGAGTTATGCATGTAGGTTAAGTGAAGGAGGTGACGTGTGAACTGAACTCTGATCAGCTTAGTTCAAACTCAGAGATAACAAACTGAACACCTTTCCTTTTGTTTTGAGCACCAACACATTTAAGTCGAATAACTTTACTTGTTACTATCACCTAGAATACCGTGTTTTAACATAGAGCTAATACCGTTTTATTATGTCAACAACCAAAGCTAGTTATATATTTGTAATGTAAAAATGTTTCTTTTGTTCTGAAGCAGGCAATAAATTTAATTGTTTCCCATACTGTGGTATACATAAACCTTTACAAGTGTTGTTTTAAAAATACCTATTTAAAAATAAATTTTCCAAATGTGGCTGTTAAAATAAACTTATAACTGGTTATATATGAAATTTCTTTAGTTACTAACACGCTTAAAAATACAGTTACATATATTATTTAAACCTAAATTCTAAAATTATAAGAAATTACCCATGAAAGAAATAGTCCATGAAATATAACTTGGAAATACAACTTTATTTGTAAGGGGTGTTTTCCTTAACATTATATGTACTTTATTATAAAACATTCTTTCAGGCTAAGATTGAAAACGTAACATGTATTCTACGTATACCACTGTATAATTTCTAACTTTGAATGAAGAAGGAAGGCCTAGTTTCCCTTGCATATTAACTTGCTGTAAAATCGTTATCCTATTGCATTTTGAACACAATATTTTTATAAATGAATTTTTTTTCGTTTGAATAAATTTAGTTTCAGTATTATTATAACACCGATTTCCAGATGAGGTTAGGTACGAGTATTATTTTAAATCTAAATAAGACGTATCGGAGATCACTTTATTTATACGAACCAAGACGAGATTACGCTGATAACGACTGATTTCAATTACTCCTTTAGCTCAGTTAATTAACCATTGTGTTATAATTGAGCAGGCATGTGAATTCAACCGTTTTGTCAAGTTCCTAAACTGCCTCATAACCAAGATAGTCACATCAAATGCACCCATCATTATATTATGTTTGATGCAATTGTACTTATTGTTTGCACATTGTTTAAAGTTAAAATTAACCGAAACCTGTTACAAAAACAAACAATAGTTTTATGTAATTTAAACTTATATTTAGTAAATATCGTGCTATTCTCTACGAGAATGTTTTGTTCTGTTTCATATGAAACATCAGATTGAACACGTCCTTAGTGTAGATTTGTTTAAAAAAAGCTCTACAACTTACTCAAGCTTAAGATGTTGCATAATGTTTTGGCTATTTAATAACAACATGTTTGGCTTCAATTTGATATTCAGAGCACTGGGCAGAAATAAGATTTAGTCAATTATGGTAATAATTATAGCAGTGTATTTAATAAACAATTAATTTAACTAGCCTATATTTCCTAGGATACAGAAAGTAAACAACTTTCTTATTTCAAAACAAATACAACTGTCAACAGCTGTTGTTTTTTTACTATACAAAACCATAAAGTATATCTTAAAACTAACTGTAGTTGTAAAACAAAATTAATATTGTATGAACGAATTGCGTCTAATTTAAAATAGATAACTGAACACCTTTATGTTTTATTGAAAATGTTCTAAAATTCACCGTAGCGTTTGTGTATGTTAGTGTATTCTTTTAGAATCTAAAGGGTTAGATTTAGACAATAATTCAATAGGTAGTCTCTTTGTCAAAATCATATGATATTTATCAATAATTTTAGTAGTACTTTTTTACACAAAATATAATTCAACTGAGTTTAGAGAAAGAACCTTACCAACAATTAAGGTGAAGGACCAAACCTCGTGGTTTCTTCGCTTCATGTATTATTTATCTTCCCACTTTAGTGCATTAACCACAAGTGAATAAGTAATGTGTTGCTGAAAACCTTAACAGACTGCTAGCGTTTATTCGGTTAGAGGCTTGCTTGTCGACAACAGCATGAACCGATTACATGAAACATTTAAACACATTGATTCCAGAGTATTAAACATAATAACGGATTTTATTATAGTGCATACAGTATTTATATCAAACGCTAATACTCGTGATACATGCCGAGATATTTTTCAAAAATTTAGAGATCATGACACTACCTAGCCTGTATATATTTGAAACCATAATCTCTAGCCTTACTAGGTGTCATCTAGTTAAAGGCACTGATATACATGACTATGACACAAGGCATAAAAATTTGTTTCGGCAAAAAAGCCACAGGCTAAAACTGTTTGAGAGCATGCCTTCACAAGCAGGTGCCAGATTTTTCAATAGACTGCCTGCAGGGATCAAGTCTATTCAACTCATGAACACGCGTACTACACTGTTGATGAGTTTATGCACCAAACATTTAAGTTTTTAGTGCACCAAAATTAAAATTATTAAATTAGGTTAGTTGGTATTAAATTAGAATTTTATATAAATTAAGACAACACATTTGGCTGTAAGATTTTGTTCCCAGTGGCTTACCATACTTTATTTTAACTTTAATAATTAGGCCTAGGTCTACACAATTTTTAATTGTATTTGACAAAAAAATTAATTAAAGCCACACACAATTTATTGGAACCTATGTTGTCAAAACTTGTTTTGTACTCATCCCAAAACAGATGCATGATTTTAATCAGGTCATAGTGCCATAGAACTATAAAACCCGTCATTTGGTATACGAAGAATAGTGAGTTTTTATAAAATAGTGTGAATGAAACTGTTGGATTACTCACATAACAGTATTTAAATATCCGATTCAATGCTTAAGTTGATACCCACCTAGAACAACTATATTAAAAAGAATCTTTTCAACCGACACATATTAAAGCGATGAAAAAACGCTGTAACTGTATTAAAATACAACTGTTGCTACTAGAAAGAGGAAACTATTTATGATTGGAACTGGAATGATCCCATAAATTTAAATGTCCCATTATGTCATTTCAAAGCACCTTGATTGTGCTATTTGACTTCACTGTACTCTACTAGGAGTACCTAATCTGAGAGGCAAATTGAGTTAGACCCGAGTGTACTCACTTCAACTCAATAATCAAGCTTCACTTTGAGCTCCTCTTGACCTAACAAGTGAATAATAGTCCGTAGACTCAGTAGACTGAATAAATAGATTAGCTATGATCGGTCTTATTCTGTGGTGTACACTATTTTGAACACAGGTTTGTGGTTTAGAATAACATTTTTATAGCGTGATTCCTAGAAAAAACGCGAAGTAACTTGTTAATAAAAGTCCAAATCTTAAATATACATTTAAACTAAAAGACTTGTGACAAGGGCTAAAATTAAATTTTTGAAATAAATAACATATGTATTACTGCATGAATTTTGTAAGTGGAAAAATTTCAGTTTACTATACTAAATACAGCGATACGGTTTTGATTTGGATAAAAACGTTTTCCACGACTCATATTTATTAACGAACACAACTTCATTCTAAAGCTCATCAGTTGGAGTTCACAGTTGTTAACACTTTTTGGCTGTCGAGACTGCGATTTTACATCGAGGCTTATTATGACGTCGTTTTTTCATTGTTTAGAAAAGTAAAACGAACTTAGCTAAACAAGAAGAGCTAAACAATTGATGATTTAAGACTGATGATTTATGACCCAAGTGATTGATTCTACAAGGCATTCGGGAGTCGTTCATTTATTCGCAGTTCGTAGAGTTATAAATAACATTTATTGGTTGATTTCGTTTTGCTACCCAGTTGCCTTAACTTAAAAAATATAGTTCAATATTTAAAGGTCTTAAGTTAAAAAGAACCAACAAAGTGTTGATGAAGTGTGAGAACATATTTTTGGAGGTAAGAACACAATGTTGATACATACTTTAGTCATTGTTTGGATTTAATAACTTCCTTGTTGGAACAAAACAACCTACAATATTTCACCAGTGGTTATTTACTCGTATATGGATTTAAATATATCACATGAACACAATAAACAATACATCGTATTGTGAATATTATGGGTTGAATTGTAAAGACTTCAACTTTAGATACGAACTTTGATTTATAACAGGCGAAGGAAACAGCTAAGCACGTCACAAGCTGTCACAAAGTTAATGTAGTCCCTTTCAGTTCAACGTGTAAAGTTTTAAAGCACAATTGAGTTAGATCCTTTCATGAAGTGTTACAGAGTTCTTTAGTGCTTGGCATTCATTGAACACTATTGCTGTTATCCAAAGGGCTTATTCAGGGAAATCAGATGACACTAAAATCATCAGTATGATATGTCTGTTGCATACATTATAATAATACTTGTCTGGACTTTAAGTTTTAACATCAATTATATATACTATACTTAGTTCAACAAAACGTATACAACAGTTCTGAATAAGAAATACTCAATATTCACTAAAAACTATAGAAAACGTTTAAAGTTATATTTCAACTTTAAAACATCTATCATCGTCAACAAAAAGTTGAAAAAGATTGTTATATGGACCTTTTGAATTTGTATAGCCTATGATACAAATGTACTGTGCGATGAATGGGTTTTAAATAAAATAAAACTTATTATTAAAGATATATTGAAGACAAACCCTGTGGACTGAACTGGGACTTAAACCTGCACCTCTCATTTGCCAGGTGATTATACTAACCACTACACCATCCGGCCCAACTCATTATGCCTTCAAAGTACTCAAATCTGAAGGTTTACCCGATATTACCCGTATTTTCATTGGTCATTGGGCTATTAGTTAGGACTCTTTCCATACTAAGGAAGAGTCGGCCTTAGTTTTTAACAAGACTACACCTCATAACTCATTACTACCACTCATCACACTCATCCTTCACCAAATATTTGCCTTAAAATACCCTCATGAGACTGGTCGACATCTCAAAAAGTGATTTAGCGATACAAGAGATTGTCAATATCTACTTTGATTCAACAAGTTGGGTAATATTAATTAAATAAATAATTTAAATTCCATGTTGGGAGTTATATTTTACCTGAAAAAACGTAAAATAATAATTTGTGAACGCGCGAAACATGTCCGTTGAGTAAAGCTACCAGTAAATATTTAACTGAGCCTGTGTTCCTAACTTCATATCTTATTCCTGTTTACACTTTAGTGCATCAGCCACAAGTGAATAAAACATTTGTATCTCAAATCCGCTGTTTTGGGACATACTCTTCAAAATGCGCTCTTTGCACCTAAAAGTGTGCCTGTCCTAGCTTATCCATATGGCCTGCTAATAGCCTTCAAAACTAACTATACTTCAAAAGATGTAAAGAATGCAACACGCATGGTGACTGTGGAGGGTAAACAATTTGAATTCGATTGACACCTTTAAATCATTCAGCTGGTGCGTAGTTCTGATTTAAACATGTTAAAACAGATTGTTGGATGAATTGCTGTTACTTTCTTGGATGGAAAATTTTCGTAATTCTAACATATTGATCAGACAAAATTATTCATGTTTTTTTATCTAGGAGTATTTAGCAGTTTACGTTGAAAAATTTAAAGTTTAGTGAAATTTAATTTCAAAAGAGTTAATATATTATAGCCTATTACAGAGATTTGGAGACTATTGAGGCCATTTATAGGAAAGTTTTACATATATTTGGTAATTTATTTGTTTTCTGGTTTCCCTCTGGTTGGATGTGCTACTTTTAAAATTCTAAAATCGTTTTGCAGTCCTATGCAGGACCTATCATAGAAAGTAAATGCTTATCATATTTACACGTAAATATGGTTCAAAAGAGTGTTATATGTTTAATATGTATTCATTATTATCCATCAACTTACATGAGACTGTACGATATATTGTCTTTAAAAATTTACAATCAAGCGTATTTTGAAAAGTTTTATTATTAAACCTTATAACCTTGGGGGATCTTTTGTAAACTAGACCCTGAATTGGACCCATATAAAGTTTGGCACGGAAATCCTTGGACGTTTCCCAGAGAAAGGAAATAGTCAGCACTTTTCGGACCATTCCAATTTAATGGAATGGGTACTTTCTAAAGTATCCGATAGAATAGTGTTGTATCATTCAGCTTATAGTAAACAAGTGTACGCTGTATGTGTCCCAAAAGCTTCATGAATGTGCTTGTCGTTTGTAGCACTGAATAAATATTATACAGTTCTCACAACATCTGGATGTATAGGATTATACATACATAGTATACAAAGTATTACACTAAGCTGTTTAAAGTGTATTACCTGAAAAGCTAAACAAAAATATCACCGCAAACAATATATGTAAATTATAGGAAAAATAATTTCCTAAGCATCTTAGAATACAGGGTGAACCAAAAGCTAAAGATAAGGGGTTCAAGACTCAGTACTTTGGAATTTCAAGGTGAACTGCGTTACACAATACTGAAGAGCTTATTTAGTACCAATTATTTGTGCAACTCAATATCGTAACCATAAACGAGAAAATTTTAAGAACGAGAAGCTTTTTAATACAGTTTGCCAGTTTTCAACAAATTATTTTAATCGACGAGTTAATTTAAAAATTGAAAAAAGGATTTGGTACGCTATGGAGGATCTAACTATGCGTCCCGATACGTTTAGAGGCAATAGAAGATAATAACATCTTCACACAATCACCTCATTACTTATATACCTTGACCCAAGTGACAGTGTCAAAGGCAAGTTTCGCCCACCCTGTATTATTCATGAAGGTTGTTGCTTTGATGACACCTTTGAGCCCTGAGATATGCAAGAGATCAACTAGGCCTTGTTAGTAACAATGGGCAAAATATAGGATCTGAGAAAATAACCGGTGTATAAATATTGGTCGTAAACAACTCTTCGTTCAAGCTAAAAATGTGTTATACGAGTGAAGGATCCCTAATATTCTAAAAATTAAGACATACCTTTAGAACTGTACATTTAAATTTATGGAAATTGTTTTGGAAGATAACGTAGCGGTTATCCTCCTATTGCCCATTTGAGCAATCGATTCAATGGAGGTTTTTTAAACCCGTTGTAGTTTTTTGCGACATGTTTAGAAATTATACATCCAAATTGTTCACCTCCACGTTAAAAGTGTTGTGAAACACTTCACTATACAGGCTGTTTTTTGTTGAAACGCTAAAAATCCAGGCAATGCAGACCTTTAAAAAAAAGAACATTTCCGAAATTCAGAATCCCTATCTATACTACGGTATAACAGTTTTCAAGCAGGTGCCTGAAATGTTCAACCTTATTAAGGATAATTTTTATATGTTTTATATATATATTTTTTATTCTTCTTTGTCTTCAACTAAAGATGTCTAGCATAGATTAGACGAAACGTTTAATTTGTGTTTTAAATAATTAAAACATTTTCAGTAGTTTTATATTTCATTATTATTAAGGATAATTTTAAATAAACTGCACATATTTCAATGACTAATTGTTTTTTTCTTGAGGCCTTTCTAACACAACGTATGTTTGTTTCTTCAGAGGCACATCAGATTGGAGGAAATATTCAAATAAATTATTTAAAATAAAATCATATGTCAAAATTGTAAGCATGATTCATATTAAAGAAATTTTCGATATGAATATAAGAAAAATAATATTATGTACTACGTAAATTCCAATTAAACAAATCTGGAAGACGCGGAATTTCGAAGAAAACCGGCTTTATTATTATTATTAGTACATACTATTGTATTGTAATATTGATGCAAGTAGAAGAGAACTTCATGGATTAAATTGTATTTGTTGAAGTAATGCCCATTTTCTTAGCAGTGCTTGGAAATTACTGACTTTTCTTGTTGATAAGTTTTAAAGTGATACATTTGCTCTTTCATTCTTGTTTTCTTTTTCTTTTAGTTAGTCCTATATATCGTTTATTGCAACATTCACATTGTAATACATAGACTTAAGATTTATCTTCAATTATTACTTTGTCCTTTGGGTTACTAAGCAGTGATTTTAATTTGTGTGTAGTTTTTTAGTTAATGTTGTTGTACTTTTCAAAGTTGTTTTTTGTAGATTTGGAATAGGGGTCAAAAGTTTCCATTAAGGATGTTCATGTGTTTTTATGAACAGGTTCTAAGTATATTTATGTTAGCTATGAGCAAGGTTAGTATAGAGGTTATGGTTATAGAGGTTAGACGAGTTTATGGCATTCAATTGGGAGACCCCATGATTGGCTGACTGAATAGGGACTAGAGTGGTTACATTCAAATACATGGGACAGAGTGAGTGTAAAAGACTGTATTATTGAATGGGATTTAGATATAAGAATGCAAGACAAATTTTAGATACTCAAAAATTTGACGATTGCAATAAATTTATTTTAAATTTGAATATGCAATAAAACATTTATTTATCTTTGTTAAAAAAACCTATACGAGTAAAACTAAATGACAATTTATCAAACGTAATTCTCGAAAATTTTATTTCAAACCACTCTCACAACACCAGATCTAAATTTCTTGTCTTTGAAAATCCCTCCACGTTCTAAATCTTTCTTTCAAAAGCACACTGTTTACTTTGGAAAAACTCTGTTCAATCTTCTTCCTTTGAGTCTAAAATTAGAGGCAGATCTGCATAATTTCAAGTTTAGGTCACAAAGTGTTTTTTTATGAAAGGCACCATACTGTAGTGTCAAAGTGTTTTTAGTTTCCTCAAGTTTAAAACTGTCTAGTAATAGTTTGTTCATATTATTGATTTCGATGTAATATATACTAACCATATATACGAGTACTAGCCTTGAGTTATGAGAACACAATTTGAATACTCGTAAAATAATGTAGTAGACAGTTGTGTTTTAGCTATAAATGAAAATGTGTTGGTAAGATAACAGAGTTGCACACAATGTCAAAGCCAGTAGTTTGAGGTCAAGGCTTTTAGTGTAATTGGACTTCCTTCCCTTTTGAATGAATTCTTATAACAGTTTGGAATGAACAGTTATTACTCATAATTAATTGAGATTTGAAAGGAACTTCTAATTTTCGGCGTACACTAATGTACATTTTGCTTCATTTATATGTTTGTATGTTCATATCATTTATATGTATGTATATGTTTGTAATGAGAAAAGACATTGATACATACAGTTCTCCCAAAATCAAAGTTATGTAATGCATCGATTATATGCGAGTTAAAACCAAACTCACATTCAATCGACTTTTGTTATTCTTATATCGATTGTTCTTAGATAATATAAATTGTAACGAAATCTATAGAAGGTAAATGCACGCGGGTTGATAAATAGATTAGGGATGATTATGTTTCTGAAGAGGTTTCTGAGCAAGATGTAATTGCGTTTAATATTCAGACAAGTAGTGTCTGCTCCTTTGTGTTCCTCCACAACAGGTTTAGCACCAATGAATATTATAACTAGTTAATAGAGACGAAAGCTAATCACAACAATATTTAGAAGAAGCTGCGTGTTGGCCTAGACCATTTATTGATTAGGTTTAGGTAAATGTTCTCACGCCTCAGCCTTGTTGAAATTTAATGGTAATATACAATATTATTGATATTATTTTGCCGTATTAAACACAGAGATTTGTTATGAGTAATTAAATAAACCTAATATTCCAACACTACAAATTTGTTGTTTCCTATTACGTAGTATTCTGGGCAGTGTAAACGGTACTTGTGACAAAGACAATACTGTAGTTTGAAAACTAATTAAGAAGGACCAAACCCGTGCCTTAAACGAAACCATGCATTTTGCTGTATCCTTGGAAACAATTTATTGAACCAAATAGTTTTATTTTAATACGTATATCAAAGATTCTTGCTGTTTATAACTAAAGAAATATGAAGACAAAAATGTTTGGACCGAACCGGGACTTGAACCCGGGTCTCTCGCTTATGTTCAGGTCCCGGTTCAGAACAAACATTTTTGCCTTCAATTATCTTTAGTAAAAAATTAGTGTTTATACAAATTAAGATCCATCTCTGAAATTTCTTGCTGGCAACGTCAACCTCCTTTTACTAGCTCATCTCTAGTTATTACCAGCCTCATGACCAGTAAGTAGCCTTCACAGTTTAATCAGTTCTGTTAGTACTTATAAGAAACTCTTTCAGGACTGAACTATTTTTGACAGTTGTTTAATAAAAAAAAAGGAAATTGTTGGAAATGTTACACAAGTTAACTATAATTGAAATAGTTAATCTAGATTTGTTTGTGCATGTGAGTACATAAGAAAATAGGAATATTCCCTACTGCTGAAGATTTACAATGTGAACGCTAGTTGTTCTTAAACAAATGCAATCATTATTGTTCGTACACGAAACTCGTATACAATCGATCTGTAACCGTCAGAAAGGCGTAAAACCTTGTAAGTTCAAGCTTTAAGCTCAGTCAGTGTCATACATATTTCACAAAGTTCACGTGTGTAAATGTAATTGTTGTGATATTTGTTTGCAGAATGAAGCTCGACCTGGAAAACTTCACATGGAGACTGACGCTGCAGGATGTACCATTGATCACATTACAATTACAAGGTAACATTTCATTTTAATAAGAAAAGTAGTAGTTTGCTATTAATCTTACTCGAGATAGACAACATACAAATTAGAGGTCTTTGTGTATAAATACAATTAGGACCAGTATATAATCACATACTGAAGTGTTTTAAATTCACAAAACAGTACCTACGCCTGTGTTGGAAATGTTGTATTGCAAAACACTTGAGTCGATATACAGTGAGAAATCGGACAACATTCCCCACACAGTTCTGTATATTCTAACTTTTTTATCTAATTTTTATTCTATTTAAAGTTGTTTTCTGGGCTATTTATAGTTGTTAAGTTCCCAACCCTCAAATTAAAATTTAAACGTGAGATGTTTACGAAATTAATAGTTAATTTAACTTTTTTCTTTCCCAAATTTAACAACCAGAGTGTTGGATCTCTTTAGTTAAAAAGCAAAGGTTTCATTAAGAAAGGGTTTCATTAAAGAACGCACAGTCTAACAGAATCGTTAGATTTAGTGGTTTGTTTACATCAAGTGGAAACAGCGCAAACATACGATCCATCTAGAGTAAGTAGTCGGAGGTCTGGTCACGTGATTTGTTCATCAGTAGATTAATACGGTATAAGATTATAATCTAGGGCTCAAGGTCATTTAAATACGTAAGTCAAAAACAGTTAGTCTCAAAATAATGATTGCTGGTTTCGTAATAACCTTTAATGACTCTCTTATTATTTCATAATATTACTTTAAGCGTAGTTTATGTTGTATAGTTGATTGCGGGAATATCTACAAGTCATGCAATAGCCACATTGACATCGACTACCCAATCTAACTTCACTTGATCTCATAGAATTAACCACTCTAGCTCTTTTCCCATCCAGTGTGTTCCACGACCTCTAAGTATGTGCCATAAACTCGTCTGTGATATAAAACCCCTCTGCTAAAGCTATCTTCCCGCAGACGCTGTCTACGTGACAATTCTATGTCAACCCTAGATCAAGGTTTATACCGAAGAATTTCGTCGTTTGGTCTTCTTCGATATCAGCTGCCATAACCATCAGCTTATAACTATGCAAACTATTTTTCATCTTCCCATGTTTCGGTAAGATAGTATGGAAGTTGAAAAATTAGGGACCCTTGAAAAGTATAATCATTACCAAACTCAAAAATAATATAGTTAATGGATAAATAGTTAGTTGGACATAACGTTATAATAAATGAAAATGTATCTTAGTCTTTTAGACGATAGCTGCGTTATGGTGTTTTATGTTTCTTTTCAGTACCATTGATCAAGAATACAACTCTTATTGTCTATGCATTAGCTTATGCTTGTGTACGAGAGTACCTTGCCAAATACTCGTTATTAATAATGTGTTTCTTTGATCCTTTTGATTAGTTTTGTACGATACTAACCGTTGTATTAGGAAATTTTTTGTAAACAAAACGTAAACTTAAAACTTAAACTATGTCACCATTTAGGATAACCTAATTTATCAAACAGAAACTTTCACGACTAGTAAAACATTGACGCAAGACGAAGATTTGTCTGTGGTCACAGGCTGAATTCCAGCATCAAACACAAAGCCTGATTGGAATTTAGCTGCAATGGCGTCCTATTTACCGAGATCTAGAAATTACAGATGCACTGTTTTGTTGTTAGCAGAATTGTGGCTTATGCATATAAAAATCCGTTATAAGAAAATACATATTTTACCACCAGAAAAGTTAAAAAGTTTTAATATTTAAATTATTATGTTCCCCAAAAAGTTAAGAGATATGGTAAAATTTAAAACAATTAATTTTAACGTTGAACACTCACAGTTGTTAATTTTTTTCTTAATAGTAAATTATAAACGTACGTCGTTATACGGTAATATAACTCACTGTATTTGTATTATTTTAATTATGATTTATAGTTAAACACTGTACTCGTGTTTTGAAGCCAACAATAGGACAGGCACTCCATGTTGCAACGATTAATCATAAAGTCATTTCATCAACTTTTCGAATGGAAAGAGTAATGAAAGAAGCAGAATTTAAAAGCTTTTCTCTGCTTCCTAATGACTAATGACACTTCAACATTGCGACGTTAACTTAACAAAGAGATTCTTCTTTTCTTTATTGTCAAATATAAATATTGGCATCATTATTTGTTAAAAGAATAGTGATGCAGGGAAGTTGGGAATATATTGGTTAATCTCAAAAGTTTCTGTCTATCAAGAAAAAATATAATAGTCCTAATTCCAAAGTAAATATCAATAAAACTGTCAATTCTTTCTTCTCAGTTAGAGTATAAACGTATTAATATAAAACTTAAATTTTTAAATCGTTCCGTATTGACACTTTACAACTAGTTCTAAGAATACTTTAGTCAAAGTAAGGTTTTTATTAAATATACGCAGTTTTTTACTACTTGTTTTAATTTTTAATTTCAATAATTTTATAAGTTTTACGTGATATTATTTTTTTCTCTTTTTTAAAGAATAACAGAAATACTGTAGTAACTTTAAGGATTCATTTACATAAAAGTGTTTGTCTTTAGGAGCCAATTATTTTATTGTTTTGTAACAATAACCTTATTTCATACGTTCGTTTTCTACTACTATGAGTCTCCTGTTTCACTTTGAAATTAGTAATAAAGTGTTTGTGTTTTATATGTTAGATAGACAACATACAAATTAGAGGTCTTTGTGTATAAATACAATTAGGACCAGTATATAATCACATACTGAAGTGTTTTAAATTCACAAAACAGTACCTACGACTGTGTTGGAAATGTTGTATTGCAAAACACTTGAGTCGATATACAGTGAGAAATCGGACAACATTCCCCACACAGTTCTGTATATTCTAACTTTTTTATCTAATTTTTATTCTATTTAAAGTTGTTTTCTGGGCTATTTATAGTTGTTAAGTTCCCAACCCTCAAATTAAAATTTAAACGTGAGATGTTTACGAAATTAATAGTTAATTTAACTTTTTTCTTTCCCAAATTTAACAACCAGAGTGTTGGATCTCTTTAGTTAAAAAGCCAAAGTTTCATTAGGAAAGGGTTTCATTAAAGAACGCACTGTCTAACAGAATCGTTAGATTTAGTGGTTTGTTTACATCAAGTGGAAACAGCGCAAACATACATCCATCAAGAGTAAGTAGTCGGAGGTCTGGTCACGTGATTTGTTCATCAGTAGAATTATACGGTATAAGATTATAATCTAGGGTTCAAGGTCATTTAAATACGTGAGTCAAAAACAGTTAGTCTCAAAATAATGATTGCTGGCTTCGTAATAACCTTTAATGACTTTCTTATTATTTCAAAATATTACTTTAAGCGTAGTTGATGCTGTATAGTTGATTGCGGGAATATTATTAAGTCATGCAATAGCCACATTTTTAATACCTACCTAAGACTTTTCAAAGATTTTGACATCGACTACCCAATTTAACTTGATTTCATTGAATTAACCACTCTAGCTCTTTTCCCATCCAGTGTGTTCCACGCTCTCTAAGTATGTGCCATAAAATCGTCTGTGATATAAAACCCCTCTGCTAAAGCTGTCTTCCCGCAGACGCTGTCTACGTGACAATTCTAAGTTAACCCTAGATCAAGGTTTATACCGAAGAACTTCGTCGTTTGGTCTTCTTTGATATCAGCTGCCATAACTATCAGCTTATTACTATGCAAAATATTTTTCATCTTCCCATGTGTTGGTAAGATAGTACAGAAGTTGAAAAATTAGGGACCCTTGAAAAGTATAATCATTACCAAGCTCAAAAATAAGATAGTTGATGGACAGTTAGTTAGTGGGACATAACGTTATAATAAATGAAGATGTATCTTAGTATTTAGACGATAGCTGCATTATTGTGTTTTATGTTTCTTTTCAGTCCCATTGATCAAGAATACAACTCTTATTGTCTATGCATTAGCTTATGCTTGTGTACGAGAGTACCTTGCCAAATACTCGTTATTAATAATGTGTTTCTTTGATCCTTTTGATTAGTTTTGTACGATACTAACCGTTGTACTAGGAAATATTTTGTAAATAAAACGTAAACTTAAAACTTAAACTATGTCACCATTTCGGATAAGCTATTTTATCAAACAGAAACTTTCACGACTAGTAAAACATTGACGCAAGACGAAGATTTGTCTGTGGTCAGTGGCTGAATTCCAGCATCAAACACAAAGCCTGATTGGAATTTAGCTGCAATGGCGTCCTGTTTACCGAGATCTAGACATTAGAGATGTACTGTTTTGTTGTTAGCAGAATTGTGGCTTATGCATATATAAATACGTTGTAAGAAAATACATATTTTACCACCAGAAAAGTTAAAAAGTTTTAATACCGGGTCTTTCTAAAAGAACTCCTTGATTTAAAGTTGTATTAGTATGCAGTATTGTTAAAATAATAGTTATTAAACATATATATTATTAAAGAGAATCTTCTTAAGTTTTTTTTGATACCTAATAAAGTTCTATATGAGCACCATTTGTTGCCCTGGCTACGTCTAAACGATACTTAGTTTCTTCCCAGGTATTCAACAGCATATCAGGCGTAACGGATGCTATAGCATCAACAACCCTCAGATGATCAATGTCACGGATCTTCTCAGAATACACAATGTTTTACATGTCCCCAAAGGAAAAAATCTAGTGGAGTCAGATCTGGGCTCCTTGGCGGCCATGCAATTGGCCCACGTCTATACCAATCCACCTGTTAGGAAAACACTGTAGCATATCAAGTTAGGAATAACACTTAGAGCAAACCACTTAGGTCACCAAGGAGCCCAGATCTGACTCCACAAGACTTTTTTTTGGGGACATGTAAAAGACATTATGTATTCTGAGAAGATCCATGACATTGATCATCATAGCATAATAAATACCTATTATCGTAGACGTAATATAACTTTATTAGTATCAAAAAACTTGAGAAGATTCTCTTTAACAATATATATGTTTAATAACTATTATTTTAACTATACTGTGTACTAATACAACTTTAAATCGAGGAGTTCTTTTAGAAACACCCGGTTTATTAATTATTATGTTCCCCAAAAAGTTAAGAGATATGGTCAAATTTAAAAATAATAAGTTTAACGTTGAACACTCACAGTTGTTATTTTGTTCTTAATAGTAAATTATAAACGAACGTCGTTACACGGTAATATAACTCACTGTATTTGTATTAATTTTAATTATGATTTAAAGTAAAACACTGCACTCGTGTTTTGAAGCCAACAATAGGACAGGCACTCCATGTTGCAACGATTAATCATAAAGTCATTTCATCAACTTTTCGAATGGAAAGAGTAATGAAAGAAGTAGGATTTAAAAGCTTTTCTCTGCTTCCTAATGACTAATGACACTTCAACATTGCGACGTTAACTTAACAAAGATAATTCTTCTTTTCTTTATTGTGAAATATAAATATCAGCATAATTATTTGTTAAAGGATTAGTAATGCAGAGAAGTTGCGGATATATTTCCTAGTCTCAAAAGTTTCTATCAAGAAAAATATAATAGTCCTAATTACAGAGTAAATGTCAATAAAACTGTCAACTCTTTATTCTCAGTTAGAAGATAAACTTATTAATAAAAAACTTAAATTTTTAAATCGTTCCGTATTGACACTTTACAACTAGTTCTAAAAATACTTTAGTCAAAGTAAGGTTTTTATTAAATATACGCAGTTTTTTACTACTTGTTTTAATTTTGAATTTAAATTTGACTTTGACGTAGTTTTAATTATTTCTATTCTTTTTAAGAATAACAGAAATATAGCAACCTTAAGAATTCATTTACATAAAGATTTTTGTCTTTAGGAGCCAATTGAAGAGGTGGATTCCAAAACGCACTAAGTCATATTTTGACCATTTTGATATTTTTATTGAATCTTATAATATAACGTGAGCCTCATCTAGTATTAAAACATTTTTTCCAAAACGAGCTAAGATTCATACTCTATTCAATGTTAAAGTAGACGATTTTTTCCAAATCACACTAAGTCAGGATGTTTCTTTCCAAAAAGTGCTAAGTCAGTTGACAGTGTCTGAGGCGCATGCGTGCCTGTCAGCTGTGAGCCGGCGTCCGGCAGCCATTGTGTGTTTGAAGCATGACTGTAGGTGAGTACTGAGTAGGCCACTTTTCAGTCGGCTACCTGCTTTGTTGTATGTGAGCTGTGTTAGTGTTGTGTTGAAATGGATGAAAATCCTGAAATAGACGAGTTTAATCGTTCCGTGAGTGACGTTAATGTAGGGCAACGAAAACGAATCAGGAATGAAGACGAATGGGAAAAAAACAAAAGACGTTTTGCTAGAAACAATTATTGTTTTATTGTTTTGTAACAATAACCTTATTTCGTACGTTCGTTTTCTACTACTATGAGTCTCTCGTTTCACTTTGAAATTAGTAATGAAGTGTTTGTGTTTTATATACCATTAAGCTTCCTGAGTTTACGGAATGTGTTTCGTCCTGTTGGGTCAACAGGAGCTCAAATAGAAGTTCAATTATTGAGTTGAAGTGAGTACACTTGGATCCAGGTCAATTTGCATCCGATATTATACACTCCCGCCAGAGTATAGTCAAATAGAACACCAATCAAGGTTTTCTAACACAGTTCAGATCATGTAAGGTGCAGGCATGTTTCAATTGGCCCTTTGCGCAATAAAACCATATGTTATAATGCAATGGGCCGGCACGCAGCTCAGCACTTTAACGCCGCTAGCGAGAGTGACACGAATTTCCTTTGCTATAATTACGAGGTATAATTTGCTCGTATAACTGAGAGCATTACTATCCTGTGTAGATATCATACTCGTATTGTGTATTACTAAATCCAACCAATTATAAGTACACTAATCGAGGTATCACTAATCACTATTTTTATTAGGAGTGGAGTTCACCCAGTTTATTTATATAATTACATAATCCAGCTTCATGGAGGTCAGGTTTTGAGGATGATATAGGTCTAAAGCGGCTCAGATAGTCTCTGTGATCATCTGATGATACCTGCATCAACACCCACCATAGTTTAGACATATCAGACCATCACCTGCGTGGTTCGGAAGTCACGTTAAGCCGTTGGTCCTTGTATTTCCATTGGTCATTGGGCTATTAATTAATGACCCATTGTAAGGAAGAGTCGGCCTTAGTTTGTAACAAGACTACTCCTCATAACTCATTACTACCACTCACCACACTTATCCCTCACCACATATTTGCCTTAAAATACCCTCATGAGAGTGGTCGGCATCTCAAATAGTGATAGTGATTAGTGATTTTTCTATTATAAATGCACACACAACTATCTGGACGGGGTACCAAAAATAGTATCTATTGTGGTATACATTATTGTATAAAATTTGATTGGTACAAATGTACATTATATGTAAAACAATTTTCTTAGTTATCAAGATCGGTAAAAGTGTTTAAGTTCATTTCCATTGTTATTACCTTAACGTTATCTTCTTGAAAACGTGACGAAGTGGGAACGTACAGTCACGTTCTGTTGTAACAATTCGATCTAGCTTAGTTAACTGCTTAAGGATCGGCTCTCAGAATTGAAATTGTTATCAACACAATGATGTTAGTTCAATATCATATTTGAAAGTACATTACACCTATCAACTAGGCATGTGGGTTCGAAAGTCCCCCTAACCTCAACCTTTGAACAGCCAGATGCTATCAAAACTTAGCACTTTGGGGGCTTTTGCAATGTAAGCCCGAATCTTGTATTAGAACCTATTTTAAAGACCATACAAGTAGACAGACAAGAATTCCTTTAAAACATCTTTTTCAGTTTACAATTGGCAAATGTATAAAATCTTTGCTCATGATAAATAGTTACCATTGATTTAGTTTGCTTTGTACAAGTAAAGCCTTTCTACAGAAAGCAAAGATCGTCATTTAGTTATCGCGTAGAGTTATATTATGTTTGGATTGGATTTGCTCCTAAGAGTTGCACAGACAAGGACTTGATTGATGAGAACATTTACTTGGATTAACTTTGGCAATCTGAAACCGTAATACTGGTAATGGAATCCTGTCTACATGCATCTGTAGCCTGTATACTTAACTCACAATATTGCGTCATGTTTTTGACTATCAAGTTTTGATTTCGATAATTTGACTCTAGAATATTTTAAAAATAAAGTTAACTTCATTTGTATTGAGCTTTCGACCCTGAAACTTGGTTTTTACGTTAATTTTTATGTCCACTAAATATTTACGAATATTTTTATTAAAAAGCGGTGTGTTTTTTTATGCTTTTGCAATGTCTAATTCTTGTTATAGTTCTAAAAGAAGTAGCCTTCTGGTAATTTCGGTCATGTTAAATGAGATCTAGTAGTATGTTCAAAAAATGCCGTTTTATTCGTATGTTAATTACTATTGCAAATATGTTTAGAATTTTGAATGGTAGTTTTCGGTTATACTCGTAGTGTAAAAATTAAACCTAAGAATTAATTGTATGAAATACCTTTTTCATTTACAACCGATGCATGTGTATTTATTGTTATAAAAATAACAGCACCTATTTGATTAATATTATTACTTATAACTTGACAAAGAAGGTTTTACGTAAAATTAAAATGCTAAGTGACCCTGAAGCTATATTTTGTTAAATCGTAATTAATAACAATGTTTAGTTACGATCCCGGAACTATTTCGTATATATTTCTAATGGAAAAATTTAATCACATCGTTCTTAAATACACATTCAAACGTCAATAATTATCTTTGATTCAAACTGAGGGAATTTACCCTGATATTGTTTGGCTGAGGCTAAAGGTAAAACTGTGGTCGGGGCTTTGAGGAAACATCATTTATTAACCGGTGGTAAATGCACTAAAGTGGGAACAGGAATAAAACATCAAGTTAAGGAACATCGCGGTTTGCCTTCACTCTAATAGCCTTGGTGTAAGTTTGGCTCTGTTGGTGTCGCAGCTAATGTGTTCTGTGGTACGAACAAGGTTAGGATGTGAATTAGCAACATTGCAAAATCGGCTATTTATTCACCTGGAATACACCTGAGATACTGGCTGTCTGATATCCTATTGGTCACGGGACTGACAACCGTCCATTAAAGCAAAGAATTCCAAGATAGTTTCACAGCCAATGAGAGCATCGAAAGTTGACATCCCTGTTCCAATGGACGGACGACAGCCCTGCGCAAATAGGATAGCAGACAGTAAGTATCTCAGTTTAGCCAATCAGTGACTGAAGATCCTCTACAGTGAGACCGAAATATTTTAAGCAAACTATAATACACTTTCGACGCAGTGTGAACCGGAAGAACTAGATTATAACAGAACAGTATCACTATATTGACTACTGTACTTACGCTATTATCAATAATACTATAATGTCTCTGAGTATTATTAGCGTTTATTTTGTGTGGTCACGGTTAACATTGCCGCGGGTTTTCCTACAATACAAAGCATTCATATAACATCTTGTACTTTGAGTTTTACAAAACAATCAATAAGAAGGTGAATAATTGTTCATTATTTTAACTCCAACAGTTTGCAGTTTCAAGCCCTCAAACCGTTGTATTTTTACTTAAAATTGAACCATGATCACCCAAAAGGTAGTGAATGGTTTTGTACGGGACTTAAAGAGCTTGACGTTTCATGTGGTATTTACTTTCAAAGTAGTTCAATTTACATTTTGTCTTTGTCTATTTCATTATATTGGTGAAAATTACGTTGAAACAATTTGTATTGATCTTAATTCACTTAGCTGTTTTGTGACTTTCTTAATTTTTAAATAATGTGATAGTGTGGTAGTTGAATATAAAATTGAATTTTCTTCAACCAACTATTAGTAATCAACCCTGTTCATATTCAAAGTTACCCATCAAAAGACAACTAAAGGCACTGGTTATTGAAAAGTAGAAGTTTCACTTGAATTTTACCCTTTACGATCAAAAATTGATTGAAATAAATGTACTAAAGTGTAGCATAAACTTAGAAGTGTCTTTAACTGTTGTTCATCTAAGTCAATTTTCTGTTTTCTGGTCCCTCTTTTACGTTGAAGAGAAAGTAAAGATTAACAGAAAATATGGATTGCCTGGTCTAATTCAGACAGAGTTTATTTTTAAATGAACAAACTTTAGTACTTCTAAGATACTTGACTGCTAAAGTGTATTTGATATTTTTAACGTATGTAAGAAATAAACAAGCCAATTTCACATCGAGTGTTCTCGAGGATGTGATTGGCTGGATCAGAGAGACAATAAGCTAAGCTTGCGAGATTTCTACAGGATCAAGTCGTCCTTATGCTTACGTACAACGCTAAGGATATGGTTTGTGAGATACATACTGCATTTTCATGTAAGTTCCGTGTTTATACTTTAACAATAAAAAACGCACAGAGCTCATTCGGGATGATTTTATCAAAATAAAACTGTAACATTTAGTAACAGCTTAGATGTGTTGCGTTATTCTAATTCATGTGTGGATTCTAACTTTGTTAAATTTTGTTAGGTTTTGTTGAATTTATTATTAAGTGACTAAGTAGAAAACTGAAATACATCATGTTTTTTTTTTTAATAAAAAAAGTGAGTAGAGTTTCTCTGTGTTTGCCAATTTTTTTTGGGTACTTACAAAGGAGTTTGCAATGAATAGGTCACAAACATTGCAAAATGAACGGAACTTTTAAACACTATGCACTGAAATGTTCCTTTGCTTAAAATAACAATTTAATTATAAGTCAAATTCAGCATATTTTAAATATAACTAAGCCAAAAGAAAACTGTTGTGTACAGGTGACTGACTGGTGATAGAACGAGTAAATGTTTAGGCACTTCCCGGCATGCAACCTTCCTCAACCATATACCTTTTTTAAGCTCCTGGTGTGAATACTTCGGGTAAAATCTGAAAACATTCGTTTAAGGGTCTGTCAAGTTAGCGGCCAAAAGAGATGGCGTAAAATATGCCCTTGTACTTAGCCAATATTTTATTTATTTATTCATTTATTTTTTAAATTAGCCTTTATACTACTTCGACGATAGCGGCAAAACGGTGACTCAAATCTAAAATCAGATGAAAATCGTTAGTGTGAAAAAAAATGTCCTACAACTTTTGTTGTCAACACTTTCTTCCACCACTGATGGTTTCGTTGCTTGATCAGTTTGGAGTTAAATTGTCGTAAATTCAACTTTTCGCTGTTTGCGCGTTACTTATCAACCACCGAGCATTCAACATTTACCTGCTTGTATACAATTTTTTTTTAAATTTAGGAATGCCTCCGAAATACGAGGGTGCAGGAGGAGTGGGGACCTGGAGGGCGCAGCCCCCCAGCTAGACCGAAGGACGAATAGTTTTTTTAAAATTGATGCAAACATTTGAATTCATGTTTTACTATATACGTTTGATAATCCAAGACGTGTATACATATATTGTTCTATACATGCAATTTATATTTAGTACATAAATATATAAATAATGAACAAGGTACCTTCACAGTTTTAATAAGCTCCCAAGGGATATTGTTTCTAACTCTACGTGGTTAACTTTCCATTTACGAGTTAGTTTCAAAATGATGGATTACATGTCAAAGTGTCTACACAGTAACTGTCAACAAGTTTGTCTGGGCTGTCAGCGATACTTAGGCTCAACAGTAACTTAACCCATCAGCTAATATCTCAAACTAAACAGCAACCAACAGCTAAACTTATCTAATCTTAATTCACAAAGTAACTAGATAAACAATTGACTAAGATCTAAGGCTCGCAGTTTACACTGCGTCACAGTTGAAGTATAAATACTGCTAAACGTTTTGACCTAGCTGTGGAGAGTCATCCTCAGTAGCTGGGTTACTGACTGAGACCAGCTACTGAGGATGACTCTCCACAGCGAGGTCGAAATGTCTAGCAGTTTTTATAATTTGACTGCGACGCGGTGTAAACCGGAAGCCTGATATCTTAGTGATGACACCGGCCGCGAAAGTTAAAATATTAAGATTAGCTAACAATTAAAATTTAATTACAAGTATTCATTTTTGAAAACATAGCTAAATAGTATTTATAGTTTTGTCAACACGTTTACTGTTGTATATTATTTGTCGATATATCTTCATATCTTGGATAACATATGAATACCCGATCCTTAGTAGCGACATAGATATAATCAAAATTGTATTTCGCCTACTAATATTTTCCGGTTAACTTAAACTTAATTGCACTAGAAAGTGACGGAACTGTTTATTTACGATCGTACTGTTGAAAATCACCCGAGTAAGATTTGTGCAACGCCCAGGAGCTATAAACAATAATCTCTGGGCCCTTGATCCAGGCTTTACTGGATAATATATTTCCCACATTGTCTGGTTCAACGCTAAGCATTTAGCTTTAAACATTGTATAAAGTATGTATTTTCATTACTGTTTCTCTTGTGTAGGTCAATTAATACGGAACCTCATTCAAGGAATTATTATAATATATATTATGCTTAATAATTTGAATTTACTAGTTTTCTGATGTTAATATTTTTTGGAGATGGTTAAATATTTATAAAGAGTAATTTTAATTAGTTTATATTATCTTCAGTTAAAAATAAATGTTAAAAAAGAATTTTACTTTTGAAATTAATCCTTTCACTGATACTTTCTTAAAAAACGAGAAGTTTATTAACCAAATTATTTTAGTCCATACGGCCGTTTCGTTTTTAACTTAAGTTTGATAGTTTACAAACTGGATAATTTTATTAATATTACTCCAATGATATCTTGGTTAAATATATGTGGTGCAAACGAGCATTTAACAGTACAAAATATTATAATTCCCAATTAATACATTTTGTTACATACATTTAAAACTACCTTCAAATGTTGATTGAATTGTTGGTTTCCACTCACATCTAAACAATACAACTTCGAATTAATGTTGTAAACATTTAAGATGTATCTGCTCAATTAATTGTACTACGAAATCAAAACAACTACCGAGTTGAAAACTATCGCTATATTAACAAATGAATATTAAATAATGTAACCGATATAAACACTTTTAAAACATTATAACCAAACCCGAGATGAGGAAAGTTCGAAGAAACAGGTTTCAAATAATGAATGGGACACAATTATGTTGTAATGATCTGAGCTTGGAGTGACTACGGACAATTTAACCCTGGCTTTTGTATTGTCTGAATGCAATCCTATACAGTATTGAGCTCCTAGCTGTTCCGGTGGAAACAAATTGTTAAGGAGGTAGTTTGAGAGCTGAAAATACCCTTTAACACCCTTTTAACCCTTTTAATATAGTAAATTTCTCACACGAACGGTTTCGGGACCGAGCCCATCGTCGTCATTTCTATGTACAAAAGTGTTGAGCAAATGCTAAAAACGTGTTCTGTCAGGATAAGTGGACATTTCATGGTCCGGGACCGGGTCTTACCATGAGAACGGCATATGTATCTCTCTTTTCCAAAGGAAATTTGCTAGGAATGTTTCCTAGTTACATTCATTTAGGTGGTTAAAATAATTAAAAGACAATTAGCATTGCCTTTTCAAGCTGAAAAATATTGTTGACACGTCTACATAACTATAACTTATGTTGATTGTGACAAGCACCCGGCACCAATAATTATAAGTAGTAATGAGCTCCTTACTTGATCACGGTAAAAAATTAAACGTTTAAATTTTGAGGAGGTTTTTAATCAATACCTAAAGCTTTATCATTCGATACATTGTTTTCTTCAAAATATTTACAAGATACAAGAGCTTCAATACACAAACACCTTATTTAGAATGGATAAAGCACTACAGATGCAACCACGTGCATTACAAGAAAAGCAATCAGAATCCTGACAAATGAGAAATGGATTGTCACTTTAACATTACTTCTATGACTGTGAAATGTACAAAGTAATGGCTTCTCTATATGTCTACGTTCAGGTTTAATATTTTCGTGTTTTCATAAATTACATTATAGTTTCTTTTCAAATATATTTCTTACGTATGTAGCACAGGATTCTTTTTATTGGCATAGTGATAAATATCAACATCAAGGTGTAAAGGCTTCGAATAACTTTGTTAACTATAATATCTTCAACTTTATATGTCTGTTTACAACTTTAAATTTTAAAGAAAACATCTAACACAAGCCACATTTATTTGACAGTAGGTTTTGTATTTATTAATATTTTATTTTCGTTAGTAACAGAACATTATCATACACCAGCTTTAATTGTAAATGGATTTTAAAACATGATACATACTATTGACTTATTCTTTCTCTAAATCAAGTAAAAAAGTCAAATCGTACTGAGATACAGTATTAAGTCAATCCAATGAACTCAATAAACCTGTTTAACGAAATATCGAGCATTACAACCGTGGATTATAGGGTTTGACGCAATGCTGCTGGTCTGGTGCGTAAGCATTATGGCGTGATGCTCCATTGTTTAAACAACAAAAGAACTGTCATGGTACATAGACTGTAAAGGATCATATTGTCAAGCAATACACGACAAACAATCAGCTATTTGCGTCTTTTATATGATGTCGGTCTTTGTTTATATGAAAACTGCGTCGTTGTTAAGATCAATTTATGTTTTTTAGAAGTGTATCACAGATTTACTTACAATTAAGAGTTTCGAATAACGTTAGATGTCGTAAAGCCACGAAAAGGAGTATATATTGAGTGAAAGTAGGTAGCCAGCAAAAAGTTACAAAGTAAATGGATTTAGCTTCCATTTAAAAGCGAACACACTGCTAACTGACTGGGACTCGTGGCGAAGTCCTGTAATCCACCTTCATGAAGGTCAGGTTTTGAGGATGATATAGCTCTTAAGTGGCTCAGATAATCTCAGTAATCATCTGATGATACCCGCATCAATTTCCACCATTGTTTAGATGTATCAGACCATCACCTGCGTGGTTCGGAAGTCACGTTAAGCCCTTGGTCCTTGTACTTCCATTGGTCATTGGGCTATTAATTATTAATGACCCATTCTGAGAATGAGTCGCCCTTAGTTTGTAACAAGATTAAACCTCATAACTCATTACTACTTTTACTCATCACACTCATCCTTCACCACATATTTGCCTTAAAATACCCTTATGAGAGTAGTCGACATCTCAAATAGTGATTTAGTGATTTAATTTGAAATTATAATTACCATGACAATATAAGACAGTAAACACGTAGTTTGAGTAGTCTTCTAGCAAAAATTACTATATTGTATTAAATAAACAGCTGATAACATTGCAAGAGGAAGTTTCACCAGGGACACATTCAAACTTGTAACATTACAGGTAATGACACTAACTGTCTTGTGAAGGTGTTGAATAGTACAACAGCATTGCATTCTTGAGGTACTTACTTTTTAAAGAAACACCTGCAAAACACGTGTATTACCTTAAGTAAAAACATCAAACCAAACTTTTAACTACGAGTATACTGTATTTAAAGAAAATTGTATAAGATGGTTCTGAAGGAAATTTATTAAATGTATCAACTGTTTAAAATGTTTACTTTGTTAAAATGTTAACAACATTTTTTATAGCATATACAATTAAATTTTACGTACACTATTGCAGTTCATCAAAACTAGTTTAGACGAATTTTTATTTAGTACAACCTAAAAGTGAAATTCATAATCAGAATCATAACAACGTGTATTCGATCTTTTTTACATTACATATTAAGTGGCATGGGCACAAAAGCACGCTCGGCTTGAAAAAAGGTGATTTATATATAGTAGTTGTCAAATTAGTAGTCTTGCTTCATTAGATAATGACGAAATTCAATATTATCTTACTATCCTAATAACATGTCTTATTCTGTATTAGTTTTGTTTAAAACAATAAAAATATTACACTAATAAAGAATTTCTTGAACGTAGACAAACATACTCATTAAGAATTAACTTAAAGTTTAGTGTATTATCACTTCTTTCTCGTAACTAGACAATTTTTCATTTAAATTCATGTAAAATCTGAACGTTCTCAGTTTTTGAGGTATCTGGTATGAGGTCAGATCTTCTAGAAATTAAGTTTGGTGTGCCCCAGAGTAGTATTCTTGGCCCGTTACTATTCATGTTATATGTAAACGATATAGTGTACAACATTCCATCCGCCACCCCGACCCTTTACGCAGACGACACAACTTTGCTGTTTGGTGGTGTGTGGGCTTACAGGAGAGAATTTCAGGTTCTGTTTTGACCCTCCAAAGCTGGTTAGCCAAAAATAATTTGCTTTTCAATGCAGACAAATCATTTTTTGTGCAATTCTTACCTCATAATAAGCAGCCCATGCAGCTGTCTTTTACACGGGTTGGAATTAAAGAATCTTGCTCTGTTTCTTTTCTTGGTATTATTCTTGATCGGAACTTGTCTTGGGTTGAACATATAAACAACCTAAGCATCCGGTTAAGTAGAGTTAACTTTGCTCTTAGGTCACTTTCCCCTCTTCTGGACCAAGATCATATGATCATGGTTTATCATGGTTGTTTCGCCTCAGTTATGTCTTATGGTGTAGAAGCCTGGGGTGGATCTTGGTACTCGTCTCGGGTATTCTTGAGACAAAAGGCTGCTATCAGAATCATCATGAAGACCGCTCCACTTGCATCGTGTAGAGGAATGTTTCGTTCATTGAAACTGCTATCTTCTTCTCTTTATATTTTCAAAACTATCCTGCATATTTTTAACGGGTCTGCAGTTCAGACGGTTGGCTCCCAACATAGGTATCCGACCAGAAACGGAGCGATCTCCGGATCCCCTCAGCATCCTTAGCCCTCTCGGAAAAGGAAGCATCCTGTGCAGGAATTAGGGTTTTTAAACTTCCTGAATCAATGAGGACTGTTCCAAAGAAATGTTTAAAGGAAAGCTAAAACGTTACCTAATAGATAAAATTTTTACTGTATTAATGATTTTTAAAGTATAATATAGTGTAGGTAGTTAGATAGTTGTTTTGTTATTTTCCTTGAAATCTGTTTATTTATTTATTTGTGCATTGTGACATTTTAAAATGTTGAGCCTAGATATCTAAATGTTTTACCTGTTAAACAGGTCTGTAGTTCTAAAATTGACGAGTGGGATATACTTGTAAAAGACTTGTATCTATTCACGAATAAATGACTTATGACTTATGACTTATTTGTTAAATTGGTAACATACTGATCTAAAACTTCCGGTTTAAACCGCGTCATAGTTTAATAACAAATACTGATAGAATTTCGACCTCAATGTGGAGGTCATCCTCAGTAGCTTCTTGACTGGCTGAGACTGATTACATGTTGGTTTTACTTGTGTCTTTAAAACATTTTTAACATTTGCGTGTCTTGTTTCTCTTTAGTTTTACATTATTGAAAGTCAACTAATATTATAAAGAGTATTTATAGATGTTTTTAAAATTTATAACGTTTAAAAAGTTAACAGTTCTTTTTAAACTTACAAAATTGGATGATTTAGAAAGTGTGAGATGATTGAACGACAAATACCTTATTTCCAGTTAGTAACAAATTAAAAGGTTGAAGGTCTCAGACGCTGAACAATTACTGGAAACCATAAGAAGCTGATGAGAAACGTGCCGTGGACACCGAGTTAATCAAAACCCAACGTGGGAATATCAACACTTCAACCTTTAGTGCGGAGCAGCTGAACAATGTATTTTGCTGAGTGTTTAGAAACCAAGATAACTAAATAATGAATAAGCTAAACTAATTACAGTATTATCGGATCAAGTTAACTATTGAGGCGTTGACCAATTTCAAAGCATAGATATCTCAATTTGTTTTAGCACCTATAGAGAACTTTTCGTGCAACTCCTTAGAAGGAACTATTAGAGGAGGAACTACTGCCTTGTGGAGTAGTTTTGTTTTAACTGATTTTGATCTAATATAGTAGGAAGAACTAAATAATATACTATGAAACCAGTTGTACGGTGACTGGTGACTAAGCGAGTAATTGTTTAGGCGATTCTCGCATCTTACCCCATCGACAATGTACGTTTTAGAAGCTCTTAGGGTGAAACCTTCAGGGAGGAATCTGAAAAACATCTTTTATCTTAAGACTTTAAAATTGGTGGCCAAAAAGTTGGCGTCTGAGAATCTGCTCTTGTACTGATATTTTGCACTGTAGCAAAACAGCCAGGTTACATGTGAAAATCGTTATTATGGAGACACATTTATCCTGAGACGTTTGTATTTGACACTTTTTCCCCTTTTCTGACGGTTTCGCTGCTAGAATCAGTTTGAAGTTAAATTGTCCAGCTCAACTTTCGCTGTGTTACTGTTGTTACTGAGAAAAAAACTAGAAAACGTTCCGTAACAATATTTAATCTTAGAATTTGTATCATCGTCAAATACAAACCCCAACAAAGAATATCACACGGATATAACTCTGATTAGATAAAGCGCAAAAATAAATAAATAAATAAATAAATATAAATAAATAAATATTTTATTGCAAGAACATTATAAAAAATGTATAGCAATCGTCAGGAGTTATCTACAAGCTAAAATTTTCCATTCATACACATCGAGAACCTTTCAGACTTACAGTTTATACATGCACTCTCTCATTCATTCGAATTATCACCCGTCAGTAAATCAATTAATGTATGGTCTCCCAAGTGTGTGCCATAAACTCGTTTTTGCTGTAGAATGCTTCTGCGACCAAAACGTTTTTGAGGCGAGTTTTAAATGCCTTGGGCATTAGGGCACTTTTAATCGAATTTGGTAGTCTGTTGACAAGTTGAGCTCCAGCCTGGGATGGCAAACGCTCGTGAACTACCGTTCTGTGTTGGGCAGTCCGGTAGTTCTCCCCTCCTCTTTTTCATACAGTGAATATCACTCCCTCTTAGCTGGTCGCATTTTTCTTTGAAGAAAAGACAGGTTTGTAGGATGTAGAGGCAGGGTAGTGTCAACAGTTTCAGATTTTTGAATGCTGGTCTACACGACTCTCTTCTTTGTAACTTTGCAATTGTTCGAACGGCTCGTTTTTGCAAAATGAAAACTCTTGAAATGTTTGCGTTTGAACAACTTCCCCATAGCACCAATCCGTAAGAGAGGTGCGGGAAGATGAGTCCATAATATGCCGTCATCAGTACCTGAGTTGGGCAGTATTCGGACAATTTCCTCAAGGCATAAATACCTGAAGATAACTTGGAACAGACATGGTCTATATGATTATCCCATGTCAACCCTCTATCTAGAAGTATTCCAAGGAATTTCATTGAGTAGACCTCTGTGATCTCAGTTTCATCCAACATGACAGTTGGACTATAATCTGAGTCTGTCTGTCGCAAACTGAAGTGAATGAACGTTGATTTTGTTGGGTTCGCTTTAAGATTGAGCTCATTGAAGTACTGGATTGTACAGTTGAGCCCCATGAATGAACTCTTTTCGAGCTCCACTTTTGAATCCGCACTGAAGCAGAGAGTCGTGTCGTCTGCGTACTGGACGAGTCGCCCTTCTTGTACAGACGCACCAACGTCGTTGACGTAGATTAAAAATAGCAATGGACTAAGAATGGATCCCTGTGGTACCCCATAGCTTAGTTGTTCTGTCTTTGATCGGATTCCGGAAATATCTACGAATTGTGTTCTATGACTAAGATACGATTTCAGCCACTCTAGTGCCTTCCCTCGTACCCCATAATATTCCAATTTTTGAATTAGGACTTGGTGGTCAACACAGTCGAAGGCTTTCGACAAGTCAAGGAAGACACTTAGAGTGTCCCTTCGACTCTATTTCTTCCACTATCATGTCAACCAGACTCACGACAGCGTCAATAGTTGATTTGCCGCTTCGGAATCCGAATTGACTTGGTGACAGTAGATTGTGCCTTTCCAGGAAGCTTACGCACCGCGAGAGAAAAAGCTTTTCGAAAATTTTGCTGAATACCGGCAGCATTGAAATAGGGCGATAATTTTGAACGGAATAGGGGTCGCCCTTTTTGAAAATTGGGGTAACCCTTGCGATTTTGAGTGAGGAGGGAAAGATCCCCGAATGAAAGGAGAGGTTCACCAAGTGTTCAAGTGGCTTTAACATATGCTTTGAGCATTGTTTTATAAGCCACGTTGATATGTAGTTTGAGTCATTGGATTTTTTGCATGAAAACCCTCTTATCACTCTCTCAATCTCCTCCTCTGTTACTGGGACTAAGGCCATTGAGGCCACTGGGCTCGGCGTTGCTAAGGGTCGTGACCGATTCTGTGGTGGACGGAGTCCTTGATCGGCTCCTACCGAGGCAAAAAAGTGATTGAATTCATCAGCAGTCCGTAAAGGATCTTTGATGTGTTCATTATTAATGTTTAGCTCAACAGGTCTGTCTGTTGGTGAGCTTTTATCGTTAATAATGGCCCATGTGGTTTTTGATATGTTCTTTGACGTGAGCAAAGCTTTGTTTACATCATAAGCTTTTGCAGCTTTGATGACCTTCTTGTAAATTCTTTTATAATTTTGAAAAAAGGTTTTAAAATTTACATTTACAGTGTGTTTGTTTATTTCGGAGAAAAATAATAACCTTTCTCTCGAAGCGAGAATACCTTTGGTAATCCAGCCACACCGCTTTTTCCTCGGGTTTTGTTTGGTTTGTTTTAAGGGACAGCTCACGTCTAGATAATAATTAAATGTTGACTCGAATTTATGAAACTGGGTCTCAAGGGCATCTCCAGAATTTAGAAATCTCCAGCTTTCTTTTGAAAGCAAATGTTGGAGCAGTACGATGTTTGCGGGCCTTGTGTCTCTTATTGTTTTCTTTTGTGATGGATCCCTTGATTTTTCGTGACCACTGATGGTGGCCTGCAGCCCATAATGGTCGGAGATGGCCGTATTGACCACCAAAACCTCGATGTTTGACAAATTTGAGATGACATTGTCGATCGCGGTTGCTGAATTGGCCGTTACTCTAGTTGGTGAGTTAACGGACCATTGAAGGCCAAACGACCTCAGCAGGTCATCAAACTTCTTCGTCATGGGGTGGTTAACATCTAGGGTGTCGATGTTAAAGTCCCCCATGATGACAAAATTTTGAGGTTTCCTTGCCAGATTTGACAGGAATTGTTCGAATTTTGAAAAAAATGATGTCTCATTACCGTTGGGAGACCTGTATAAACCAATTACAATTACTTGTAATTGGTTGGTTTGAATTTTCACTCCTGTAATTTCAAAGTCTTTGTCTATGTGTTCGTCAAGTGGTATTGGAGTGAAAGATAGTTCGTTTTTTGAAAAAATAGCTACACCTCCTCCTTTGAAGGATTTGCGACAATAAAAGTTTGCCAATTGGTAATTTGGAATTTGAAAATTTTGAATGTTGTTGTCGTTGAAACCATGTTCTGATACAACTAGCAACTGAGGGTCGAGCTCTTCACACATAAGGAAAAGCTCATCGCCCTTGTTTGTAGCCATTTGGGCATTTTGGTGCAAGAATGTGATTTTTTTATAATTGGAATTTTGATCAGATTTAGTGTTTATGTCGGTCAAATTTTGCTGGGTGCTAGAGATGGAGTCCCTACTAAAAAAATTACTTGATTGTTCTTCTTTGGACTGGTGGACTTGACGGCATCGGCAAAGGTCTCGTGGTCAAGCGTTGATGCAGCGGGCCCCTCCGCCCTCTCTGGTCTCCCGGGTGTGGTGGATGATGCAGCAGCGGGCGGATGGTGACATTTACAGGTGGCTGCCCGCTCCGCCCTCTCTGGTCTCCCGGATGTGGTGGATGATGCAGCAGCGGGCGGATGGTGACATTTACAGGTGGCTGCCCGCTCCGCCCGCTCTGGTCCCTCAGAGATGTTGGTTGAGTCGCCGTCGGGAGCAGTCTGCCTTGCCTTCGGTGGTGTTTGTTTATACGCATCCTCCATTGCCTTCACAAGAAGACGTGCCAGATATTGCTTTCCCGCGTGTCGTAGGTGCATACCTTGGCGCGTAAACCAGCGCCTCCCTATGATGTTTAGATCCACCAGGTGGATTTTGTCGTAGCGAGCACCCAACTCCTCCATGTAGGCGTTTGCAGCAAGTGTCTGGTAGTGCAAGGGGTGTCCAGCGGGTAGATCGTGGCGAATGGGCAGGGTGCAGAGGAGGACATGTGATGATGAATCCATGCGCTCTTTCAACATTGTCTCTAGGTGTTGGTAGACGTTCAGTTCTTCACCTCTACCCAAGTCATTCGTACCAGCAAGAACAATAGAGCAGCTGTTTGGAGGTGGTAGTGAGCCCGACAGAATTTCAGTCAGTTTGGCGTTCGGTTTACATGTGCCTGATATGGTTCCTCGAATGGACACACGTTCCTGGATGATAGCTGCCAGACCTCGGGCGTGGCTGTCTCCTTCAATGACAATAGCGTTGATGTTCAGCTTAGTCCTTTTAGGTGTTTTGGTGTTCCTAGGCGAGTTATTTGAATTAGAGATGTTAAAATGTTTGTTTTGTTTATTTGTCTTCATGTTATTAATTTTATGTTTTGATTTACTCGGATTTCTTTCTTGTTTTCCATTGTATAACTTTTGGTTTTTTGATACAGTTATAAAGTTTGTGTTGTCTGACTCAAGTTCATCTAGAAGAGGCTCAAAGCTATTGTAGAGTGGTACGGGTTGGCAGGAAGTAAAGCGGGTACATTGATGGATACCAGGTTTGTTTTTATTTAATTTTTCTTGCAGCTGGTTGATCGTGTTGTTTAAGACTCTAATTTGGTTATTTTTTTCCTGAAGTTGAGCAGACAGATTTTTACTAGGTGAATTTTGAGTATTTTTTAATGCAGAGTTTTCTGCCTCCAAGCATCTAATAGTTTCTAGCATGTTTTTTGATTCTTCGTTTAGTATGTCAAAACGTTCTTTAAGGTTTAATAGTGAGGCTAGTTTTTCTTCTAAGTCTTTTATTGTATAAGTCATTTGCTTGACCTCTTCGTTGGTTGTTTCTTTTTGTACGTTTCTTTCCTTCTCCCGCTCTTCTTTTTCTGGCCCAGCTTGAGGAGTGTTTGGGACAAATATCTCGTTACTATACTGGAGCAAGCGAGCATCTGACTCAATAGAGTGGTTCAGTATAGTCTGAAGCTCTTCTTCAAGTCTGTTAATGGTAGTTGTTAGTTCTACGTTTTCTTGTTTTGTTTTGGTACAGCAGAGTTTCAAAGGGGAAGACAATTCGGGGTGGAGGGGCCGGTGTCGATTGATTGGATGAAGTGGTTTGTGGAGCTGGTGTAATGTTTAGTGGTGTACATGATGTTGTAGTACTTGGTGTAGCTGGAGTAGAAGACCGGGGATGAGGTGACCTGGTGTTACATGTCACAGAGTGAGGTCCGGTATGATTCTCATTTAATACGAGTACTCCAGTTTTGTTGGCATCAGTTCTTATTGTGGCGTTGCATCCACTTTTCACACAGCGCCAAATAATTTCACCACTCTTCCTTGTGTAGCTTTCACGATAATGGTGATCCTTAAATACAACATAAGGCTTCCCTTTTTTATTGTGTTTTATTTGTAGATCCATTTGTGATAGTCAAATAAAAGAATTGAATAAACGTAGGAGAGTGTAACAGTGTGTAGTGGCAGTGGTTAATGGTAATCAGCTGGTGGGAGTTGCAGAAGCAGTCAGGCTGAGATATTTATAATGAGTAGTGGCACGCTATTTTGTCCAGAAGTTCTCCGGATATGGAATGGATATCACGGCATGAATACACTATCACAAAGATTACTGTATTTAGGTCAGATATCAGATGTTGTATGTGGTGACAAGGTGGCTTGATTTCCACCTGAGATATCTCGGCGTTCTGACATTTAGATATTGCGTTCATACACATACTATGTACATTTCTAGAGAAATACGATCAGATTATTATGTGGGTAAACTCGTATCTACAAAGCTGAATGCTAGAGATTCACGTTTAAAGCGCGACATGTATTTTGAAATGAAACCTCTTTATGGCTAATATAAAATTGCATAACTAATCGAGTGAAAAAAATACTTTTACGTTTTATATTTATATGTTTTAAAATTAACGTATTAACACTTAAAAGTATCGTCAATTTCAATAAAATTATAACAAACATAACAATTTTTTATTTCTGGCCTGTTTAACGAAATCAAGTGAATGAGGATTCTTACAATTAATAATGGTTCCTTTCAGTTGTTAAACACAACCTTCCTGAAAATTGAATTTGCGGTGATACAATTTAAATAATAAAACTGGTCTAACCCACTCTGGAGCTAACAGTAGTGGGTAGTAGTTAAGTAAATACACAGATTACAAACTTGTGTGAACTTTTATGCATGATCACTAATGCACTATATATTTTACATGTAGCTTACTTAAAAGGTCAAAACTACTCTCCGTTTATAGTAAAATTGATATTATGAGAAGTTTTGACTTAACTCAATTACTTTCACATTCACCTGATACGATATTGCACCACTGGATGAAGTTTAGTTGAAACTGATAAGATATAACATGAGTTAGAACATGTTTTACATACTCGGCTAACCCCATTTTATGACACGATAACTCACATTTCGCTGACCCGTAACACATTTCCTCAGTCATCAGCTCTTCCTGTACACTCTCGTCTTGTTATGTTATCACATTAGTTGATGCATCAAGAATTAGTTCAAATCAATAAGGTTAAATTTCAGTCATGTTGCTTTGAAGCACATTATTGGTGAAGACGAAACACAGAAGCCTTCAAAATTAGACAAAAAACTTTGAAAACTCAATAGTATAAAGCTTGACACCAGGAGGATCAAGGGCTATTGATTTTAATGGCTCGTAGCTCGTAGATAGTCAATGCCTTTAGTCTATAATTTTAAGTCTATTATTAAATCTATAGCTGTAAAATATGAGTGACAGTCTGCAATGTTCTTCAGACATTCGCACAGCTCCATTTAAATTAAACAACTCTTCTTCTTTAAACCTCAAGACAACATTTGTGTTAAATAATTATCATAACAGTACATTGCGCAAACTTAACACAGACTAACTAAAGCTTCCGGTGTAGACCGCGTCAATTGGCTATTTCTAACTTCTACTGCGCCAGACGTTTCGCTCATTTTGCAATGGAGCATCCTCAGTGGACTTGCTGAGACTGATTCAGGTTGACTCGAGGTTGACTTTGCAATTTAAGAACACAGATATTATGGTAAAGTTGTAATTAAAAATCAAAACAGTCAAAGTAAAACCTAATCTAACACTTTTCAAAGTTTGCATTGTTTGAAATTTAAGTTTACTCTGACTAAAGGTTAACAGTACGTTAAAAACATCCCAAGGATCAACTACGAAATTATTTTCAATTTTAAACTTGAGCGGTTAGTCATAATAATAAAGATTTTTTGGATGGAAACACTTAAAATGTTTTTATTGTATGAAACAAAAAAAACAAAATTATATTTTATTGATATTGTTTTATACAATAAATTTTAAATGATTTCATCAAATCTTTCATAACTACGAAACTGGTTTGCGTTCTAAACAATCCATCTCTAAAGCTGTGTAGGTGGACTTATGTTTATGATTTTTTGTATAAATAAATAACAGTATTTTATACAGGGTAATTTTTGTTTATTCTGTTTGTAGTTATGAAACTTATTTGGGGTTCATTCAGTTGTATAACTCAATGTGTAAATGAAACATGCCAAAATAAAAATAAAAACTCTGTTACACTATGTGGGAATGAACTATCAATTTTACCATAGATTATGTTTAGGCCATTGCAAAGTTGTTTACTTGAGCGCACAACTTTTGCTTGAAAACCTCTGTAAAATCTTTTTTTATCGGTGAATTTGATTTTCCCAGCTCTTTGTTTAGTTTTGAAGTAACCCAGGAGAAAAGATTGGGTTTAAGTCTGTATCCTAAACAGACATTTTATATAGAATAAGACATTATGTTATTAAGATACTGTTGATTTTTGTTATTATCTAGTGAAGCAAGACTGCTAATTTGACAACTATTTATAAATTAATTTTCTTTTATAAGCCGAGCGTGCCCTTGTGTACATGGCATTTATGTTTGTAATATACAAAATAAATTAAATAAGCGTTTTCGGATTTTAATTCTGATCCTTCTGGGTCATTGCTTTTGTCTTATTGTGAGGAGAAATCAAGTCATATTCTTTATGCGGAGCTGTGTTTTATTCCTGCAGCTTGGACTCAGATAGTTGTAAACATAACTAAGCCAGACGTGACTTTACTGAATAATCTGGTTCTAAAGAAACATTAAACTTTTGCACGTTATTTTAAAAGTATAACAATTCATAACAAGTTATAACCTTGTTCTTATTTCTCCAGCACCATCCAACTGTTCGTTGATAAATGTTGGATTGTTGGTCTATTTGTTATCCTGTCAGCGCCAAGTTTCTTCACAAGATCAAAGGTTCTTTTGATACGACGTGAACAGTTTTGTCTGTTTGAACGCGACCTACTACACACGTACTTGAACCATATTTCCTAAATCTTTTATGGCTAAAGTGTTTTAAGTCTTTTATTGACTGAGACTCGTAGCGTGGTCCTATAATCCACCTTCATGGAGGTCCGGTTGTGAGGATGATATAGGTCTAAAGCGGCTCAGATAGTCTCAGTGATCATCTGATGATACCCGTATCAACTCCACCATCGTTTAGACATATCAGACCATCACCTGTGGGGTTCGGAAGTCACGTGAATCCGATGGTCGTTGTATTTCCAATGATCATTGGGCTATTAATGACCCATTCTAGGAAGAGTCGGTCTTAGTTTGTAACAAGACTACAACTCATAACTCATTACTACCATTCATCACACTCATCCCTAACCACATATTTCCTTAAAATACCCTCATGAGTGGTCGGCATCTCAAATGGTGATTTAGTGATTAGTGTTTGTCGATATTTTATAGAAACTAGTAGTAGGGGTTGTGAATGTATGCAGAATGGGTAAAACATGTAGTGTGTCTTGTTTAACTATGTGAGGTTTCGACTATCGAGTCCTCTCCACAACTCAACCTTTATCTAGCGTCCCCGTTCTGACACTTTATAAATTGTAAGTGTTGGCTGCGGGGATCGAACCACGGCACCGGGTGATGAGTTTCGGAGTCGGGCAAGATACTAAACCACCGTGGATCTACTAAAATGTCGTTTTTAAGTTATAAGAGTTTAACTTATATTTATAACATATAACTGTTCTTTAATGATGTCTTTGGTGATGCAACCAAATAAAGTTTACAAGAAACAGTTACATGTTCTTTAAACACATTATACTTTATTAATAAATAATACACCTACACTCAATAAACCTGGCAAACCGATTGGCAAAATTACATTTTCACCCGAACATACTGTAAGTAAAAGGAAACTTTTCTTGTCTCATAGCGTTAAAAGCATACACGAAATAAGCTAGTACAAAATGCTAAGACTAAAATTTACTCCATCCTTGTAGATGGACTCCGCCAAGGGTCCGTTAAGTCGTTTTTTCCTACAGAGAAACTGTTAATATTTTTCTTAAACAGTCTTAGAATTGTTTGAAGTCAACATATGATTGTAATTACTTTTGGCAATAAAAAGTTAAATTTGTAAGCTAGGTAGACAATCAATAAAAGAAGTAAAGGATTGAAGCACGTCAGAAGGGTTGAAAATCAAATTATTGAATTTTTCTACTTACCAAACATAACCGGATTATGTGGATTTTTTTCATAAAAGAGCGAACTTTTCTCTGACCACCTATCGCTGGAACTTCATGTTTGTTATTACTTTTTAATTTTGCCAGATAGTTTGTAAAGATACAATGTTCAGTTGTCATAATTTTAAAACAACTAGCAACTAAATTGCAAAGAGGGGCTTGAGCTCCAATATTGGAAAAATTATATACAACTTAAAAACGACATCAAAGCCATTTTTTATTTTGTTTACTTATAATTCAAATGTAATATTGGCTTCGAAGTAGTTTTTAAATTATATTAACTAAATTGAAATCTTTATGCTGTAAAATTTAAGACATGGTTAAGGTCTCTAATTTATATCAGAAATAAGAAGATTTATTGAGTCTGAGGTCATTAAGCTTTCTTTCAAAGTAATTTATCATTAGCGCGGACTTGTTGAAAAGTTCTGAGTGGTGGCTTATTTTATATATCAGCTGAGTGTTGGGCGTTATTAGGTTATTGTAACTTATTGTTATTCAATATTTCAAAAAGGTCAGATAATTTGGTTAGAGCCTACTTAAGACTCTTCCCGTGTGCACTAGGATAAACATTAAAAATTAAATTAAGCTAAACACTTTAACCATTGAACCATGAAAGTGTTCAACCTAATACCATTGAACACTATGATGAACAGGCGCAATTTGCTGGAGGGTTTTAATTTTTAGCTTGAATATTGCCAAATATACTATAAAAATATGTACCACAGTATTTAATTTCAATACAAAACAGGTTTTATTTGTTCTTGATTGTTATATATTAACCTTTAATATATACCGTCAATTACGTTTTTCTGCTTACGGAAGTAAAATCGTTTCAAAGAGATATTTAGCTTGGCGGAGGCTTCAAGAAATAAAGCAATATAAATTCAAGAATAAGACTTCCTTTACAGGTGTCTCATGCAATTCAGATTTCTTGTATTTGCAAACACCCCAAGAACTTGATGAATATGGTTGAGAACTCAAAATACAAATACAAAATACTAAATACAAATGTGAATTTACCGTGACTTGTGGTATGCTTACATTATTACTTTAGTATACTTTCTCCCTTATTTTTGAGACCAAGGTACGTTTTTTCTCTTGCTCATTTCTTGCTAATTTGTCTACCAAACCTTTATAAATTAGTTTATAGGTATATTTTATATAGGTTTATTTAGTAAACTCAATGCTTTTCATACTCATAATATTTCATTGAGTATTTCAATACGCTCTACACATCAAACGTAAATTAAGTTATAAACAATAATTGATTTTTAGTAAAATCTATAAACATTGAACACCGTTAGTTTTTTCCATGTTGGAAGAGTTACATTATTCATCGGCCTCAATCATGCTTGTAATCTATGGACGTTGACAAGAATATATACAGCGTATCAGATGATCTAGTCAAGCATTGACAGTAAGGAAACTAATGGGCCTTAAGGAGAGGAATATAACTCTCTAAGTGACACCGCCTACCTAGCAAATTTCGTCAGTGCATATGTTTAATACTTTTCACCAAACCATGTTTTTAAACGCATATGGATCAATTATCAATATGAATAGGCCTAACTTTGTACTACAATAATAGTCGTGAAAATTGTTTAATATTTCTCTTAGTTTTAACAAACTATAATTTACGTTAACAGGTGGTAGCTTTTCATTAAAACGGCGTTAAGTACGGTTTTGGTCTCTCATCCAAACGTTCATAGCCAACTTAGCTTTTATACTTTTCATATTCAAGAGAGACACCAAGCTGGATTCATGGACGCAGTTGACAAAATGTAAACTCGTATAAGGAAGTTTATGACTCACCAGGGTGTGACGTGTGACAAGAACAGATTTCTGACCTGTAACAAAGATATTAAGTTAACACACTGAATGGTAAAGTATTTATACGAGTTTAACTCATTTTTATGAGCTAGATGACTTTTATCTTTACATTCTAAAAGAATGATGGCGGCTATTTATCTGTTTCCAAGAATTAGAACCAAATAGCATTAGAAATGCATTGAACGTATCCATATACTATATAAGAACTGTAATTAATACCATTTGTGAGAAAAAATTAGAATTTGTGTTTTGAATGGATTACTTAACCTTTTATAAATAAGTATATAGGGTGTTTTTAAAGCCCTCTTCCACCTAAAATTTGGAAGGATATAGACTTCCGCCCGAAGTTGTGTACTTTATCCAAAAGTTATTTACTAAAATCACAATAACTAATAACACAATGACTAACTACATGACACGGATATGATATGTCAGAGTGAGAAGAGCATGTTTCCGCTGACAATACACAAGAGTGCTTAGAAAGCATCTTTGAAAGCATCTTGATAGTTGATAGCTCAATATTTTTCCACTTCAAAGTGGATCTCACACACAATCAGTTACTCTATATCGTTGAAACTCCATATGAATACGTCTTATAGGATTATCTCTATTTTCGTTTTTAAAACAACATACCTCATCACAAAAATTGTTATACATTTTTCAATCATCACGTTTTGTTAAAATAGATTTGATGAATTAATAAATTACAGTAAGAACATACAGTATTACAAATTCTAGCTCAATCGTATGAACTTAACTATCTTTAGATATATGAAAACGAAATCCCACCTAAAATTGAACTTCGGGTTTAAGTGGTAGTCTGATTTTGCTAGCTTACAAACTTTATCAAGATACAAAAAGAACATTTGTACCAATTTGTATTTGAATCGGACAAAAATAGCGACCTGTAGAGAGCATACACGTAAAATAACTTGTATAATTATAAAGTGTTGAAAGATGCTCATATCAATGCTAGGTATTACCATGCTGAAGGCAACAATGCTTAATTTTTCTAAAGGAAATTCGCACTTTCAACTAATAACACTTTTCAAGAAAGCAAACTCATTTCCAATTTACAAGGTGTACGTCATCGTCAGGTTTAAAATATACAACTGTTATTAAAACATTTCAATTTGTTAAATGCCTGACGGTGACTGTAAATTACGGTTTGCACATTAGATAAACGTTCTCCTACATTTTCCTTTTTCCATTTCAAACAATTAACATAGTTAAAACGGCTGGTCAAATTAAAACCATTGAAGTAAGCTGATAAGAACCTCATTTGTGTCGGTAAACTAATGTATTCAAAGATAAGCATATTAAATGAAATTTACCAAACCGAGGAACTGTGTTTGCGCGAAACTATTTGCAGAGCAAACTGAGAACCAACATTGTTTGTATAAACCCGGTAATGCAAGGCTTTATTTGTTCCAAGACATGTAGCCGTATTAACCTTAGGCCCATTCTCCGCGAGCGGGTAAAACGCGACCGTTTGCCGGCGTCTGAACCGCGTGAGTAACAGAACCAATGGGTTTAAATGGAGCCGTCTCCACGAGCAGGTTGCCGGTCGCGGGAGGACGCGTGAGCAGGCGGGTGAGCGGGCCGCACGTCCGGGAGGCGTCACAACGGCGCGCCGGTGAACCGCCTGCTATTCTCCACGTAGCGGTTTGCGCGCTGTTCACCCGCCTCAGTGAACTGAGTGTTGTAAAATGTTTGATACTGAAAAGTTTTTTTAAATCTAAACTATTTTCTTGGTCCCTTTGCCAGTAGTTTAATAAATAACACATTAATTTAGTTTTGAATTTTATTTAGGCTTGAATCCTAGTTAAAAATTTTAGGTTAGGTTAGGTAAAGTAATTAAATAGTTTAATACTTGTTTCAATTTCAGAAATATATTACTTATCAAAATCTTTTTATAATGCAAAAAAACAAAAATTAGATGATACAAAATTAATTTAGATATTCTATAAACCTAGCTAGAATATGGTGGTCTGTCATAAAACGGATAGCAATGGACATTCGATAATACTGTAAAATACTCGGGCCGGCAAACAGTCGCGTTTTGCCTGCCCGTGGAGAATGGGAGAGCGTTTTGCTCGCGGGTCGGTCGCCGTTTGCCGGCGTTCAATCAACCGCTCGTGGAGAATAGTCAAAATTTTCGAGCGGGAGTGCCGGCAAACGGTTGCGTTTTACCCGCTCGTGGAGAATGGGCCTTACACGTTTGTATGATGCATAAGTCAGCTGTCTTAAGACAAAAACTGAATGCTTATTTTTTATGAAATACAAAAATATACTTTGTTTACAGGTGAATTTTGTAGGTCAGAAGTAATATGAGTTGACTAGCGATTCGGGAACACTATCAAAAGCAAAATGTTTCCACCATGGTCAAAAATCTGGAAATCAAGGTCACCTAATTGGCTCATAAAATTATTCCCAACCCAAAACTTGTATTAGCAGTGTTACAAATATGTTTAGTAAAACAAATAGTGCAAAAGACAGTGTAATGAATTTATATCAAGCAATTACAACGCTTAATTGAAACATTTACTTGTATTTAAATAATACTGCAGTTTGAAATAACTGAATCAACTGTAATTTTAACTAATTTGAATTGGGGAAAGGCGGTTTTGTTTAATTAATTTATGGAATTGCTTTGCCAATATTCTGTCTGTTTTTGTAGTTGAAAATCTATATGTAATTGATCAATATGAGTTTGGATTACCTGTGTTGAAATGTGTTGGGTTTATATTTTAATTTCTCAACATGTTGACTACTTATTGTCATTCATGTAACAAAATAAACAATGTAATACAAGAACAAATAGTTAAGTGTATCATTATGAATGTGTTGAGACACAATCAAAAGATAACACAGACTGGTTGAGTGGTAGAAGAAAAAGGTCGTAACTTATAAATTATATAAAATATACAGCTTGTATTAAGCACTAACTTAATGTAAAACTACCCTCAACTTAATGAAATGTTCAACAACCATGTTTTTGACAAAGTCAGAACTAAACGGCATTACATGAAATACAATAATTATGAAACCAGTACTAATCTCAGCAGGAAAGGATAAAGACTGGGAATAACAACTAGAGAAAAACTGTATAATACAATAAAAGCAGTGTGAACCGGAAGAACAGATTATAACTGAACAGTACCACTATATTACTACTATTACGCCATTATCAATAATACTAAAATGTCTCTGAATATTATTAGCGTTTATTTTGTGCGTCACGTTTAACATTGCCGCGGTTTTCCTATAATACAAAGCATTCATTTAACATCTTGTACTTTGAGTTTTACAAAACAATTAATAAGAAGGTGAACAATTGTTTATTCTTTTAACTCCAACAATATGCAGTTTCAAAGCCCTCAAACCGTTGTTCTTTTACTTAAATTGAACCATGATCACCCAAAATGTAGTGAATGGTTTAATGTTGACGTTACGGGTATTTACTTTCAAAGTAGTTCAATGTACGTGTTGTCTATTCTTATATTCATAGTATCTATTTTCCCAGTAGTTGTATTAGTTACATTGTTGTCTTTGATCTATTGCATTATATGCAGCAAGCGCTGCGAAACACGTGTAAACTTACCGTGGGATCTGACAAATTTTTATATTGATTAATTAAACAAATTGTATTGCTCTTAATTCCTTAACTGCTTTGTAAATTCCTTAATTTTTAAATAATTTATAGTGTTGTAGTTGAATAAAAATTGAATTTTCTTCAACCAACTATTAGTAGCCCTGCTTATATTCAAAGTTAATCATTTGTACCATTCAAAGACAACTAAAGGCACTTGTTATTGAAAAGTTGAAGTTTCTCTTGTATTTTACCCTTTACGATTTAAGTTGATTGAAATAAATGTACTAAAGTGTAGCATAAACTTAGAAGTGTCTTTAACTTTTTGTTCATCTAAGTCAATTTCTGTTTTATAATCCCTTTTTACGTTGATGAAAAGTAAAGATTAACAGAAAATATGGATTCCTAGTCAAATTCAGACAGAGTTTATTTTTAAATTAACAAACTTTAGTACTTTAAAATACTTGACTGCTAAAGTGTATTTGATATTTTTAACGTATGTAAAGAAATAAACAAGCCAATTTCACATTGATTGTTCTCGAGGATGTGATTGGCTGGATCAGAGAGACGATAAGCTAAGCTTGCGAGATTTCTACAGGATCAAGTCGTTTATGCTTACGTACAACGCTTAGGATATGCTTTGTGAGATACATACTGCATTTTCATGTAAGTTCCATGTACATATACTTTAACAATAAAAACACACAGAGCTACTTTGGGATGATTTTATCAAAATAAAACTAACAATTAGTAACAGCTTAGATGTGTTCCTAATTCGTGTGTGGATTCTAACTTTGGGTTTTGTTGAACTTATTATTAAGTGACTAAGTATAAAACTGAAATACTTCATGTTTTTATACAAAAAGTGAGTAGAGTTTCTCAGTGTTTGCGAATTTTTTTGGAGTACTTACAAAAATTTGCAATGAATAGGTCACCAACCAGAAAAGCAGAATTTTAAAACATTATGCACTGAAATGTTTTGCTTAAATAACAATCCAATTATGGCCAAAGAGATGGCGTAAAATCTGCCCTTGTACTGTGCCTTAGTAGATATTTTATTTTCATTATATTAATTTATTTATTCTTTTACTTATCTCTTTTACAGTGGCAAAATGGTGACTCAGATACTACAATCTAATGAAAATCGTTATGGTGGAAAAATGTCACTACAACGCGATAGCAACGTTACTTTTTTGTCTTGGTTCCCACCACTGAGGGTTTCGTTTATGCATCAGTTTGGTTAAATTGTCGAAAATTCAACGTTTCGCTGTGTTGCGCGTTACTTATCAACCACCAAACATTCAACACTTACGTGTGTGTAAAAATTTTTTTAAATTTAGGAATGCCTCCAAAATAGGAGGATGCAGGTGGAATGGAGACCTGGAGGCGAAGCCTCCCAGCTAGACCGAAGGGAGTGGTTTTAAAATTGCAAAATTCATGTTGTATATATCCATTTAAAGATTCAAGACGTGTATACATATATTGTTCTATACATAGAAATTTATATTTAGTATTCAAAAAATAATTAACGAACTTTACATCCACAGTTTTAATAAGCTCACAAGGGATATTGTTTCTAACTCTTCGCGGTTAACTTTCCATTTACGAGTTAGTTTGAAAATGATGGATTACATGTCAAAGTGTAACACGTAACTGTCAACAAGTTTGTCTGAACTGTCAGCGATACTTAAGTCTCAAACTAAACAGCAACCAACAGCTAAACTTATCTAATCTTAATTCACAAAGTAACTAGCTAACAATTGACTAAGGTCTAAGGCTCGCAGTTTACACCGGGTCACAGTTGAAGTATGTGGCGGAGCCAGGACTAGCCCAGACAATAGGCCAGCTGCTACAATGAACCTGCGTGAACTCGGAGACCAATTGACTGACAGCTATATTGGCCTCGATGTTTGTTACGGTTGAGTGCGCCATAACTCAGGAAGATTCTCGACTTCAATCCTATGGCTGCAGAAAGCCTAGACACGTGGTATTCGAGACCTTTGGAAGCCTCCAAACTTCCACGGTAATATATAAACACGCGCTTAAAGCCCAGTTCAGTTCAGTCCAGAGCAAGAGTGTAATAGGACGCTTACCCTCATTGAAAGTGTAAGTGCTGTGTGAACATACGGGTCACATCCCTAGTGCGAGAACAATGTCAGTGTAAATTGTCGGTGTCAGTGATCTTCATTGTGCCCGCTGCGAACGTCGGCTGGGGTGATTTCGAGGATCGTCACCCATCGTTAATTCCACTGAAGGGTGCTACAGAGATACGTGATGAACGGTTCACACCGGGTACAAAACTGACTATGAAGTGCAAAAAGTGTAATAAGAAACTGTACAAAGTGTAATAGTTTGTAGCCATTAAGTTAATGATTAATTGCGTTTAATATTAGTGTATTATAATTTGACTATAAATAAATAGTGAGAGTTAACAAAGACTGACGCCTTATTATTAGTACCCGTGAAAAACATTACAGTATATAAGATTCTGCTTTAAACATTTCGACCTCGCTGTGGAGAGATTCATCCTCAGTAGCTGGGTGACTGGCTGAGGATGACTTTGCTAGCAGAGATCAAAATATTTAACCCTTCTATCTTCAACTGTGACGCGGTGTAAACCGAAAAGCCTGATATCTTAGTGATGACACCGGCCAAGATTTAAGAATTAACATTAGCTAATTAACATTTGATCACAAAGTATTGTTTTGCAAACCTATTAAATAGTATTTGTAGGTTTTATCAACACAATTTCTGTTGTATATTGTTGTGGAGTCATCTTCTTCTCTTGAGATAACAGATGAATACCCGATCAACAATGCAACATATATATAATCAAAATTGTATTTCGCCACTAGTTTTTTCAGTTAACTAAAACTTATTTGCACTAGAATGTAACGGAACTGTTTATTTACGATTGTACTTGGCAGTAAGATTTGTGCAACGCCCAGCAGCTATAAACAATAATCTCTGGGCCCTTGATCCAGGCTTCGCTGGATAATATATTTCCCACATTGTCTGGTTTAACGCTAGCATTTGCTTTAAACATTGTTTGTATAAAGGGTGTATTTTTTCTGTTTTTCTTATGTAGTTCAATTTAACTACGTGCTAATTTAAAAAAACTATTATAATTATTATAAAGTTTAATCATTTGAATTTACTAGTTTTCTGATGTTAATAGTTTTTGAAGATGGTCAAATATTTAGAAAAAAACTAGTCTATATTATCTTCTGTTAAAAATAAATGTTGAACAATGTTACTTTTGAAATTAATATTTTCTCTGGTAATTTCTTAAAAAATGAGGAGTTCTTTTTAGACCAAATTATTTTATTTACGGCCGTTTTGCTTTTAACTAAGGTTGATAGTTTACAAATTGGATAATTTTATTAATATTACTCAATAATATAGGATTTATATATAATTATGTAGTGCATACAAACATTTAACAGTACAAAATTTTATAATTCCCAATTTATACATTTTGTTGCATACATTTAAAACCTTAGAAACATTCTAATGTTGATTGAATAGTTCAGATGATGAATGAGACACATTTATGTTGTAATGATCTGAGCTTAGAGTGACTACGGACAATTTAACTTCTGGCTTTTTTGTCTGAATGCAATCCTATGAGCTCCTAGCTGTTCCGGTGGCAACAATTATTAAGGAGGTAGTTTGAGAAACTGAACATTTTAAAATTTCTCACATGAACGGTTTCTGGACCGAGCCCATCGTCGTCATTTATGTATGTACAAAAAAGTGTTGAGCAAATGCTCAAAGCGTGTTCTGGGAGTCAGGATAAGTGCATTTCATGGTCCGGACCGAGTCTCTGAGAGGTATATATATCTATCATTTTTCCAAAGGAAATTTGCTAGAAATATTTCCTAGTTACATTCTATTGTGGTTGAAATAATTAAAAGACAATCAGCATTGCTTTTTCAAGCTTAGAACTTATTTTTGACGTCAACATAACTATAAAATTATGTTGATTGTGACAAACATCCGGCTTAATAATTATAAGTAGTAATGAAGCTCCTTACTTGATCACGGTAGGTAAAAAATAAAACGTTTGAATTTTTGAAATTTCTGACTCAATACCTAAAGCTTTATCATTCGATACATTGATTTCTTCAAAATATTTACAAGATACAAGAGCTTCAATACACAAACACCTCATTCTGAATGGATAAAGCACTACAGATGCAACCACGTGCGTTACAAGAAAAGCAATCAGAATCCTGACAAAATGAAATGGATTGTCACTTTAACATTATTTCTATGACTGTGAAATGTACAAAGTAATGGCTTCTCTATATGTCTCCGTTCAGGTTTAATACTTTCGTGTTTTCATAAATTGCATTATAGTTTCTTTTCAAATATATTTTTTGTGTATAGGATTTTTTGTTGGAATAGTGATAAATATCAACATCAAGGTGTAAAGGCTTTGTATAACTTTTGTTAACTATAATATCTTCAACTTTATATGTCTATTTACAACTTTAAATTTTAAAACATCTAACACAAGCTACTTTTATTTGACGGGTTTTGTATTTATAAATAATTTATTTTATTACAAAAGTTATCACTACACAGTTTTAATTGTAAATGGTTTTAAAAACATGATACATACTATTGTCTTATTCTTTTCTCTAAATTAAGTAAAAAGTCAAATGAGTACTGAGATACAGTGGTAAATCCAGTGAACTTAACAAGTCTGTTATACAATATTGAAATTACAACCGTGGATTATAGGGTTTGACGCAATGTTGCTGGTCTGGTGCGTAAGCATTATGGCGTGATGCTCCATTGACAGAACAAAGAACTGTCATGGGACATTGACTGTGAAGGTTCATATTGTCAATCAATACACGACAATAAATCAGCTATTTGCGTCTTTGTATATGATGCCTTTTTTTATATAGAAAACTGCGTCGTAGTTATCTTACATATATCTTACATATAACATGTCTTATTCTGTATTAGTTTAATTTAAAACAATGTAATATTACACTACTAAAGAACTCTTGAACGTAAACAAACAAACTCGTTAATAATTAACTCAAAGTATTTTTCACTTCTTTCTTGTAATTAGACAATTTTAACTTAAATTTAAATGCATGTAACATTTGTTAAACATACTGTTTTACTAAGATCTAAGGCTTTCGGTTTACAACGTATCACAGTTTAATAACAAATACTGCTGGAGTTTCGACCTCGATGTGGAGGTCATCCTCAGTAGCTTGTTGACTGGCTAAGACTGATTTATGTTGGTTTCTACTTGTGTCTTTAAAAACATTTTTAACATTTGCGTGTCTTTTTCTCTTTATTTTTGTTATTGAAAATCCAACTAATATTATAAAAGTATTTATAGATGTTTTAAAGTTAATTACGTTTAAAAGTTAACAGTCTTCTTTTTAAACTTACAAAACTGGATGATTTAGAAAGTCAGTAAGATGATTGAACGACAAATACCTTATTTCAGTTGGTAACAAATTAAGGGTTGAAGGTCTCCAGACAACTGAACAAATTGCTGGAAACCACAAGAAGCTGATGAGAAACGTGCCGTGGACACCGAGTTTAATCAAAACCCAACGTGGGAATATCCAACACTTCAACCTTTGGTGCGGAGCTGAACAATGTATTTTGCTGAGTGTTTAGAAAACCCTAAGATAACTAAATAATGAATAGCTAAACTAATTACAATATCATATCAAAAGTTAACTATTGATGCGTTGACCAATTTCAAAGCATATACTGTATCTCAATTTTTTAGCACCTTTAAGAGGGAACTTTTAGTGCAACTCCTTAGAAGGAACTATTCAAGGAGGAACTACTGCCTTGTGGAGTAGTTGTGTTTGAACTGATTTTAGATCTAATATAGTAGGAAGAACTAAATAATATACTATGAAACCGGTTGTATAGGTGACTGGTGACTAAGCGAGTAATTGTTTAAGCACTTCCCGGCATGTTACCCCTTCAACAATGTACTCTTTTTGAAGCTCTTGGTGTGAAACCTTCGGGAGGAATCTGAAAACATCCTTAGCTTAAGACTCTAACAAGTTGGTGGCCACAAAAGATGGTGTCTGAAAATCTGCTCTTGTACTCAGCACATATTTTGCACCATAGCGGCAAAACAGTTGCTCGGATTTTCAATATGATGAAAAATCGTCATTCTCCTACAACTTTTGTATTTAAGACTTTTTCCCACCTCTGAAGGTTTCGTTGCTAGATAAGTTTAAAGTTAAATTGACGAAAGTTCGACTTTTCGCTGTGTTTTGGCTCTTATTTTGGCAATTATCAACCTTAACATATAAAATGATTGGGTGTGTACACAAAAATGTTTTAACTTGGGAAAAAATGTACAAAGAATCAATCTATATTAGAAAGTGTAGTTATTTGGCACCTAAAATAAGACTTTTAATCAATTTTCTAATATTTTGTTCTGGTTAATACAGATACATCTAAAAAATGATTTTTCCATAAAACCAGTGGGTGAAGTAAACTCGTCTTAGTCATAAAGCGTAGCCCTTAAACACGAGGCTGCAGAGGCGACCTCGAAGTGAAAGGTATTACAAAAAACTATATAGTGGAGTTTAATTCCTTGACTTATAGGTTAACTCTGTAAGAAAATCTTGTTGTAGTGTAAATATCGTGCGCTAGGTAAAATCGTTGTAACTAAGAAAAAACTAGTTAACTTCCGTAACAGTATTTTAATCTCAGAATTATATCATCGTCAAATAAAACCCCAAACAAGAATATTATCACAATGATATATCTTTGATAAGCTAAAAGTACAAAATAAGCCTGAGATATTTATCACGAATGATGGTACGCTATGTTGTGCAGAAGTTCTCCGGGTATAGAATGGATATCACAGGATGAATACATTATCACAAAGATTACTGTATTTAGGTCAGATATCAGATGTTGTATGTGGTGACAAGGTGGCTTGATTTCCACCTGAGATATCTCGGCGTTCTGACATTTAGATATTGCGTTCATATACATATTATGTACATTTCTAAAAATACGATCAGATTATTCTGTGGGTAAACTTGTATCTACAAAGCTGAATGCTAGAGATTCATGTTTAAAGCGTGACATGTATTTGAAATGATACATCTTTATTGCTAATGTAAAATGCATAACTACTCGAGTGAAAAGAAAATACTTTTACGTTTTATATTTATATGTTTTAAAATTAACGTATTAATACTTAAAGATATCGTCCATTTCAATAAAAATGATAAAAACAAAAGAAAGTTTTTAATTTCTAGGCTGTTTAACGAAAAACAAGTGAATGAGGATTCTTACAATTATTAATGGTTCCTTTCAGTTGTTAAACACAACATTTTGTCCTGAAAAAATATTGAATTTGCGGTGATACAATTTAAATAATCTAAATTGTTCTAACCCACTCTGGAGCTAACTGTAGTGGGTAGTAAATTAATGGTAAATACACAGATTACAAACTTGTGTGAATTTTTACGCATGATCACTAATACACTTATATATTTTACATTTAGCTTACTTAATAAGTCAAAACTAATCTCGGTATATAGTACAAATGATTTTATGAAGTTTTGACTCTCTCTTGAACTCAATTACTTTCACATTCACCTGATACGATATTGCACCACTGGATGAAGTTTAGTTGAAACTGATAAGACAGAAACACGAGTTAGAACATGTTTACATACTCGGCTAACCCTTGCATTTTATGACACGACCACATTTCGCTGCCGACCACATTTCCTCAGTCATCAGCCCTTCCTGCACTCTCCACGGTATGTTATCACATTAGTTCATGCATAAAATTAGTTAAAATCAGTCAGTTTAGGTTTGTTTAAGCTCATGTTGCTTTAAAGTACATTATTGGTGAACAAGGAACACTTAAAAGCCTCTACATAACTATTTGGCAAAAACATGATAAATCAATGTATAAAATCTTGACACCAGTAGATCATAGGCTATTGTTTTTTATTTGCTCGTAGCTAATAGATAGTCTAACATTGTTTAGTATATTATTAAATCTATTGTAAAATATTATTGACATTATGCAATGTTCTTTTGACATCCACACAGCTTCATTTAAAATAAACTAGCTCTTCTTCCTAGCACCTCAAGGCCAAGCTAAGCTTCTTCCTTAGCACCTCAAGGCAACAATTTGTTTAATAGTTATTCTAACAGGAAATTGGGCAACTCTTAACTCACAAATTACTATAGTGCTGTTATTAAAAATCAAAACAGTCGAAGTAAAACCTAATCTTAAAATGTTGCAAAGTGTGCATTGATTGTCATTTTAAGTGTACTCTGATTATTAGTTACCTGTACATTAAAACAATCCCAGGACCAACTTCGAAATTAGTTTGCGTGCTAAACAATCCACCTCTAAAACTGCCTAGGTGGACGCATGTTAATGTTTGTTTATACAAAAATAACATAATTGTATACGGGTAATTTTATTTATTCTGTTTATTCTAGAAATTTATTTGAGGTTCATTCAGTTGTATAACTCAGTGTGTAAATAAAAATACTGAAATAAAAAACATACAAAGTTACTCTATGTGGGAATGAACTAAAGATTTCGGATAGCCTAAATTATGATAAAACCGTCGTTAGAACACTGTCCAGTTGGATGCTCGAGTGTCTAGTCTTGGCTTGAAAACTTCTGAGCACTTTTTTATCAGTGAATTGTTGTGGTGTTTTTTGTATCACCATCTAATCCAAGAGAAAAGATGGTGTTTGAGTCTGTATCCTTCCAGGTCAGGGCTTTCTTATTATAAGGGGGCAATCTAGTCATGTTCTGTGTGTGGAGCTGCTATGACCACGTTGATATCTTTCAGTTCATTTATCTCCCAATAATTTTTTTATTCCTGCAGCATCAGATGATAGTTGTAAACATAACTAAGCCAGACTTGCCTCGACTGAATAGTCTGGTTCTAAAAAATATAAGAACTCTTGCACGTTATTTTTAAAGTATAACAATTCATAAGAGTTATAACCTTGTTCTTATTTCTCCAGCACCATCCAACTGTTCGCTGATAAATGTTGTATTGTTGGTCTATTTGTTATCCTGTCAGCACCAAGTTTCTTCACAAGATAAAGGTTCTTCTGATACGACGTGAACAGTTTTGTCTGTTTGAACGTGACCTACTACACGTACTTGAACCGTATTTCCTGATGTTTTATGTCTAAAGTGTGTTTGTTGTCCAATATGTTATAGAAAACTAGTAGTACGGGTTGTGAATGTATGCAGAATGGGTAAAAATGTAGTGTGTCTTGTTTAACTATGTGAGGTTTCGATCATCGAGTCCTCTCAAAACACAACCTTTACCTAGCGTCCCCGTTTAGTCACTTTATAAATTGTAAGTGTTGGCTGCGGGGATCGAACCCGCTGGCACCGGGTGATGAGTGTCGGGTGAACACAATACCAAACTGCCACGGATCCACACAAATAACGATTTAGGTTAGCAGAGTTTAACTTATATTTACGAGATAACGTATAACTGTTCTTTAATGATGTCTTCAGTGATGCAACCAAATAAAGTCCAAATAAAAAGAAACAGTTACATTTTCTTTAACACATTATACTTTATTCATTAATAATATACCTACACTCAATAAACCCTGCAAACAGATTGGCAAAATTACATTTTCACACGAACATATTGTAAGTAAAGGGAAGCTTTATCTTTTCTCATACCGTCAAAAGCATACACGAAATAAGCTAGTACAAAATGCTAAGACGTAAATTAACTACGTCCAAGAAAATTAACTACGTCCTTGAAGATAATTGTATGGATTTTACAACTCCTCCAAAGTCATGGTCGATACAAATCCACCAAGGGTCCGTTAAGTTGTTTTTTCCTACGAAACTGTTAATATTTTTTCTTTAACAGTCTTAGAATTGTTTGAAGTCAACATATGATTGTAATTACTTTTGGCAATAAAAAGTTAAATTTGCAAGCTAGGTAAACAATCAATAAAAGAGAGTAAAGGATTGAAGCACACGTCAGAAGGGTTGAAAATCAAATTATTGAATTTTACTTACCAAATCATAACCGGATTTAGTGGATTTTTTCATAAAGATCGAACTTTTTCTGACCATCTTTCGCTGGACCATCATCTTGGTTATTACTTTTAATGTTGTCAGATGGTTTGTAAAGATACAATGTTCAGTTGTCATAATTTTAAAACATAAACTAATTATCTTGTACTTAAATCATTATATATTACTTATCCTAGCAACTAAATTGCAAAGAGGGCTTGAGCTCCAATATTGGAAAAAATAATATACACGTTTCAAAACTACTTCTAAGCCAATTTTTAATTTTGTTTACATATAATTGAAATGTAATATTGGCTTCGAAGTAGTTTTTAAATTATATTAACTAAATTAAAATGTTTATGCTGTAAAATTTAAGACATGGTTAAGGTCTCTAATTTATATCAGAAATAAGAAGATTTATTAGGTCTGAGGTCATTAAGCTTTCTTTAAAAGTAATTTATCATTAGCGTGGACTTGTTGAAAAGTTCTGAGTAGTGGCTTATTTTATATATCAGCTGAGTGTTGGGCGTTATTAAGTTATTGTAACTTATTGTTATTCAATATTTCAAAAGGTCAGATAATTTGGTTAGAGCCTACTAATACTCTTCCGTGTGCACTGGCATAAAGATTAAAAATTAAATTAAGCTAAACACTTCAACAATTGAACCATGAAAGAGTTCAACGTAATACCATTGAACACTATGATAAACAGGCGCACCTAATTTCCTGGAGGGTTTTAATTTTTAGCTTGAATATTGCCAAATATACTATAAAAAATATTTACCACAGTATTAAATTTCAATACAAAACAGGTTTTATTTGTTCTTGATTGTTATATATTAACCTTTAATATACCGTCAATTACGTTTTTTCTGCTTACGGAAGTAAAAATCGTTTCAAAGAGATATTTAACTTGGCGGAGAAGGCTTCAAGAAATAAAGCAATATAAATTCAAGAATAAGACTTCCTTTACAGGTGTCTCATGCAATTCAGATTTCTTGTATTTGCAAACACCCCAAGAACTTGATGAATATGGTTGAGAACTCAAAATAAAAAGCTAAATACAAATGAGAATTTACCGTGACTTGTTGTTATGCTTACAATTACTTTAGTATACTTTCTCCCCTTATTTTTTCAGACCAAGGTACGTTTTTTCTCTTGCTCATTTCTTGCTAATTTGTCTACCAAAGCTTTATAAATTAGTTTATAGGTATATTTTATATAGGTTTATTTAGTAAACTCAATGCTTTTTCATACTCATAATATTTCATTGAGTATGTCAATACGCTCTACACGTCCAAACGTAAATTAAGTTACAAACAATGAATTGATTTTTAGTTAAATCTATAAACATTGAACAACGTTAGTTTTCCATGTTGGAAGAGTTACATTATTCATCGGCCTCAATCATGCTTGTAATCTATGTACGTTGACAAGAATATATACAGCGTATCAGATGATCTAGTCAATTGACAGTAAAAGGAGACTAATGGGCCTAAGGGAGGAATATATCTCTCTAAGTGACTCTAAGTGACACCGCCTACCTAGCAAATTTCGTCAGTGCATATGTTTCATACTTTTCACTGAACAAAGTTTTAAAAACAAATAAACTGAATAGTAATGTAAATGATTAGTTTTATTTATAAAATATAATACTGGTCAAAATCTTTGCCAAACTTTTACGAAACTTGGTATAAATAGTACTTTTGTCGGTCATTAACCATCAAAAAAGTTGAACAGAAGTGCCCCAGAAGTGGCAGGGGAGACTTTTACCTTGAAAATGGGGGTTAAAGCTTTAAAATCCATACTGTTGTATAGTTAAAAAAAGTATGGTGCTTATATGTGTACTAACAATCAAAAAACCTTTTTAGTTAGACCTAGGTTTTTTCTCCGACTTCTTAATTTCGCTGATCGGACTTTTGTTGACTTTGTTATGGATACATGTTTGTTACGGTCACAGATGTATATAAAAGCAAATCTTTAATGCAGTTTAAATAGCACAAACCCCTAATTTGTTGTAAATGACCTCCAACCTTTTGGACATTTGCTAGGACTCATGGTAACGCTTGAGGATTCACGTTTTGTTCTTATCATACAGTCACTCTTCGTCTTTCTCCGTTATTTCTTTTAATGGTGGATTTGCTTAGGTAGGTAAATACTTTCTAGTTATACAGGCTATTCGGTAAATACTTTACAGCCGTTAGAATATAAGACAAAGGTTTTAATGGTTTCAAACAATGTTATCCATAAATGATTGGCCGTTTTTTATAAAGAGGTAAAATATGTACCTCACTGTATTTAACGCATTTCAAACTTCTTACAATCAAGAAACCCAGGACAAAGATAAACAAATAAATATTTTATTTATACCAGTCTGGATTTAATTTGATCGTAAAGCTCGTTCACCGAAGCAATTCAAATATAGCGAGGTAAACCGTTGATAAATAGATAATTAACTCCACTTCAACCTGTTCTAATTGAACTAGTTGCGTTGACATCAATATTGCTTGAGACAGGTGTGGTACAATCTCAATTGTACAACTAAGCTTTATACACGATATTCAAGTATACAAGTAAATAAATAGCACCGATTGCAAAATTTACAAATAATGCTATGACTTGGTTTTAGAAAGTCTTCTATGGTAAAGTGTGTTTTCTGGAATCAAACAATGCATTGATTAGTGTCATTAAAACTTACTGAATCATTCTGATTATAGGGAAGTTAACAAACTGACACACTGAAATGTGACTTAGTGAGCTGAAATTTATTTAAAAGGTAAAAATTGCGGTTATACATATTACCGGTGAGAACAGTTAAAATAATTTGACTTAACTTTCAATACTTTTAGTTTGTGTTCATTATCTTTCAAAAATTTAAGACATTACTCGTTCATCGATTACGATCTATAAACTATTTGTTAATTAGCCTGTTAACTTTAACCAATCAAAAACGTTGAAGAAAACTCATCCTCAATTATTAGGATGACAATTACTTAAAGTTTTAAGTAAAGTTACTAACTGGCAACTAGATTAATTAAGATATGTCTCTTAATAGAAGAGTTATGAGTAGTCTTTCAGAAGGGTTGACAAAGACCAATCGAACTAAAAGCCTTGACCTCTACCCAAACTACTGACTTTGGTTTCGTCTTTAACTTTGTGCTCTGGCCGAGAAATTTCATTATTTGCTTATAGATTGTAATTTACTAGGTTTTCTTTAAATATTTACTTTTGATACTTAAGAAGAGAGGAAAACCACTTTTTCACACTGAAGGCAAGCTGCCATTTTGTATTTGGTTAAGAAAGAGTTCTAGTTTCACTGTTAATGTTTTTTTTTACTAAGACCTTTAAAATGAGGTATCACTGTTTAAAATAATGACACTGTTAAACAGTTTTGCCCAACCAACAATTTAATTAAGTGGTTATATTGACTACAAAGTTCACTTTTGTTTCCACTAAAAGTATCATGCGTTTCATTGTTCTATTTTATCCATTTTAAATTGAACAGGGCAAATCCATACTTGTATCTACGTTTGTGTTTAGATGTCTAGGAGTTTCAAGTTTGGTTTTGAAAAAGACCTATTGGGTCTAAAACTGGTTAATCATTAAAACACTTGGACTTTGAACTTTGTACGTTACTAGAAATAAATAATATCACTATTAGCAATATCATAAACTAGGTCTAATGATAAGAAAATTATAGAATATTGGTTTTGATTTTTAAATTAGTTTCTTCTAGGTTAATGACTCTTCCAAGCATTTAAATTTTAGAGACTATTCTTTTTGCCGCTTTAGGGTTTGCCTTTGCAAGGAGTTCCATACAGCATAAAACGAGAATGAAACGATTTTCAGTTCAGCAACATAGAACAAAATTATTTAGTAAATTACCTTCTCAAATTTTGAAATTTTAACTCATTTGCCAGTAGATATAAAATGGAAAATAACCAAAATATGTTCAAACAGATTGAAAAACTATTTAGTAACTAATGCATTTTGATAGCTAAGGTTTTAAACAAATTAACCATTTGAATCAAATAGCAATAGTTTACCTTTTCCAGGAGGATGAATGTGCAGATGAATAACATGCCTGCGTACATGTGTGTGAATTATACAACATGTTGTTTTATGTTTTTTCTGATATATATTGTACGTAAGTTGCAAATAAATTTATTTATTTATCAAGTCTCATCATAATTTATTTCTTTTGAATGAATAAATTAAGAAATTCTCCGTTAAATAGGATTTTTTATTTTCCCAGATATTTAATTAAGTAATATCTTTAGATATTAAAAGCCTGCAACCCTTAAGCGTTCAGCCACACTACCATCTTCACCTGGCGCCTTTTAAAGTTTGTTTTAATAAAGTTAAACAAAATAACTCCATAGTCAGCAGTCACAAAATGCTTTATGTATATGAGAACGGAATTTTAATCAAGATTTAAAAATCAACCTTATCTTATCCACTCCACAAGTTCCCAAAGCCTGTATAAACTCCTGTGAAATTGAGCTTTATCTCGCTGACAGTAGTGCCAGTAACGACATCCCACTCCACAGGGATCCATCCTTCATTAAGTCCCAAAGTTAGTAATTCTAGTATTTATATTAAAATACTGCCTTATTAATTTTAGCAAAAACATGCTACCTTCACCAAGCAATAATAGGGTAAAAATTTAGTTTTAAGCAAACATTATTTTATAGTTTTCTATTATTTACAAGAGACACCAAACTGAATACATGAACTCAGTTGAGCGATGTAAACTCGTATACAAGTTTATGACTTGCCAGCTCCGGACATAGTTTATGACTAGTAAAGGTTTCTGACCTGTAACAACTATCAAGTCATGAATCTTACCGGTGAAATATTCAGATAATAAATTTTCAATTGAAAATTATGTCTTACCTTATTTAGAGTTTTAACCAAATGATGAAAGTATAAAACGAAATAAATTCATTTTACCTTAACGTACTTTTCCTACTATAATAATATTTTGTGTTTTTGATGGATAACTACAGTTTGTAAACTTTGTATACAGTAAATACTTAACCCATTTAAGTCACCCCATTAACCTTTTAAACAGTTGTACCCTTCCACGTGTTCAAACGAGATTTAGCTCGTGCTATTAAAATATACTTTAGTAGTTAGTCATTATCAGTTTAGTTGTGAAACTGTTTTACCGACTTTCCGACTTGGGAAAATAGGAGGTTGTAAAAGTTGACCTGCGTCAATTTCCTTTAAACTATCGTTAGTTTTTTGTTTAAAGACCTTTAAATTTTGGGTCACGATCTAGCCATTCTCAAAGAAAAGTAAAACACAACAATTCTTTTATACCCCAACTACAAGTTACGAAACTCATTTCAAAACTCAACACGATTAATCGGATGGGACAGGGACTGTTGAATGGTCCTATACATTTGAGAAGGGACCAACTATTGATTACAACCTTTAGGTTAAGAACTGATAACGACATGACATATTTGATATGAAAGCTTGTTTTGCTATCAATACACAAGAGTGCTTGGAAAGCATCTTTGAAAGCGATACTTTTTGTAGATGATAACCCAATATTGTTCCACTTCAAAGTAGTTTTCACCCAAACATCACAAATCTTATCATTGTCCAAATATGGTGAGAACATTTTTGACAACATACCTCACTTATTTCGGTTGTTACAACATTTCATCAATAGCAGATTTGTAAAATTATTTGTTACGTCATGGTCATTTCGTTTAGATCATCAATTGTATCCAGTTTAATTTAAATCTTAATTTAATCTGAAAATTGCCTTGACATAAATTTTAAAGAAAGTTACTTAAAACAGAAAGGATATCTTAGAAAGTATTTGCGGAAATACTGTTTGCTGAAACAACCCAGGTCTAGCATATGTTTGCACAAGTCTCATTGCAAGGCTTTACTGTGTACCAAGACTTGTGGAATTAACCTGCACTTCTATACCACTTACATTTCATATCTCACAAAATAATCTGTTTGACCAGTCTAATTGTACTTTAAACACTTATGATTCTTATTTATGAAAATTAAACCTGCTAGACACATTCACAAAAGTCAAACGATCTTAGTAGAGAAGAAATTTATGTTTAGGTAGTTACTATATCTAATTGAATCATTTATTTGATTAGGAAAATAGTTTATTTAGGTGTAATTCTAACTAATTAGTTTCATGGAAGGTGGTTTTGTGTAATTGCTTGCTGATGTCACTTTGCCAATAGTCTGTTTTGTGGTTTCAAATGCTGAGTTTATTTAATATGAGTTTGCAATACCCTATATAATCTCGTTCTTCCATTTATGACTACTTATAATCTAGTTTACACTGCGTAAACACCATAGCAGTTATGAAAGGGTTTACGAGCTCTAATATTGGAACATATAAATTAATTAATACATTATAAGTAATATTGGCCACACGCAAGTTTAAAATTTAATATACTTAGAAGTTAGTTTATAATATTTCGGTCTCACTGTGAAATAGCATCTTCGATCACTAATTGGCTGAAACTAAGCTACTCGCTGGTTGCTGTCTACTCTACTATTGGTCACAGGGCTGCCAACGGTCCATTGGAGGAGGGATGTCACTGTCAATGTTATTATTGGCTTTGACGCATTGAAACATCTTTAGAACTAGTATATATTTAATACCTACCTTTAGCCATGGTTGGTATTAGTCATGACTGCTTTAAAGAAAAGGTCGGATTCTAAAATAATTCAATAGATATATTATTACTCGTGAGATTCATACATTAGAGCATCCGGTTTCTTAAATAAATCGTTATAGGATAAAATCTTTTGCGCTTAATGTTTCACTTTGTATAGTTTCAATACGATAGTTTTGGAACTCAATAGCTTTAGTTTAGTATTTCGTGTCTTGTGTTTATAAGTAAATTTAGTAAATACTGGCGACTATCATCATCTAATATTAGCTTCGAAAATTAACTAGCTAGTGAAATCAACACAGTTAAACTTTTTATGTTACAGCAAACAAAAGTTTGTTTTGTGGATAACACAGTCTGTTTCATCCTCACCCAGGAACGCGGAATGCACAGAGTTTGTAGTCTGATCACGGAATCAATTCCCTCCAAAACACATGATTATACTTCTGAATTCACTTTCTGCAACATTCTCAAAGACGTTTTGTGGGATTTAAGCAAATAACTTTATAAACCCTTAGAGATGTACAGAATACAATAATTTAATTTATACACCTCACATTTTATACATAGATTTAAATAATAATATCTAAATGGATCAAATGGGTATTAGTTAGGTTTGTAACAGCTGTTTTAATAAAATAAAAATCAATTAGCGTGTGTACCTTCAACGTAAGTGACTGTGTAATGAAGTGTAATTTAAATTAACTGACAACCCCAACGAACAGTAAGCTCTTACGTTCCTGTTTGCTTAAAAATTAGTTAGCTCAAAACTACTGTCAGTCACTTCTGATTGATACCAAGGTAATTAAACCATTTATGACTATAAATAGTGACCAGAGACGTAAACATGAAGTTACAATTAACCAATTAGGGCAAAATATTGCGAAAATATTTGCTTAATTCGCGCCAGCTGTTCTTTAGCATTTATGTGCGTATCGGTCTTGTTTAGTAGTTTACTTAATTATTTTTATCTTTATAAAAACCTATATAACAGTAACGGCTCGCAAAGTAGTTCGTATGTGTATTAAACTGCAAAAACAAAGAATATATTGTTTAATGGGTTAATCGTTTTTGAATCTTGTATAACTTTTCTTACTTCTGAGAAGTTTGAGCTGAAACAAATGATAGTTTTGTCATTTAGACCAAAAGCCTGGGATTAACTTAAACATGTGTTTTCAGAAAACAATATACCTTTCACTACCAGCTGAAACTACGTATAGGAACAGAAACAATATGTGAAGCTGGGAAAGACATACATGTTTTGAATATTCAACGCCATTTGCAAAACTTATTTAACAACACCAACAAACTATAAACATTCCTGAGCTGTTTAATTCTTGGTTATGCTGTTTACGCTCATTAAAACGTGAATAATAACTTAATAGATTTATTTAGTAAACCGATATCACTGTTCATCGTTCTAACAATTCTGTTTAAGATCTCTAGAAACAACAATCAAATTGATGACTTTTGTTTTATCTGATTTCCCCTGACACTTTAATCTATTTACCTCAAAGTCTCTACGTGATGAGACTTGTGATCCAAGACTCAACCTCAAACTTTGCACTCACAAGTTATGACTAACTTCTCTTTTAAATTTTAATCGGGTTTCGATTCCATCGATAAATAGCCCCCAAATTGGCGAAATTCGGTAATGTATAATTTTTATCAGTATGAATAGACCGGTACGTTTTTAAACCGAAATTAAAGTCAAATCATTTTTAATGCAACTAATTTAAACATTAAATTGTTTAATTTTCCCAGTTGTACCTTTCGGTGCCTGTAGATCCTACTGTAGATTCTTCGTACAGATGTACATTTCGGAACTGGGTGTTTCATCATTGGTAGCTTCTCTATTCTTACTTTATATTAAAAATATTGTTCACTATATTAAAAATATTCACACTATATACACACACTACACGGTCACTTACTTCGTCTCGCGGAATGTCGGCATATCGTAGTGCACGGCCCGCGCGAGTTCCGCGTGTGACATTCCGCGAGACGAACTAAGTGACCGTGTAGTGTGAATGAATATTAACAATATAATTAACAATATTTTAATATAATGGTTAGAATAGAAAGCTTCATAATGATGGACACCCAGTCCCGAAATGTACATCTGTACGAAAATCTGTTCACAACTAACTTGTAATAATTTAAACAATTAAGTTTTAGATAATTGTATTAAGTAAAGCAGTCGTCAATTTGCCTTACACAAGTTTGGAAGCCCCGATACGCAAGTATATACGAGTTCCATACGCAAGTAAATTTGAACTAAGTTTTAAATTATACCTTAACATTTAGGAAGTAAAAGTATGCCCTTGGTTCAAAAACACAAAAGAGTATTTATCATTAAAAAAGCGAGAACCACTAAAGCCCTCCGGATTATTTGGTAAAAAGACTTCATTTGAATAACAGCAAAAACAGCCTCACTTGTACGTGAACTCTTTGAAATAAACGACTCAAATTTATGAAAATCTGTTTGCGTTTCTTTCCTTTCATAAGTTTAAATTCAGTTAGTCTTAGTCTTTAGGCGTATTATTTTACAGGTTAAAAGAGCTTTTGCTTAGTCCGGTTTGTCAGTGTCTTCCTCTTTTAAAAGTAAATAGATCTGTTTGATTTGGTTTAAACAATCTAATGTTAACATATCATTTAAGTCGTTAAGCCAAAAATCAACAATTTCCAAGAACAAAAGTGCGATACTTATGAATGTTTTTGATGTTATCTGTAAATACCATTTTGTTTTTAATAGTGTAACTTAAAAGCATTTTGAATGTAATTGACAATTCCGTTATTTAGAAGGAAACTACAGGGTTAGTTTAGCACATGGAGAGGTTTTATTATTTCTTTGGAATCAGGGATTTCAGCAATTGAACGAAACCACCGAATTGGAAGGGTTCAGAAATAGCCTTCGTTGAAGTGCTTTTGAACATTTTTTAGACAAATGATAAGTCACGTGACCTCTTGCTTTCTAGTGGTTTGTCTTTTTGAGAGCTTTGTCTATAGGTATGAAACGACCCTGAAACTTTAAAAAATAATTAAGAAATTAATATAAGTTAACTTTAAAGTATCGTCGTTGCCTAGAACAAGTCGTTAAATGTAAAATTCTTCTATTTCACAAATATTAAGGTGACGAAAACTTAGTTTTAAAAATAAAATCTAAAGTACATTGTTTTAACTATCCGAGGTAGCCTAATTTGAAACCCATTAGTCATTTTTGTTTTAGTATTAGTTTATATTTCTCACTTTTTACTAATTTTTAAATTCAAGAATTAAATAGTTAGTTCTTTGATTGAAACGCAATGCGTATACGTTTTAAGTAGAAGAGAGAATTGGCTGAAATGCCTAAATATTTATTATATTTTTTATCAATGTATAAAATAAGGAGTATCCCAATCAATTCAACACCTAGAGATGTTACTGCCACTAAAAAGTTGCACATGATTCTGTTATGTTTAATTACTTTAGTTTAGGTTAATTTTTACTGAAAGACTTAACATACCGAACTAGACATTATCGTACTATTAAATTTGTATTTTATATTTTAAGATTTCAATATTCTGCAGTTTTAAACGGATTGTCAAAAATAATGTTATAAAATATAGTAGGAATTTATTATTTGTCTGTGAAATATGTGTAATGATTCAAGTACGTTGTCTTGTTTTTATCCTTATTACGATTACAGTGAAGGTGACTTTGCAAACGCCTTGTAAGGTGACACCGCAAACTACGTAATTGTATTAAGTGCAATATTAACTACATAACCTCTACACTAGATTTCACTTTAAGCTTGTTAGAGCAAATATAATTTGTCCCTAGAACAAAGGATTGTCAGTAGTGAATGATCTAATATCATGCTCGAGTCCATTAACATAATTAGTGCAATCTAACTCACAACCGCGGTAGTCAGTACGTATCTTTTTGTATTTTATATTTTCAATGACCCCATTTACTAAGGATTTCTTTCAAAAAGTCAAAACAATTCTTTTTAAAAAGGAAAACGACTGAGACCTTGATAAAACACCAAACTATCTGGTTACATTTAACATATTTGCTTCCTTACACAGGGTGATTTTTTAATGTCTCCCCCCACTCACCTTAACTTTAAAAAAAGGAAATATTGTTTCAAACCCTTTGGGGAATGTTTTTATAGGATTATGAAGTTTGTTTTACCGTACTTTGTCTCCCCCACCCCCAATGAAAATCAAGGGCGGGGGCTCCCCCAATAAAAATATTAACTCCCCCTTGGGGCACCTCAAAAGAACAGGAATTTCAACACAATAAACAATTTATTCGTCAATTTACAATTAGTCAATTGTGTTGACTATTTATAAGAAAAAAAAGTATAACATATAATATTAACATAAAATTCATGAAAAGTGATAAAACCTATGGTACCGGCCAGGCCAAATTGAGGTTTAATATTGTAAGTTGTAATTATATTACGTTTGAATGTCATCCATAAATTCACCCACACTGTAAAATGATTTATTTAATTAAATATGATTTTAGTTTTCGTTTGAAAATACCCAAATTAGGTTCAGTTTTTATGGTTCCAGCTAGTTTGTTATATAATTTAACTCCAGCTTGACAAGGGAGTTGGTCATAAGCCCGAAGCCTGTGATATCTATTTTTCAATACATTAGAATACACAAATTTAACAACGCAAAGAAAATACATTTTAATCTCGACTCAATTTTAGTTATACGTTTTTAAAGATGTCACAAAATCAGGTTAAAATTCCACGTTTCACATACTATTTATTTGTTATGACAAAATGTTCACCAAAATACTTTCAGGGGTTATGTTCTAGTGTTGTGGTGTTTCCCTCAGAGAATTTTAAAGACAATTATGTCATTGAAAATAAATTGAAATGTGAAATTTAAACCAAACTTCGTGTCATCTTTAAATACCCTCAACTCACCCTGTACGTATAATAAGTCAAATGAGCGGAATACTTATATGCAATAGAAATACACAGGCAAAACAAAAGGCCTTTATAGTTAAAGAATTGTAAACTACGTTTACATTAATGAGTTATTGCATTTAACCTGTTTAAAGCTTATCAGTTATACTTTTAAACCCCTAAACTTCTTTTAAACCCCTATGCCATCTTTCCAGTTTAGGACAAAAGTAAACGTAACTAATGTTGGGATTGTTAGGGTTTGCCATTATATCAACAAACAGTACATTGAAAGCACACACAATGTTGTACGTGCACAAACACTCAACACAGATCTCATGTGTTTACACAGATCACGTGACCATTTACACCATCAGCTGTTTGTTTGTCTGTAACCACTGTACAGCAGGCACGTTCATGATAAATGTAAACAACAACAAAATAATTTAACACATGACGTGTAACTGTGCACATCTAGCAAAACTATTCCACGATTAAGCGGTGGCCGGATAGAGCCCTCGTTGGCTTTTTAAGGAAAAGGGATTTTAGCAAATTTGTAAGCGATGTATGAAGCAGGTTAATGTTTCTTAATTAGCCCTATCAAGCTAAAAGGACTGCTACAACCCACTATAAAATGAGATAAAAACATTTTAATGTAGAGATTTCAAGTTTCCAAACCAACACATGATTGATGATTTTGAAAACATATTTCTTTGGTTTGTTTTATACTTTATTGATGCCGCCTTTTATTAAAAACTTTGAATCAGGGGTTACATAAACTGGGCTTTAAAAAAACTCTTTCATATATCTAAATACTAGTTGTACACATAGTTTGCAGGTTTTACTACATATTGATGCGTTATATTAAAGTTTTGTCAGAGAAAGCATACTTTGAATTTAGGCCTATTCTGCTTAAGAATATGTTGTAATTATTAACTTTCCAACGTTCAAAAATCAAAGATCTTTCAGTTAATCATACGTTTTACATTGAAGCAACATATCTTAAACAAAATATAGACATGTTCTTTTAATTGGAGTTCAAAATATTTTTTCAAAATTAGGAACTATACAACCTGTATACAGTTTCAAATGCTAACTGCTCAAGTGTAAACCTTTTTTTCTAAGTTTTTTTTTTTAATTCCATTCATTGAACTTTAGATATGTTTTGTAGGGGCACCACCATTTAATATCAACACACAGCACATACTGGCTCTAGTTTTATATTATTTTATATTTTCATTCCCAGAATCAAACGCTCAAGTAACATATTTTCATGGCTGGAAGAAAGATATCTCTTCTAGATGATTAAGCATAGGCATTGATTCCTACAAAGCCTTATCAAAGGTCACTTCTGATTAGCTTTTCTCTTATATTCAGCCTTTCCAGATTATCGTTTTACATTTCCTAAAATTGCTTAGTACAGTTCGTCAGGTTTAGCATGGCCAGTGAGATGGGCTGTAGGGCCATAAGCGGCCAACAGGAAATATCAAGGCCACCGGCCATGCTATACCAAACGACCTGTAATCTACAACACGCCAACTCAATTCACTAAATATTGGCTCATCTTTTCCAATTTTTGGTATTGAAGGACCAATCTTTAATCTTATAAATACAATACAACAAATTTGAACGTGTTAGCAGCACTCTTGATCTATTTGATTATAATAATTACTCAGTGTATTAACAATATTTGATATGTTTTGAAAGTATTTGTTTACGTAGGGCTTTCTTTAAGGTTAGTATTGGACAAATGCCAATCAAGCACCCTTTTTTGATTTGCCTGTGCTTTGTATGTTGAGATTTAAATGAGTGTGTTTGATATATAAGGATCACCCACACTTTTTGAACAACATCAGTAATATAAAACCCCGTTTATTGATTAGATTTTAAAACGCGGATATAAATCAAAGAGACAAATTCCAATAAAAGATTCTAGCTAACCGGAAACAGACTGTCATCCGCATCCGCTGCACTAATGGAATCCTGTTTCCAACCCTTCAATAATAATTCATATCTCTCCCTCCAACGTGTTCGGGATAGGCCTAGTCAGAACACACAAATACCATTCGTAAACTAAATGATTAATATTCAAAGTTTACTTTAGAGAAGGTTCAAATCGACAGTCATCTTCTGAAGATTTGTTTTTGTATGTTTCAAACTATTGTTTAATATACCAACGATAAACCCTCGAAGAAGATGTAGTTATTAGACCGGAAGCTAAATTAATACTAATAAGGCTCAAGCCTTATACGTGGTCGCATAGAGCGTAGATCTAGAAAATGCTACAGCACAAATGCTTCATGCTCCCGAAAGAAACCCGTTCGTATTTTAATACATTAACCTTATTCAGCACAGTTTGTAAATGTCCCTTTTATTAAACCCTATATTCCAACAAAACGCCCCACGGCCTTTATCCTGTCACCTCTTAAACGTGGACATGTTTTTACAACCCCAGTGTTTACATTTATCACAATCGTGCCTGCTGTACAGTGGTTACAGACAAACAAACAGCTGATGGTGTAAATGGTCACGTGATCTGTGTAAACACATGAGATCTGTGTTGAGTGTGTGTGCACGTACAACATTGTGTGCTTTCAATGTACTGTTTGTTGATATATAAAATCCTAACACTAATTGCGTTTGCTTTTTCGAAATTAAGATTAAAACATAACCACATTAATGTACTATGCGTGACTCATCAATTTAGAATAAAACTAACGCCTTAGGAAGGTTGTTTGTGAGGTGTACTATTTTTAGCCATCATAATTTATATTTCTTAAACTTAAAAATTGTCTTTAGTTTGGCCAGTGTAGTTCTATTGGAAATATGTCTTGCCTTACTTGATTATACATACAATAAGCACTACTGTTAATAAGTGCATGTGCAATATAAGTAAATCTGCTAAAATAATTAATGGTTAGTATTAGGCAGAACGCAAAACTCAGACGATCATATATTTACTGTTTATTCGTTGATAAAACTGCCCGGTAACTTTGGTATGCGCCTATATTTGTGTTATTCAACCATTATAAAGAACAAGAAGATCCAGTTTATATCCTATTGTTATCATTATTGCCTTTTGGTAACTCACAAATTAAAGGGATTTTGCTTGGATAAACTTGCATATTTACAAGTTAATTTATATTTATCATAATCAAAGTTTAACGGTAAAATAATGTACTCATAGATATCATTTCTCAACTCTAGAGAACGAATAGTTATTAAGAAGAATTAGTCATAATCTATAAGTGCAAAGTTTAAAAGTTGAGTCTTGGATCACAAGTCTCATCACGTAGAAGTTAGAGGTAAATACATCAAAGTGTCGGGAAATCAGATAAAACAAAAGTCATCAGTTTGATGACTGTAATCTCTCTTGAATAGACTCATAGAATTGTTTTTATGAGACAAATCTTTTAACTAAACTAAGTTACGAGCACACATTTTGAACGTAGCTAAGTAAGGAAAATTCTATTAAAGTTTACGCAGTATTGTTTTGGGTTTGTAATAATTATTTTATAAAACGATTTTTTGCATTAGTAACAAATATGCAAATTGTGGACCACACAATAAACTTAAATCCGTATAAACACATATTGTGTTGTTTTAAAATAGTTTAAATTTAACGCTTGTGCTTGTTTTTAAAGACGACGTTATCTGCTTAAATTCTATAAAACTCACAACTTATTTCTGAGAATGTTGCAGAAAGTGAATTCAGAAGTATATTTTGTGTTTGGAGGGTGATTCCGTGATCAGACTAAGCTATTGCATTCCGCGTTCCCAGGTAGGATGAAACAGAATGTGTTATCCACAAAACACGTGCAATAAATCTGTGTTTACCAGTTGTAACATGAAACAATCTAGAACTGTTTGAACCTGACTAACTGTTTCCAGGTAACCCTGAGCTAATGTCCAGTGTTAGTTATAATGAAAAATCATGAAATTGAAAGAACTTGAGCCCTAAAATCTTTTTTGAGAAGAAACTTACGTAAATATGAAAATTTTACCGCTTTAAAGAAGAACTATCAAGTGGAAAATGAACGGCAACGTTCAAACTAAGTTGAATTAACACCTAATATAGAAATGTTATTCAAATATTGCATATTATAGGCTAGTCAAATTAGACAAAAGGGCAGTTAGAGGAAAGTTTAGGCACAGTCCTAATTCTTTTTGATCTTTATGTTTTCGAGGTCGCTGAACACGAATTTGAGGTTTGCTGACAGATATTTTGGCGGAACATTGTTTTTGGCAAAAACAGTGAAAATTTTGTACTTGTTTTAGTCTTTGGCCTAAATCTCAGTAAATATGCATTTTATCGAAAAATGTGCCCAATATTAAATTAAAGGTAAGAAGATTTACCACAAGTTTTATATTTGACACTTTTTTCTCCGGCCAATATTTACGCCGCTAGAGCACATGGAAAACCATGCAAAATATTTCAATTATTGAAAATACGCCATACTTTGCTTTTTTATCCGGCTTTCATGGAAACAAGCCGTGTTACAATAATTTTGACTATTTATAAGCAATTTTTACAGGTTGGACATGAAACTTTTATTTTATACTATAATACTATAATACACAGGGTGGCCCATAAGTCAGTTGACCGACATGCATTCAATGAAATGCATGACTGTTAACTGACTTATGGCTCCTATATTATATCGTAGGGATCAAATCGAGAACAAAACGACGTAGTAGTATAAAACAATGTCAGATTAGTTTTGTCTACTCAATACAATTTTATTTGGAAAACATTGAACTCAATAAAATACACTTAAAAATACTCTGTCTAGCACAAGCTTTACCTATATTTGACTTTAATGGTAGAGAATAATTAGAACAAAATAGAGCCCTTTCTTTGAAGGTGGACCAGAGATGGGAAATACTTATGAAAAGAATAAATATTATGGAAATAGTTGCATACTAAGAAATTATAACATATTGGGAATGTGGTGGTATTTATATAAAGTAAGAAAATGTAAAAGCAATTGTTGGAATATTCAGGTAATTGAGTATTTAAGTATTTTCACATAGCCTTTGGCAGGGTGTTAACCATACGGGAATTCAGGGAAAACCGGGAATTATACGAACATTTTCAATATACGGTTAAATACGAGAATTATGCGGGAACGTTGTTTTTCCTGAACGCTGGACACCCTGTTTTGAGTACCCTGGTGTTCCTCGTCTTCTTCCTATGCTGCCAAGACCTCTTCACCGCTCTAAGTTTCCTACCGATGAAGAGGTCTTAGCAGCATAGGAAAGAACGAAGAACTCCAAATTACTAAACTGAAGGTATCCATTCAGAAACTAACGTTATTATGTTTTAATGACAAAATTCTGCATCAAAGTTATTTCTTTTCATTGACATATTTACTATTTTTAATATACTGCTTATGTATGTATGAAATAACTGATCTATATAAAAGCAATTTAATAATATATATACTAATAATTGTACTAATTTGAACAAATATTATAACTGTACAAAATTCACTAATTTGTTCTAATTATTCTCTACCAATTAAGTCAAATATAGGTAAAGCTTGTGCTAGTCAGAGTATTTTTAAGTGTATTTTATTGAGTTCAATGTTTTCCAAATAAAAATTGTATTGAGTAGACAAAACTAATCTGACATTGTTTTATACTACTACGTCGTTTTGTTCTCGATTTGATCCCTACGATATAACTACAGGGTGGTATAAGTCAGTTAACAGTCATGCATTTCATTGAATGCATGTCGGTCAACTGACTTATGGATCCTATATATTATAGTATTATAGTATAAAATAAAAGTTTCATGTCCAACCTGTAAAATTGCTTATAAATAGTCAAAATTATTCAACACGGCTTGTTTTCATGACCGGATAAAAAAAAAAGTATGGCGTATTTTCAATAATTGAAATATTTTGCATGGTTTTCCATGTGCTCTAGCGGCGTAAATATTGGCCGGAGAAAAAGTGTCAAATATAAACTTGTGGTAAATCTTCTTACCTTTAATTTAATATTGGGCACATTTTTCGATCAAATATGTTTACTGAGATTTAGGCCAAAGACTAAAACAAGTACAAAATTTTCACTGTTTTGCCAAAAACAATGTTCCGCCAAAATGTCTGTCAGCAAACCTCAAATTCGTGTTCGGCGACCTCGAAAACATAGAGATCAAAAAATTAGGACTGTGCCTAAACTTTCCTCTAACTTTGCTAATTTGACTAGCCTAATAGTTTTAGACAGTTTGAACACTTCAATGTTCACTAGTTTAAATCAGAGAAATTACTTTCGGAATTACATACAAAATTATAAAACTTGATAAATGCAGGATAAACATAACCAATTTCTCAGTTAATAATGAATTCATAATTGATCTAAAATGCAAATAGTGTTTTAATGAAATATTTTAACTAGCTTTTCGTTGTATTATAAGGTTTTTCCTTTTGTTGTTAATTCCAGTATTTTCATTCCCTGCTGAGATTAGTATTGATTTAATAATTATATTATTTCATGTAATGCCGTTTAGTTCTGACTTTGTCAAAAACTTGGTTGTTGAACATTTCATTAAGTTGAGGGTAGTTGTACATTAAGTTAGTGCTTAATACAAGCTGTATATTTTATATAATTTACAAGTTAGGATCTTTTATTTTCTACCACTCAACCAATCTGTGTTTCTTTGATGGTGTCTCCAAAAACTCATAATGATACACGTAACTGTTTGTTCTTTTTTGTTCTTGTATTACATTGTTTGTTTTTACTCATGTGGCAATAAGTTGTTCAAATATTAAGAAATAAAATAAAAGCCAACACGGTTCAAAACAGGTAATCTAAACTCGTGATGATCAAATTACATTGTCAACTATAAAACCAGCCAGAATATTGGCAAAGCGATTCCGTAAATTAATTAAACAAAACCGCCTTTCTCCAATCAAATTAGTTAAAATTACAGTTGATTCAGTTATTTGAAACTGCAGTATCATTAAAATAAATGTTTCAATTAAGCGTTGTAATCGTGTAGTAAAATTCATTACACTGTCTATTCCACTAGCTGTATCTAAAGTGTTTTGGGTTAGAAATAATTTTATATATGCTAGTTTTTTTATCAGGTGGCCACGATTTCGTAGTTATTTAACCATGATTACAGGAAGCTGCTTTGAAAGTGTTACTTCATGACTGGGACTCGTGGCATGGTCCTGTAATCCAGCCTCATGGAGGTCAGGTTATAAGGCTGATATAGGTCTAAAGCGACTCAGATAGTCTCAATGATCATCTGATGATACCCGCATTAACTCCCACCATCATTTAGACATATCAGACCATCATCTGCGTGGTTCGAAGTCACGTTAAGCCGTTGGTCCTTGTATTTCCATTGGTCTTTGGGCTATTAATTAATGACCCATTCTAAGGAAGAGTCGGCTTAGTTTGTAACAAGACTACACCTCATAACTCATAACTTCACAATTCATCACTCATCTTTCTCCACGTATTTGCCTTAAAATACTCTCATGAGAGTGGTCGGCATCTCAAATATGATTTAGTGATTTAATATGGTAGAAAACTCATATAACTTCTTACTTACAAAATTAGCCTAATGGCAAAGTACAGCTTTGTATTTTTAAACAGCAAAATAATAAAAGACAGTTTTTGTTTCAGCTAACTTATACATGCATCATACAAACGTGTAAGGTTAATAGGCTACATGTTTTGGAACAAATAAAGCCTTGCATTACCGGGTTTTATACAAACAATGTTGGTTCTCAGTTTGCTCATCAAATAGTTCCGCGCAAACCCTTTCTCCAGTTTCCTTCCTCAGTTTAGTTAGTTGCATGTAATCTTTGAATACATTAGGTTACCGACACTGATGAGGTTCTTATCAGATGACTGCATTTTTCTCAATTTGACCAACAGCTTTAACTGGGTTAGTTGTTTTAATAAAAGGCGTGGATGAGGTGGCGTGGTGGAGGTAAAAATGGTAGAATCATGTTTAAAAGTACAAACCTTAATTTACAGTCACCGTCAGGCGTTTTAACAAATTGAAATGTTTTAATAACAGTTTATGTTTTAAACCTGGCGATGACGTACCCAATTGTAAGTGGAAATGCGTTGCTTTCTTGGAAAGTGTTATTAGTTGAAAGTGCGAATTTCCTTTAGTAAAGTTAAGTATTGATGCCTTCAGCATGGTAATACCTAGCATTGATATGAGTATCTTTCAACACTTTATAATTATAAAAGTTATTTTTTACGTGTATGCTCTCTACAGGTCATATATCTGTCCGATTCAAATACAAATTGGTAAAAATGTTCTTTTTGTATCTTGATAAAGTTTGTAACCTAGCAAAATCAGACTACCACATAAACCCGAAGTTCACTTTTGGGAGGATTTCGCCATAGCAATCATCTAAAGACAGTTAAGTTCATACGATTGAGCTAGAATTTGTAATACTGTATGTTCTTACTGTAATTTATTAATTCATCAAATCTATTTTAACAAAACGTGATAATTGAAAAATGTATAACAATTTTTGTGATGAGGTATGTTGTTTTATAAACTATAATAGTGAAAACCCTATAAGGAGTATTCATAAGGAGTTGCAACGATATAGAGTACCTGATTGTGTATGAGACCCACTTTGAAGTGGAACAATATTGGGCTATCAACTATCAAGAAGTATCGCTTTCAAAGATACTTTCCAAGCACTCTTGTGTATTGTCAGCGGAAACAAGCTCTTCTCACTCTGTCATATCATATCCGTGTCATGTAGTTAGTCATTGTGTTATTAGTTATTGTGTATGAGACCCACTTTGAAGTGGAACAATATTGGCTATCAACTATCAAGAAGTATCGCTTTCAAAGATACTTTCAAAGCACTCTGTGTATTGTCAGTGGAAACAAGCTCTTCTCACTCCGTCATATCATATCCGTGTCATGTAGTTAGTCATTGTGTTATTAGTTATTGTGTATGAGACCCACTTTGAAGTGGAACAATATTGGGCTATCAACTATCAAGAAGTATCGCTTTCAAAGATACTTTCCAAGCACTCTTGTGTATTGTCAGTGGAAACAAGCTCTTCTCCTCCGTCATATCATATCCGTGTCATCTAGTTAGTCATTGTGTTATTAGTTATTGTGTATGACCCACTTTGAAGTGGAACAATATTGGGCTATCAACTATCAAGAAGTATCGCTTTCAAAGATACTTTCCAAGCACTCTTGTGTATTGTCAGTGGAAACAAGCTCTTCTCACTCCGTCATATCATATCCGTGTCATGTAGTTAGTCATTGTGTTATTAGTTATTGTGTATGAGACCCACTTTGAAGTGGAACAATATTGGGCTATCAACTATCAAGAAGTATCGCTTTCAAAGATACTTTCCAAGCACTCTTGTGTATTGTCAGTGGAAACAAGCTCTTCTCACTCCGTCATATCATATCCGTGTCATCTAGTTAGTCATTGTGTTATTAGTTATTGTGTATGAGACCCACTTTGAAGTGGAACAATATTGGGCTATCAACTATCAAAAGTATCGCTTTCAAAGATACTTTCCAAGCACTCTTGTATTGTCAGTGGAAACAAGCTCTTCTCACTCCGTCATATCATATCCGTGTCATGTAGTTAGTCATTGTGTTATTAGTTATTGTGTATGAGACCCACTTTGAAGTGGAACAATATTGGGCTATCAACTATCAAGAAGTATCGCTTTCAAAGATACTTTCCAAGCACTCTTGTGTATTGTCAGTGGAAACAAGCTCTTCTCACTCCGTCATATCATATCCGTGTCATCTAGTTAGTCATTGTGTTATTAGTTATTGTGTATGAGACCCACTTTGAAGTGGAACAATATTGGGCTATCAACTATCAAGAAGTATCGCTTTCAAAGATACTTTCCAAGCACTCTTTGTATTGTCAGTGGAAACAAGCTCTTCTCACTCCGTCATATCATATCCGTGTCATCTAGTTAGTCATTGTGTTATTAGTTATTGTGTATGAGACCCACTTTGAAGTGGAACAATATTGGGCTATCAACTATCAAGAAGTATCGCTTTCAAAGATACTTTCCAAGCACTCTTGTATTGTCAGTGGAAACAAGCCCTTCTCACTCCGTCATATCATATCCGTGTCATCTAGTTAGTCATTGTGTTATTAGTTATTGTGTATGAGACCCACTTTGAAGTGGAACAATATTGGGCTATCAACTATCAAGAGTATCGCTTTCAAAGATACTTTCCAAGCACTCTTATTATTGTCAGTGGAAACAAGCTCTTCTCACTCCGTCATATCATATCCGTGTCATCTAGTTAGTCATTGTGTTATTAGTTATTGTGTATGAGACCCACTTTGAAGTGGAACAATATTGGGCTATCAACTATCAAGTATCGCTTTCAAAGATACTTTCCAAGCACTCTTGTGTATTGTCAGTGGAAACAAGCTCTTCTCCTCCCGTCATATCATATCCGTGTCATCTAGTTAGTCATTGTGTTATTAGTTATTGTGTGAGACCCACTTTGAAGTGGAACAATATTGGGCTATCAACTATCAAGAAGTATCGCTTTCAAAGATACTTTCCAAGCACTCTTGTGTATTGTCAGTGGAAACAAGCTCTTCTCACTCCGTCATATCATATCCGTGTCATCTAGTTAGTCATTGTGTTATTAGTTATTGTGTATGAGACCCACTTTTGAAGTGGAACAATATTGGGCTATCAACTATCAAGAAGTATCGCTTTCAAAGATACTTTCCAAGCACTCTTGTGTATTGTCAGTGGAAACAAGCCCTTCTCACTCGTCATATCATATCCGTGTCATGTAGTTAGTCATTGTGTTATTAGTTATTGTGTATGAGACCCACTTTGAAGTGGAACAATATTGGGCTATCAACTATCAAGTATCGCTTTCAAAGATACTTTCCAAGCACTCTTGTGTATTGTCAGTGGAAACAAGCTCTTCTCTCCGTCATATCATATCCGTGTCATGTAGTTAGTCATTGTGTTATTAGTTATTGTGTATGAGACCCACTTTGAAGTGGAACAATATTGGGCTATCAACTATCAAGTATCGCTTTCAAAGATACTTTCCAAGCACTCTTGTGTATGTCAGTGGAAACAAGCTCTTCTCCTCCGTCATATCATATCCGTGTCATGTAGTTAGTCATTGTGTTATTAGTTATTGTGTATGAGACCCACTTTGAAGTGGAACAATATTGGGCTATCAACTATCAAGAAGTATCGCTTTCAAAGATACTTTCCAAGCACTCTTGTGTATTGTCAGTGGAAACAAGCTCTTCTCACTCCGTCATATCATATCCGTGTCATCTAGTTAGTCATTGTGTTATTAGTTATTGTGTATGAGACCCACTTTGAAGTGGAACAATATTGGGCTATCAACTATCAAGTATCGCTTTCAAAGATACTTTCCAAGCACTCTTGTGTATTGTCAGTGGAAACAAGCCCTTCTCAATCCGTCATATCATATCCGTGTCATGTAGTTAGTCATTGTGTTATTAGTTATTGTGTATGAGACCCACTTTGAAGTGGAACAATATTGGGCTATCAACTATCAAGAAGTATCGCTTTCAAAGATACTTTCCAAGCACTCTTGTGTATTGTCAGTGGAAACAAGCTCTTCTCACTCCGTCATATCATATCCGTGTCATGTAGTTAGTCATTGTGTTATTAGTTATTGTGTATGAGACCCACTTTGAAGTGGAACAATATTGGCTATCAACTATCAAGAAGTATCGCTTTCAAAGATACTTTCCAAGCACTCTTGTGTATTGTCAGTGGAAACAAGCCCTTCTCACTCCGTCATATCATATCCGTGTCATGTAGTTAGTCATTGTGTTATTAGTTATTGTGTATGAGACCCACTTTGAAGTGGAACAATATTGGGCTATCAACTATCAAAGTATCGCTTTCAAAGATACTTTCCAAGCACTCTTGTGTATTGTCAGTGGAAACAAGCTCTTCTCACTCCGTCATATCATATCCGTGTCATCTAGTTAGTCATTGTGTTGTTATTATTGTGTATGAGACCCACTTTGAAGTGGAACAATATTGGGCTATCAACTATCAAGAAGTATCGCTTTCAAAGATACTTTCCAAGCACTCTTGTGTATTGTCAGTGGAAACAAGCCCTCCTTCCGTCATATCATATCCGTGTCATGTAGTTAGTCATTGTGTTATTAGTTATTGTGTATGAGACCCACTTTGAAGTGGAACAATATTGGGCTATCAACTATCAAGAAGTATCGCTTTCAAAGATACTTTCCAAGCACTCTTGTGTATTGTCAGTGGAAACAAGCTCTTCTCACTCCGTCATATCATATCCGTGTCATCTAGTTAGTCATTGTGTTATTAGTTATTGTGTATGAGACCCACTTTGAAGTGGAACAATATTGGCTATCAACTATCAAGAAGTATCGCTTTCAAAGATACTTTCCAAGCACTCTTGTGTATTGTCAGTGGAAACAAGCTCTTCTCACTCCGTCATATCATATCCGTGTCATCTAGTTAGTCATTGTGTTATTAGTTATTGTGTATGAGACCCACTTTGAAGTGGAACAATATTGGGCTATCAACTATCAAGAAGTATCGCTTTCAAAGATACTTTCCAAGCACTCTTGTGTATTGTCAGTGGAAACAAGCTCTTCTCACTCCGTCATATCATATCCGTGTCATCTAGTTAGTCATTGTGTTATTAGTTATTGTGTATGAGACCCACTTTGAAGTGGAACAATATTGGGCTATCAACTATCAAGAAGTATCGCTTTCAAAGATACTTTCCAAGCACTCTTGTGTATTGTCAGTGGAAACAAGCTCTTCTCACTCCGTCATATCATATCCGTGTCATCTAGTTAGTCATTGTGTTATTAGTTGTGTATGAGACCCACTTTGAAGTGGAACAATATTGCTATCAACTATCAAGAAGTATCGCTTTCAAAGATACTTTCCAAGCACTCTTGTGTATTGTCAGTGGAAACAAGCTCTTCTCACTCCGTCATATCATATCCGTGTCATGTAGTTAGTCATTGTGTTATTAGTTATTGTGTATGAGACCCACTTTGAAGTGGAACAATATTGGGCTATCAACTATCAAGAAGTATCGCTTTCAAAGATACTTTCCAAGCACTCTTGTATTGTCAGTGAAACAAGCTCTTCTCACTCCGTCATATCATATCCGTGTCATCTAGTTAGTCATTGTGTTATGGTTATTGTGTATGAGACCCACTTTGAAGTGGAACAATATTGGGCTATCAACTATCAAGAGTATCGCTTTCAAAGATACTTTCCAAGCTCTTGTGTATTGTCAGTGGAAACAAGCTCTTCTCCTCCGTCATATCATATCCGTGTCATCTAGTTAGTCATTGTTGTTATTGTGTGTGTATGAGACCCACTTTGAAGTGGAACAATATTGGGCTATCAACTATCAAGAAGTATCGCTTTCAAAGATACTTTCCAAGCACTCTTGTGTATTGTCAGTGGAAACAAGCCTTCTCACTCCGTCATATCATATCCGTGTCATCTAGTTAGTCATTGTGTTATTAGTTATTGTGTATGAGACCCACTTTGAAGTGGAACAATATTGGGCTATCAACTATCAAGAAGTATCGCTTTCAAAGATACTTTCCACACTCTTGTGTTGTCAGTGGAAACAAGCTCTTCTCACTCCGTCATATCATATCCGTGTCATCTAGTTAGTCATTGTGTTATGGTTATTGTGTATGAGACCCACTTTGAAGTGGAACAATATTGGGCTATCAACTATCAAGAAGTATCGCTTTCAAAGATACTTTCCAAGCACTCTTGTTATTGTCAGTGGAAACAAGCTCTTCTCACTCCGTCATATCATATCCGTGTCATCTAGTTAGTCATTGTGTTATTAGTTGTGTATGAGACCCACTTTGAAGTGGAACAATATTGGGCTATCAACTATCAAGAAGTATCGCTTTCAAAGATACTTTCAAGCACTCTTGTGTATTGTCAGTGGAAACAAGCTCTTCTCACCCGTCATATCATATCCGTGTCATCTAGTTAGTCATTGTGTTATTAGTTATGTGTATGAGACCCACTTTGAAGTGGAACAATATTGGGCTATCAACTATCAAGAAGTATCGCTTTCAAAGATACTTTCCAAGCACTCTTGTGTATTGTCAGTGGAAACAAGCTCTTCTCCTCGTCATATCATATCCGTGTCATCTAGTTAGTCATTGTGTTATTAGTTATTGTGTATGAGACCCACTTTGAAGTGGAACAATATTGGGCTATCAACTATCAAGAAGTATCGCTTTCAAATACTTTCCAAGCACTCTTATTGTCAGTGGAAACAAGCTCTTCTCACTCCGTCATATCATATCCGTGTCATCTAGTTAGTCATTGTGTTATTAGTTATTGTTATATGAGACCCACTTTGAAGTGGAACAATATTGGGCTATCAACTATCAAGAAGTATCGCTTTCAAAGATACTTTCCAAGCACTCTTGTGTATTGTCAGTGGAAACAAGCTCTTCTCCTCCCGTCATATCATATCCGTGTCATCTAGTTAGTCATTGTGTTATTAGTTATGTGTGTATGAGACCCACTTTGAAGTGGAACAATATTGGGCTATCAACTATCAAAAGTATCGCTTTCAAAGATACTTTCCAAGCACTCTTGTTATTGTCAGTGGAAACAAGCTCTTCTCACTCCGTCATATCATATCCGTGTCATCTAGTTAGTCATTGTGTTATTAGTTATTGTGTATGAGACCCACTTTGAAGTGGAACAATATTGGCTATCAACTATCAAGAAGTATCGCTTTCAAAGATACTTTCCAAGCACTCTTGTGTATTGTCAGTGGAAACAAGCTCTTCTCACTCCGTCATATCATATCCGTGTCATCTAGTTAGTCATTGTGTTATTAGTTATTGTGTATGAGACCCACTTTGAAGTGGAACAATATTGGGCTATCAACTATCAAGAGTATCGCTTTCAAAGATACTTTCCAAGCACTCTTATGTATTGTCAGTGGAAACAAGCTCTTCTCCTCCCGTCATATCATATCCGTGTCATCTAGTTAGTCATTGTGTTATTAGTTATTGTGTATGAGACCCACTTTGAAGTGGAACAATATTGGGCTATCAACTATCAAGAAGTATCGCTTTCAAAGATACTTTCCAAGCACTCTTGTGTATTGTCAGTGGAAACAAGCTCTTCTCACTCCGTCATATCATATCCGTGTCATCTAGTTAGTCATTGTGTTATTAGTTATTGTGTATGAGACCCACTTTGAAGTGGAACAATATTGGGCTATCAACTATCAAGAGTATCGCTTTCAAAGATACTTTCCAAGCACTCTTGTGTATTGTCAGTGGAAACAAGCTCTTCACTCCGTCATATCATATCCGTGTCATCTAGTTAGTCATTGTGTTATTAGTTATTGTGTATGAGACCCACTTTGAAGTGGAACAATATTGGGCTATCAACTATCAAGAAGTATCTTTCAAAGATACTTTCCAAGCACTCTTGTGTATTGTCAGTGGAAACAAGCTCTTCTCACTCCGTCATATCATATCCGTGTCATCTAGTTAGTCATTGTGTTATTAGTTATTGTGTATGAGACCCACTTTGAAGTGGAACAATATTGGGCTATCAACTATCAAGAAGTATCGCTTTCAAAGATACTTTCCAAGCACTCTTGTGTATTGTCAGTGGAAAAAGCTCTTCTCACTCCGTCATATCATATCCGTGTCATCTAGTTAGTCATTGTGTTATTAGTTATTGTGTATGAGACCCTTTGAAGTGGAACAATATTGGGCTATCAACTATCAAGAAGTATCGCTTTCAAAGATACTTTCCAAGCACTCTTGTGTATTGTCAGTGGAAACAAGCTCTTCTCCTCCGTCATATCATATCCGTGTCATCTAGTTAGTCATTGTGTTATTAGTTATTGTGTATGAGACCCACTTTGAAGTGGAACAATATTGAGCTATCAACTATCAAAGTATCGCTTTCAAAGATACTTTCCAAGCACTCTTGTGTATTGTCAGTGGAAACAAGCTCTTCTCCTCCGTCATATCACATATCCGTGTCATCTAGTTAGTCATTGTGTTATTAGTTATTGTGTATGAGACCCACTTTGAAGTGGAACAATATTGGGCTATCAACTATCAAGAAGTATCGCTTTCAAAGATACTTTCCAAGCACTCTTGTGTATTGTCAGTGAAACAAGCTCTTCTCCTCCGTCATATCATATCCGTGTCATCTAGTTAGTCATTGTGTTATTAGTTATTGTGTATGAGACCCACTTTGAAGTGGAACAATATTGGGCTATCAACTATCAAGAAGTATCGCTTTCAAAGATACTTTCCAAGCACTCTTGTGTATTGTCAGTGGAAACAAGCTCTTCTCCTCCGTCATATCATATCCGTGTCATCTAGTTAGTCATTGTGTTATGGTTATTGTGTATGAGACCCACTTTGAAGTGGAACAATATTGGGCTATCAACTATCAAGTATCGCTTTCAAAGATACTTTCCAAGCACTCTTGTGTATTGTCAGCGGAAACAAGCTCTTCTCACTCCGTCATATCATAGTGTCATGTAGTTAGTCATTGTGTTATTAGTTATTGTGTATGAGACCCACTTTGAAGTGGAACAATATTGGGCTATCAACTATCAAGAATATCGCTTTCAAAGATACTTTCCAAGCACTCTTGTGTATTGTCAGTGAAACAAGCTCTTCTCACTCCGTCATATCATATCCGTGTCATCTAGTTAGTCATTGTGTTATTAGTTATTGTATGAGACCCACTTTTGAAGTGGAACAATATTGGGCTATCAACTATCAAGAAGTATCGCTTTCAAAGATACTTTCCAAGCACTCTTGTATTGTCAGTGGAAACAAGCCCTTCTCACCCGTCATATCATATCCGTGTCATCTAGTTAGTCATTGTGTTATTAGTTATTGTATGAGACCACTTTGAAGTGGAACAATATTGGGCTATCAACTATCAAGAAGTATCGCTTTCAAAGATACTTTCCAGCACTCTTGTGTGTCAGTGGAAACAAGCTCTTCTCACTCCGTCATATCATATCCGTGTCATCTAGTTAGTCATTGTGTTATTAGTTATTGTGTATGAGACCCACTTTGAAGTGGAACAATATTGGGCTATCAACTATCAAGAGTATATCGCTTTCAAAGATACTTTCCAAACTCTTGTGTATTGTCGAGTGGAAACAAGCTCTTCTCACTCCGTCATATCATATCCGTGTCATCTAGTTAGTCATTGTGTTATTAGTTATGTGTATGAGACCCACTTTGAAGTGGAACAATATTGGGCTATCAACTATCAAGAGTATCGCTTTCAAAGATACTTTCAAGCACTCTTGTGTATTGTCAGTGGAAACAAGCTCTTCTCCTCCGTCATATCATATCCGTGTCATCTAGTTAGTCATTGTGTTATTAGTTATTATGTATGAGACCCACTTTGAAGTGGAACAATATTACTATCAACTATCAAGTATCGCTTTCAAAGATACTTTCCAAGCACTCTTGTGTATTGTCAGTGGAAACAAGCTCTTCTCCTCCGTCATATCATATCCGTGTCATGTAGTTAGTCATTGTGTTATTAGTTATTGTGTATGAGACCCACTTTGAAGTGGAACAATATTGAATATCAACTATCAAGAAGTATCGCTTTCAAAGATACTTTCCAAGCACTCTTGTGTATTGTCAGTGGAAACAAGCTCTTCTCCTCCCGTCATATCATATCCGTGTCATCTAGTTAGTCATTGTGTTATTAGTTATTGTGTATGAGACCCACTTTGAAGTGGAACAATATTGGGCTATCAACTATCAAGAAGTATCGCTTTCAAAGATACTTTCCAAGCACTCTTGTGTATTGTCAGTGGAAACAAGCTCTTCTCCTCCGTCATATCATATCCGTGTCATCTAGTTAGTCATTGAGTTATTAGTTATGTGTATGAGACCCACTTTGAAGTGGAACAATATTGGGCTATCAACTATCAAGTATCGCTTTCAAAGATACTTTCTCAAGCACTCTTGTGTATTGTCAGTGAAACAAGCTCTTCTCACTCCGTCATATCATATCCGTGTCATCTAGTTAGTCATTGTGTTATTAGTTATTGTGTATATGAGACCCACTTTGAAGTGGAACAATATTAGCTATCAACTATCAAGAAGTATCGCTTTCAAAGATACTTTCCAAGCACTCTTGTGTATTGTCAGTGGAAACAAGCTCTTCTCACTCCGTCATATCATATCCGTCATCTAGTTAGTCATTGTGTTATTAGTTATTGTGTATGAGACCCACTTTGAAGTGGAACAATATTGGGCTATCAACTATCAAGAATCGCTTTCAAAGATACTCCAAGCACTCTTATGTATTGTCAGTGGAAACAAGCTCTTCTCCCCGTCATATCATATCCGTGTCATCTAGTTAGTCATTGTGCTATTAGTTATTGTGTATGAGACCCACTTTGAAGTGGAACAATATTGGGCTATCAACTATCAAGTATCGCTTTCAAAGATACTTTCAAAAGCACTTGTGTATTGTCAGTGGAAACAAGCTCTTCTCACTCCGTCATATCATATCCGTGTCATCTAGTTAGTCATTGTGTTATTAGTTATTGTGTATGAGACCCACTTTGAAGTGGAACAATATTGGGCTATCAACTATCAAAAGTATCGCTTTCAAAGATACTTTCCAAGCACTCTTGTGTATTGTCAGTGGAAACAAGCTCTTCTCCTCCGTCATATCATATCCGTGTCATCTAGTTAGTCATTGTGTTATTAGTTATTGTGTATGAGACCCACTTTGAAGTGGAACAATATTGGGCTATCAACTATCAAGAAGTATCGCTTCAAAGATACTTTCCAAGCACTCTTGTGTATTGTCAGTGAAACAAGCCTTCTCACTCCGTCATATCATATCCGTGTCATGTAGTTAGTCATTGTGTTATTAGTTATTGTGTATGAGACCCACTTTGAAGTGGAACAATATTGGGCTATCAACTATCAAGAAGTATCGCTTTCAAAGATACTTTCAAAGCACTCTTGTGTATTGTCAGTGGAAACAAGCCCTTCTCACTCCGTCATATCATATCCGTGTCATCTAGTTAGTCATTGTGTTATTAGTTATTGTGTATGAGACCCACTTTGAAGTGGAACAATATTGGGCTATCAACTATCAAGAAGTATCGCTTTCAAAGATACTTTCCAAGCACTCTTGTGTATTGTCATGAAACAAGCTCTTCTCCTCGTCATATCATCCGTGTCATCTAGTTAGTCATTGTGTTATTAGTTATTGTGTATGAGACCCACTTTGAAGTGGAACAATATTGGGCTATCAACTATCAAGTATCGCTTTCAAAGATACTTTCCAAGCACTCTTGTGTATTGTCAGTGGAAACAAGCTCTTCTCACTCCGTCATATCATATCCGTGTCATGGTTAGTCATTGTGTTATTAGTTATTGTGTATGAGACCCACTTTGAAGTGGAACAATATTGGGCTATCAACTATCAAGAAGTATCGCTTTCAAAGATACTTTCAAGCACTCTTGTGTTGTCCTAAAGGCAAGCTCGCTCTTACCTCCTCCGTCATATCATATCCGTGTCATCTAGTTAGTCATTGTGTTATTAGTTATTGTGTATGAGACCCACTTTGAAGTGGAACAATATTGGGCTATCAACTATCAAGAAGTATCGCTTTCAAAGATACTTTCCAAGCACTCTTGTGTATTGTCATGGAAACAAGCCTTCTCACTCCGTCATATCATATCCGTGTCATCTAGTTAGTCATTGTGTTATGGTTATTGTGTATGAGACCCACTTTGAAGTGGAACAATATTGGGCTATCAACTATCAGAAGTATCGCTTTCAAAGATACTTTCCAAGCACTCTTGTTATTGTCAGTGGAAACAAGCTCTTCTCACTCCGTCATATCATATCCGTGTCATGTAGTTAGTCATTGTGTTATGGTTATTTATGTATGAGACCCACTTTGAGAGTGGAACAATATTGGGCTATCAACTATCAAGAAGTATCGCTTTCAAGATACTTTCCAAGCACTCTTGTGTATTGTCAGTGAAACAAGCTCTTCTCACTCAGATCATATCGTATCCGTGTCATCCTAGTTAGTCATTGTGTTATTAGTTATTGTGTATGAGACCCACTTTGAAGTGGAACAATATTGGCTATCAACTATCAAGAAGTATCGCTTTCAAAGATACTTTCCAAGCACTCTTGTGTATTGTCAGTGGAAACAAGCTCTTCTCCTCCGTGCTATCATATCCGTGTCATCTAGTTAGTCATTGTGTTATTAGTTATTGTGTATGAGACCCACTTTGAAGTGGAACAATATTGGGCTATCAACTATCAAAGTATCGCTTTCAAAGATAATTTCCAAGCACTCTTATTATTATTGTCAGTGAAACAAGCTCTTCTCACTCCGTCATATCATATCCGTGTCATGTAGTTAGTCATTGTGTTATTAGTTATTGTGTATGAGACCCACTTTGAAGTGGAACAATATTGGGCTATCAACTATCAAGTATCGCTTTCAAAGATACTTTCCAAGCACTCTTGTGTATTGTCAGTGGAAACAAGCTCTTCTCACTCCGTCATATCATATCCGTGTCATGTAGTTAGTCATTGTGTTATTAGTTGTGTGTATGAGACCCACTTTGAAGTGGAACAATATTGGCTATCAACTATCAAAGTATCGCTTTCAAAGATACTTTCCAAGCACTCTTGTGTATTGTCAGTGGAAACAAGCTCTTCTCCTCCCGTCATATCCGTCCGTCATCCTAGTTAGTCATTGTGTTATTATTATTGTGTATGAGACCCACTTTGAAGTGGAACAATATTGGGCTATCAACTATCAAGAAGTATCGCTTTCAAAGATACTTTCCAAGCACTCTTGTGTATTGTCAGTGGAAACAAGCCCTTCTCACTCCGTCATATCATATCCGTGTCATCTAGTTAGTCATTGTGTTATTAGTTATTGTGTATGAGACCCACTTTGAAGTGGAACAATATTGGGCTATCAACTATCAAAAGTATCGCTTTCAAAGATACTTTCCAAGCACTCTTGTGTATTGTCAGTGAAACAAGCCTTCTCACTCCGTCATATCATATCCGTGTCATCTAGTTAGTCATTGTGTTATTAGTTATTGTGTATGAGACCCACTTTGAAGTGGAACAATATTGGGCTATCAACTATCAAGAAGTATCGCTTTCAAAGATACTTTCCAAGCACTCTTGTGTGTCAGTGGAAACAAGCCCTTCTCCTCCGTCATATCATATCCGTGTCATGTAGTTAGTCATTGTGTTATTAGTTGTTATTATGAGACCCACTTTGAAGTGGAACAATATTGGGCTATCAACTATCAAGAAGTATCGCTTTCAAAGATACTTTCCAAGCACTCTTGTTATTTTGTCAGTGGAAACAAGCTCTTCTCACTCCGTCATATCATATCCGTGTCATGTTAGTCATTGTGTTATTAGTTATTGTGTGAGACCCACTTTGAAGTGGAACAATATTGAATATCAACTATCAAGAAGTATCGCTTTCAAAGATACTTTCCAAGCACTCTTGTGTATTGTCAGTGGAAACAAGCTCTTCTCCTCCCGTCATATCATATCCGTGTGTCATGTAGTTAGTCATTGTGTTATTAGTTATTGTGTATGAGACCCACTTTGAAGTGGAACAATATTGGCTATCAACTATCAAGAAGTATCGCTTTCAAAGATACTTTCCAAGCACTCTTGTGTATTGTCAGTGGAAACAAGCTCTTCTCACTTCGTCATATCATATCCGTGTCATGTAGTTAGTCATTGTGTTATTAGTTATTGTGTATGAGACCCACTTTGAAGTGGAACAATATTGGGCTATCCATCAAGAAGTATCGCTTTCAAAGCCCTTTCCAAGCACTCTTGTGTATTGTCAGTGGAAACAAGCCCTTCTCCTCCGTCATATCATATCCGTGTCATGTAGTTAGTCATTGTGTTATTAGTTATTGTGTATGAGACCCACTTTGAAGTGGAACAATATTGGGCTATCAACTATCAAAGTATCGCTTTCAAAGATACTTTCCAAGCACTCTTGTGTATTGTCAGTGGAAACAAGCTCTTCTCCTCCGTCATATCATATCCGTGTCATCTAGTTAGTCATTGTGTTATTAGTTATTGTGTATGAGACCCACTTTGAAGTGGAACAATATTGAGCTATCAACTATCAAAGTATCGCTTTCAAAGATACTTTCCAAGCACTCTTGTGTATTGTCAGTGATAGCTCTTCTCCTCCGTCATATCATATCCGTGTCATCTAGTTAGTCATTGTGTTATTAGTTATTGTGTATGAGACCCACTTTGAAGTGGAACAATATTGAGCTATCAACTATCAAGAGTATCGCTTTCAAAGATACTTTCCAGCACTCTTGTGTATTGTCAGTGGAAACAAGCTCTTCTCACTCCGTCATATCATATCCGTGTCATCTAGTTAGTCATTGTGTTATTAGTTATTGTGTATGAGACCCACTTTGAAGTGGAACAATATTGGGCTATCAACTATCAAGAAGTAGCTTTCAAAGATACTTTCCAAGCACTCTTGTGTGTTGTCAGTGGAAACAAGCCTTCTCACTCCGTCATATCATATCCGTGTCATCTAGTTAGTCATTGTGTTATTAGTTATTGTATGAGACCCACTTTGAAGTGGAACAATATTGGGCTATCAACTATCAAGAAGTATCGCTTTCAAAGATACTTTCCAAGCATCTTGTGTATTGTCAGCGGAAACAAGCCCTTCTCACCCGTCATATCATATCCGTGTCATCTAGTTAGTCATTGTGTTATTAGTTATTGTGTATGAGACCCACTTTGAAGTGGAACAATATTGGGCTATCAACTATCAAGAAGTATCGCTTTCAAAGATACTTTCCAAGCACTCTTATGTATTGTCAGTGGAAACAAGCCCTTCTCACCCGTCATATCATATCCGTGTCATCTAGTTAGTCATTGTGTTATTAGTTATTGTGTATGAGACCCACTTTGAAGTGGAACAATATTGGGCTATCAACTATCAAGTATCGCTTTCAAAGATACTTTCCAAGCACTCTTGTGTATTGTCAGCGGAAACAAGCCCTTCTCCTCCGTCATATCATATCCGTGTCATCTAGTTAGTCATTGTGTTATTAGTTATTGTGTATGAGACCCACTTTGAAGTGGAACAATATTGGCTATCAACTATCAAGAAGTATCGCTTTCAAAGATACTTTCCAAGCACTCTTGTGTATTGTCAGCGGAAACAAGCTCTTCTCACTCCGTCATATCATATCCGTGTCATCTAGTTAGTCATTGTGTTATTAGTTATTGTGTATGAGACCCACTTTGAAGTGAACAATATTGGGCTATCAACTATCAAGAAGTATCGCTTTCAAAGATACTTTCCAAGCACTCTTGTGTATTGTCAGTGAAACAAGCCCTTCTCACTCCGTCATATCATATCCGTGTCATCTAGTTAGTCATTGTGTTATTAGTTATTGTGTATGAGACCCACTTTGAAGTGGAACAATATTGGGCTATCAACTATCAAGAAGTATCGCTTTCAAAGATACTTTCCAAGCACTCTTGTGTATTGTCAGTGGAAACAAGCTCTTCTCACTCCGTCATATCATATCCGTGTCATCTAGTTAGTCATTGTGTTATTAGTTATTGTGTATGAGACCCACTTTGAAGTGGAACAATATTGGGCTATCAACTATCAAGAAGTATCGCTTTCAAAGATACTTTCCAAGCACTCTTGTGTATTGTCAGTGGAAACAAGCTCTTCTCACTCCGTCATATCATATCCGTGTCATCTAGTTAGTCATTGTGTTATTAGTTATTGTGTATGAGACCCACTTTGAAGTGGAACAATATTGGGCTATCAACTATCAAGAAGTATCGCTTTCAAAGATACTTTCCAAGCACTCTTGTGTATTGTCAGCGGAAACAAGCTCTTCTCACTCCGTCATATCATATCCGTGTCATGTAGTTAGTCATTGTGTTATTAGTTATTGTGTATGAGACCCACTTTGAAGTGGAACAATATTGGGCTATCAACTATCAAGTATCGCTTTCAAAGATACTTTCAAGCACTCTTGTTGTGTCAGTGGAAACAAGCTCTTCTCACTCCGTCATATCATATCCGTGTCATGTAGTTAGTCATTGTGTTATTAGTTATTGTGTATGAGACCCACTTTGAAGTGGAACAATATTGGGCTATCAACTATCAGAAGTATCGCTTTCAAAGATACTTTCCAAGCACTCTTGTGTATTGTCAGCGAAACAAGCCCTTCTCACTCCGTCATATCATATCCGTGTCATGTAGTTAGTCATTGTGTTATTAGTTATTGTGTATGAGACCCACTTTGAAGTGGAACAATATTGGGCTATCAACTATCAAGAATATCGCTTTCAAAGATACTTTCCAAGCACTCTTGTGTATTGTCAGTGGAAACAAGCTCTTCTCACTCCGTCATATCATATCCGTGTCATCTAGTTAGTCATTGTGTTATTAGTTATTGTGTATGAGACCCACTTTGAAGTGGAACAATATTGGGCTATCAACTATCAAGAGTATCGCTTTCAAAGATACTTTCCAAGCACTCTTGTGTATTGTCAGTGGAAACAAGCTCTTCTCACTCCGTCATATCATATCCGTGTCATCTAGTTAGTCATTGTGTTTTAGTTATTGTGTATGAGACCCACTTTGAAGTGGAACAATATTGGGCTATCAACTATCAAGAAGTATCGCTTTCAAAGATACTTTCCAAGCACTCTTGTGTATTGTCAGCGGAAACAAGCCCTTCTCACTCCGTCATATCATATCCGTGTCATCTAGTTAGTCATTGTGTTATTAGTTATTGTGTATGAGACCCACTTTGAAGTGGAACAATATTGGGCTATCAACTATCAAGAAGTATCGCTTTCAAAGATACTTTCCAAGCACTCTTGTGTATTGTCAGTGGAAACAAGCCCTTCTCACTCCGTCATATCATATCCGTGTCATCTAGTTAGTCATTGTGTTATTAGTTATTGTGTATGAGACCCACTTTGAAGTGGAACAATATTGGGCTATCAACTATCAAGAAGTATCGCTTTCAAAGATACTTTCCAAGCACTCTTGTGTATTGTCAGTGGAAACAAGCTCTTCTCACTCCGTCATATCATATCCGTGTCATGTAGTTAGTCATTGTGTTATTAGTTATTGTGTATGAGACCCACTTTGAAGTGGAACAATATTGGCTATCAACTATCAAGAAGTATCGCTTTCAAAGATACTTTCCAAGCACTCTTGTGTATTGTCAGTGGAAACAAGCTCTTCTCACTCCGTCATATCATATCCGTGTCATGTAGTTAGTCATTGTGTTATTAGTTATTGTGTATGAGACCCACTTTGAAGTGGAACAATATTGGGCTATCAACTATCAAGAAGTATCGCTTTCAAAGATACTTTCCAAGCACTCTTGTGTATTGTCAGTGGAAACAAGCTCTTCTCCTCCGTCATATCATATCCGTGTCATGTAGTTAGTCATTGTGTTATTAGTTATTGTGTATGAGACCCACTTTGAAGTGGAACAATATTGGGCTATCAACTATCAAGAAGTATCGCTTTCAAAGATACTTTCCAAGCACTCTTGTGTATTGTCAGTGGAAACAAGCTCTTCTCCTCCCGTCATATCATATCCGTGTCATCTAGTTAGTCATTGTGTTATATTATTATTGTATGAGACCCACTTTGAAGTGGAACAATATTGGGCTATCAACTATCAAGAAGTATCGCTTTCAAAGATACTTTCCAAGCACTCTTGTGTATTGTCAGTGGAAACAAGCTCTTCTCACTCCGTCATATCATATCCGTGTCATCTAGTTAGTCATTGTGTTATTAGTTATTGTGTGAGACCCACTTTGAAGTGGAACAATATTGGGCTATCAACTATCAAGAAGTATCGCTTTCAAATACTTTCCAAGCACTCTTGTGTATTGTCAGTGGAAACAAGCTCTTCTCCTCCGTCATATCATATCCGTGTCATCTAGTTAGTCATTGTGTTATTAGTTATTGTGTATGAGACCCACTTTGAAGTGGAACAATGGGCTATCAACTATCAAGAAGTATCGCTTTCAAAGATACTTTCCAAGCACTCTTGTGTATTGTCAGCGAAACAAGCCCTTTCTCCTCCGTCATATCATATCCGTGTCATCTAGTTAGTCATTGTGTTATTAGTTATTGTGTATGAGACCCACTTTGAAGTGGAACAATATTGGGCTATCAACTATCAAGAGTATCGCTTTCAAAGATACTTTCCAAGCACTCTTGTGTATTGTCAGCGGAAACAAGCTCTTCTCACTCCGTCATATCATATCCGTGTCATCTAGTTAGTCATTGTGTTATTAGTTATTGTGTATGAGACCCACTTTGAAGTGGAACAATATTGGGCTATCAACTATCAAGAAGTATCGCTTTCAAAGATACTTTCCAAGCACTCTTGTGTATTGTCAGCGGAAACAAGCCCTTCTCCGTCCATATCATATCCGTGTCATGGTTAGTCATTGTGTTATTAGTTATTGTGTATGAGACCCACTTTGAAGTGGAACAATATTGGGCTATCAACTATCAAGAAGTATCGCTTTCAAAGATACTTTCCAAGCACTCTTGTGTATTGTCAGTGGAAACAAGCTCTTCTCCTCCGTCATATCATATCCGTGTCATGTAGTTAGTCATTGTGTTATTAGTTATTGTTATATGAGACCCACTTTGAAGTGGAACAATATTGGGCTATCAACTATCAAAGTATCGCTTTCAAAGATACTTTCCAAGCACTCTTGTTATTGTCAGTGGAAACAAGCTCTTCTCACTCCGTCATATCATATCCGTGTCATCTAGTTAGTCATTGTGTTATTAGTTATTGTGTATGAGACCCACTTTGAAGTGGAACAATATTGGGCTATCAACTATCAAAATTATCGCTTTCAAAGATACTTTCCAAGCACTCTTGTGTATTGTCAGTGAAACAAGCTCTTCTCACTCCGTCATATCATATCCGTGTCATGTAGTTAGTCATTGTGTTATTAGTTATTGTGTATGAGACCCACTTTGAAGTGGAACAATATTGGGCTATCAACTATCAAGAAGTATCGCTTTCAAAGATACTTTCAAGCACTCTTGTGTATTGTCAGTGGAAACAAGCCCTTCTCCTCCGTCATATCATATCCGTGTCATGGTTAGTCATTGTGTTATTAGTTATTATTATGAGACCACTTTGAAGTGGAACAATATTGGGCTATCAACTATCAAGTATCGCTTCAAAGATACTTTCCAAGCACTCTTGTATGTGTGTCAGTGGAAACAAGCTCTTCTCCTCCGTCATAATGTATCCGTGTATGTAGTTAGTCATTGTGTTATTAGTTATTGTATGAGACCCACTTTGAAGTGGAACAATATTAAGGCTATCAACTATCAAGAGTATCGCTTTCAAAGATACTTTCAAGCACTCTTGTGTATTGTCAGTGGAAACAAGCCCTTCTCACTCCGTCATATCATATCCGTGTCATCTAGTTAGTCATTGTGTTATTAGTTATTGTATGAGACCCACTTTGAAGTGGAACAATATTGAATATCAACTATCAAAAGTATCGCTTTCAAAGATACTTTCCAAGCACTCTTGTGTATTGTCAGTGGAAACAAGCCCTTCTCTCCGTCATATCATATCCGTGTCATGTAGTTAGTCATTTATTGTTATTATTGTGTATGAGACCCACTTTGAAGTGGAACAATATTGGGCTATCAACTATCAAGAAGTATCGCTTTCAAAGATACTTTCCAAGCACTCTTGTGTATTGTCAGTGGAAACAAGCTCTTCTCCTCCGTCATATCATATCCGTGTCATCTAGTTAGTCATTGTGTTATTAGTTATTGTGTATGAGACCCACTTTGAAGTGGAACAATTGGGCTATCAACTATCAAGAAGTATCGCTTTCAAAGATACTCAAGCACTCTTGTTATTGTCAGTGGAAACAAGCTCTTCTCACTCCGTCATATCATATCCGTGTCATGTAGTTAGTCATTGTGTTATTAGTTATTGTGTATGAGACCCACTTTGAAGTGGAACAATATTGGGCTATCAACTATCAAAAGTATCGCTTTCAGATACTTTCCAAGCACTCTTGTGTATTGTCAGTGGAAACAAGCTCTTCTCCTCCGTCATATCATATCCGTGTCATCTAGTTAGTCATTGTGTTATTAGTTATTGTGTATGAGACCCACTTTGAAGTGGAACAATATTGGGCTATCAACTATCAAGTATCGCTTCAAAGATACTTTCCAAGCACTCTTGTGTATTGTCAGCGGAAACAAGCTCTTCTCTCACTCCGTCATATCATATCCGTGTCATCTAGTTAGTCATTGTGTTATTAGTTATTGTGTATGAGACCCACTTTGAAGTGGAACAATATTGGGCTATCAACTATCAAAGTATCGCTTTCAAAGATACTTTCCAAGCACTCTTGTGTATTGTCAGCGAAACAAGCTCTTCTCACTCCGTCATATCATATCCGTGTCATCTAGTTAGTCATTGTGTTATTAGTTATTGTGTATGAGACCCACTTTGAAGTGGAACAATATTGAATATCAACTATCAAGTATCGCTTTCAAAGATACTTTCCAAGCACTCTTGTGTATTGTCATTGGAAACAAGCTCTTCTCCTCCGTCATATCATATCCGTGTCATCTAGTTAGTCATTGTGTTATTAGTTATTGTGTGAGACCCACTTTGAGTGGAACAATATTGGGCTATCAACTATCAAGTATCGCTTTCAAGATACTTTCCAAGCACTCTTGTGTGTCAGTGGAAACAAGCCCTTCTCACTCCGTCATATCATATCCGTGTCATCTAGTTAGTCATTGTGTTATTAGTTATTGTGTATGAGACACTTTGAAGTGGAACAATATTGGATATCAACTATCGAAGTATCGCTTTCAAAGATACTTTCCAAGCACTCTTGTGTATTGTCAGTGGAAACAAGCTCTTCTCACTCCGTCATATCATATCCGTGTCATGTAGTTAGTCATTGTGTTATTAGTTATTGTGTATGAGACCCACTTTGAAGTGGAACAATATTGGGCTATCAACTATCAAGAAGTATCGCTTTCAAAGATGCTTTCCAAGCACTCTTGTGTATTGTCCTTGAAAACAAGCTCTTCTCACTCTGTCATATCATATCCGTGTCATCTAGTTAGTCATTTTGTTATAAGTTATTGTTATTTCAGTAAATAACTTTTGGATAAAATACAAAACTTCGGGCGAAAGTCTAAACCATTCCAAATTTTAGGTGGAAGAGGGATTTAAGAAACACCTTCCATACGGATGTTGACTAATCTATTCAAAACACAAATTGCAATTATTTTCTTAAGAAATGTTGTCAATTACAGTGCTTAAATAGTAGTTTGAGACGTCAATGTCTTCTATATTTATTTTGTTCAATTATTGGAAACAGATAAAAAGCCGCAATCATTTATTTTAGACTAAAAAGGTAAAAGGCATTTACCTCATAAAAATGAGTTATATAAATACTTTACTAGTCAAATGACTTATTATAGATCTTAATTTGTATAAATGCTAGATAGCTAATTTATTACTAAATAAATTTGAAGACAAAATATTTGGACCGAACCGGGATTTGAACCCGGTCTCCCTAACCGCCTGGCAAGCGGGAGACCCGGCAAATCCCGGTTCAATCAAATATTTTGTCTTCAATTTTTAATAATACTACTAGTCAGTGTGTTAACTTAATATTTGTGTTACAGGTCAGAAATCTTGACTTGTCATAGCCATCACACCCTGGTGAGTCATAAACTTTCTTATACGAGTTTACATTTTGTCAACCGCGTCCATGAATCAACTTGGTGTCTCTCGTGAATATGAAAAGTATAAAACCTAAGTTGGCTATGAACGTTTGGGTGAGACCAAACCGTACTTAATGTCGTTTTAATGAAAAGCTACCACCTGTTAACGTAAATTTTAGTCGGTTAAAACTAAGAAATATTAAACAATTTTCACGACTATTATTGTAATACAAAGTTAGGCCTATTCATATTGATAATTAATCCATACGCGTTTAAAAACATGGTTCGGTGAAAAGTATGAAACATATGCACTGACGAAATTTGTTAGGTAGGCGGTGTCACTTAGAGAGATATATTCCTCTCCCTTAAGGCCCATTAGTCTCCTTACTGTCAATGCTTGACTAGATCATCTGATACGCTGTATATATTCTTGTCAACGTACATAGATTACAAGCATGATTGAGGCCGATGAATAATGTAACTCTTCCAACATGGAAAAAAACTAACGTTGTTCAATGTTTATAGATTTTACTAAAATCAATTAATTGTTTATAACTTAATTTACGTTTGGATGTGTAGAGCGTATTGACATACTCAATGAAATATTATGAGTATGAAAAAGCATTGAGTTTACTAAATAAACCTATATAAAATATACCTATAAACTAATTTATAAAGGTTTGGTAGACAAATTAGCAAGAAATGAGCAAGAGAAAAAAACGTACCTGGTCTGAAAAAATTAAGGGAGAAGGTATACTAAAGTAATTGTAAGCGTAACAACAAGTCACGGTAAATTCACATTTGTATTTAGTTTTTATTTTGAGTTCTCAACCATATTCATCAAGTTCTTGGGGTGTTTGCAAATACAAGAAATCTGAATTGCATGAGACACCTGTAAAGGAAGTCTTATTCTTGAATTTATATTGCTTTATTTCTTGAAGCCTTCTCCGCCAAGTTAAATATCTCTTTGAAACGATTTTTACTTCCGTAAGCAGAAAAAAACGTAATTGACGGTATATTAAAGGTTAATATATAACAATCAAGAACAAATAAAACCTGTTTTGTATTGAAATTAAATACTGTGGTAAATATTTTTTATAGTATATTTGGCAATATTCAAGCTGAAAATTAAAACCCTCCAGCAAATTCGGTGCGCCTGGTTATCATAGTGTTCAATGGTATTAGGTTGAACTCTTTCATGGTTCAATTGTTGAAGTGTTTAGCTTAATTTAATTTTTAATGTTTATGCCAGTGCACACGGGAAGAGTCCTAAGTAGGCTCTAACCAAATTATCTGTCTTTTTGAAATATTGAATAACAATAAGTTACAATAACCTAATAACGCCCAACACTCAGCTGATATATAAAATAAGCCACCACTCAGAACTTTTAAACAAGTCCACGCTAATGATAAATTACTTTCAAAGAAAGCTTAATGACCTCAGACTTAATAAATCTTTCTTATTTCTGATATAAATTAGAGACCTTAACCATGTCTTAAATTTTACAGCATATTTTAATTTAGTTAATATAATTTAAAAACTACTTCGAAGCCAATAAAACATTTCAATTATATGTAAACAAAATAAAAATTGGCTTAGAAGTCGTTTTTAAACTTATATTATGTTTCCAATATTGAGCTCAAGCCCTCTTTGCAATTTAGTTGCTAGGATAAGTAATGTATAATAATTTAAGTTCAAGTTAATTAGTTTATGTTTTAAAATTATGACAACTGAACATTGTATCTATACAAACTATCTGTAAAATTAAAAAAGTAATAACAAACATGAAGTTCCAGCGATGGTGGTCAGAGAAAAGTTCGCTATTTTATGAAAAAATCCACATTATCCGGTTATGTTTGGTAAGTAGAAAAATTCAATAATTTGATTTTCAACCCTTTTGACGTGCTTCAATCCTTTACTATCTTTTATTTATTGTCTACCTAGCTTGCAAATTTAACTTTTTATTGCCAAAGGTAATTACAATCATATGTTGACTTCAAACAATTCTAAGACTGTTAAAGAAAAATATTAACAGTTTCGTAGGAAAAACGACTTAACGGACCCTTTTTTAAAGAACAATAACTGTATCTTTTTATTTGTACTTTTGTTGGTTGCATCACCAAAGACATCATTAAAAACAGTTATATGTTATAAATATAAGTTAAACTCTTATAACTTAAAACGACATTTTAGTAGATCCACGGCGGTTTGGTATCTTGCCCGACTTCGAAACTCATCACTACGGTGCCGCGGGTTCGATCCCCGCAGCCACCACTTACAATTTATAAAGTGACTAAAGGGGGACGCTAGATAAAGGTTGTGTTTTGGAGAGAACTCTATTGTCGAAACCTCACATAGTTAAACAAGACACACTACATTTTTACCCATTCTGCATACATTCACAACCCCTACTACTAGTTTTCTATAAAATATTGACAACAAACACACTTTAGACATAAAAAAATCAGGAAATACGGTTCAAGTACGTGTGTAGTAGGTCACGTTCAAACAGACAAAACTGTACACGTCGTATCAGAAGAACCTTTTATCTTGTGAAGAAACTTGGTGCTGACAGGATAACAAATAAACCAACAATACAACATTTATCAACGAACAGTTGGATGGTGCCGGAGAAATAAGAACAAGGTTTAAACTTTTATGAATTGTTATACTTTTAAAACAACGTGCAAAAGTTCTTATATTTCTTTAGAACCAGATTATTCAGTCGAGGCACGTCTGGCTTAGTTATGTTTACAACTATCTGAGTCCATGCTGCAGGAATAAAACACAGCTCCGCATAAAGAATATGACTTCATTGCTCCTCACAATAAGACAAAAAGCACTGACCCAGAAGGATCAAAATCAGAAAAATTTTTATTCAATTTGTTTTGTATATTACATAACATAAATGCCATGTGCACGAAGGCACGCTCGGCTTAAAAAAAGAAAATTAATTTATAAATAGTTGTCAAATTAGCAGTCTTGCTTCACTAGATAATAACAAAATCAACAGTATCTTAATAACATCATGTCTTATTCTATATAAAATGTCTGTTTAGGATACAGACTTAAACACAATCTTTTCTCCTGGGTTACTTCAAAACTAAACAAAGAGCTGGGAAAATCAAATTGGGTTTTCGCTCAAGTAAACAAATTTGCAACGTCTTAATCATAATTTAGGGTAAAATTGATAGTTCATTCCCACATAGTGTAACAGAGTTTTTTATTTTGCATGTTTCATTTACCCATCGAGTTATACAACTGAATGAACCCCAAATAAGTTTCATAACTAAAAACAGAATAAACAAAATTACCCTGTATAAAATACTGTTATTTATTTATACACAAAACCATAAACATAAGTCCACCTACACAGTTTTAGAGATGGATTGTTTAGAACGCAAACTAGTATCGTAGTTATGAAGAATTTTTGGATGGAAACACTTAAAATGTTTTATTGTATAAAACAATATCAAAAAACAATATAATTTTGTTTTTGTTTTATACAATAAAAACATTTAAGTGGTTTTCATCAAAAAATCTTTTATTATTATGACTAACTGCTCAAGTTTAAAATTGAAAATAATTTCGTAGTTGAACCTTGGGATGTTTTTTAATGTACAGTTAACCTTTAGTCAGAGTACACTTAAATTTCAAACAATGCAAACTTTGAAAAATGTTAGATTAGGGTTTACTTTGACTGTTTTGATTTTTAATTACAACATTACCGTAATATCTGTGTCCTTAAAGTTGCTCAATTTACTGTTATGATAATTATTTAACACAAATGTTGTCTTGAGGTTTTAAGAAGAAGAGTTGTTTTATTTTAAATTGAGCTGTGCGAATGTCTGAAGAACATTGCAGAATGTCACTAATATTTTACAGACCTTTAATAATTTAATAATTTACAGAGATTTAATAATAGACCTAAAATGATAGACTAAAGGCATTGATCAATAGCCCTTGATCCTCCTGGTATCAAGCTTTATACTATTGATTTTTCAAAGTTTTTGCCTAATTGTGAAGGCTTCTGTGTTTCGTGTTCACCAATAATGTGCTTCAAAGCATCATGACTGTACTTTAACCTCATTGATTTGAACTAATTCTTGGTGCATGAACTAATGTGATAACATAACAAGTGGAGAGTGTACAGGAAGGGCTGATGACTGAGGAAATGTGTTACGGGTCAGCGAAATGTGAGTTATCGTGTCATAAAATGCAAGGGGTTAGCCGAGTATGTAAAACATGTTCTAACTCGTGTTTCTATCTTATCAGTTTCAGCTTAACTTCATCCAGTGGTGCAATATCGTATCAGGTGAATGTGAAAGTAATTGAGTTAAAGTCAAAACTTCTCATAAAATCATTTTACTATAAACGGAGAGTAGTTTTGACTTTTTAAGTAAGCTACATGTAAAATATATAAGTGTATTAGTGATCATGCGTAAAAATTCACACAAGTTTGTAATCTGTGTATTTACCATTTATCTACTACCCACTACTGTTAGCTCCAGAGTGGGTAAGACCAGTTTTGATCATTTAAATTGTATCACCGCAAATTCAATATTTTTTCAGGACAAAAGGTTGTGTTTAACAACTGAAAGGAACCATTATTAATTGTAAGAATCCTCATTCACTTGTTTTTGTTAAACAGGCCACAAATTAAAAACTTTCTTTGTTTGTTATAATTTTTATTGAAATTGACGATAATTTTAAGTGTTAATACGTTAATTTTAAAACATATAAATATAAAGTTATAATATAAAAGTAAATATAAAAGTATTTTCTTTTCACTCTCGAGTAGTTATGCAATTTTACATTAGCAATAAAGATGTTTCATTCAAATACATGTCATGCTTTAAACATTAATCTCTAGCATTCATCTTTGTAGATACAAGTTTACCCACAGAATAATCTGATCGTATTTCTTTAGAAATGTACATAATATGTGTATGAACGCAATATCAAAATGTCAGAACGCCGAGATATCTCAGGTGGAAATCAAGCCACCTTGTCACCACATACAACATCTGATATCTGACCTAAATATAGTAATCTTTGTGATAATGTATTCATGCTGTGATATCCATTCCATACCCGGAGAACTTCTGGACAACATTATATACCACCAATTATAATGAATATTGCAAGCTTATATTGCTCATTAGCTAATCAGAGTTATATCAGTATTCTTTGTTTTGGTTCGCATTTACGATGATAAAACTTCTGAGATTTAAATATACGGACATTTTCTATTTTTTTTCTTAGTTACAACAGTTTTTTAGGTAGCGTTACTGTATTTACACTATTACAAGATTTTCTTACTAAGTGTACCCTAAGTTAAGTTAATTGTGTCTAGGTTAATAATATACTACGAGCTCGATCTGCAGCCTCTTATCTTAGGGACATTGGTTGCTACGCCTATGGTTAAGACGAGTTTGCTTCACCCACTGGTTTTATAGAACAAATAATGTTGGTAGATGTATCCGTTATAACCAAAGCAAATAATATAGAGAAAATTTATAAACAGTATTATTTTAGATGCCAAATAACCATACTGTCTGAAATATAGATTGACTTTCTGTACGTCTTTCCCAAACTAAAACATTTTTTTTTGTATACACATTCATTTTATATGTTAAGGTTGTTGATAATTACCATAACAAAGAGCCCAAATACAGCAACTTTCGACAATTTAACTTCAAACTGATCTAGCAGCGAAACCGTCAGAGGTGGGAAAAATTGTCAAATACAAAGGTTGTGGGAAATTTGTTTCCATAATAACGATTTTTCATCAGATTGACTGTTTTGCCACTATGGTGCAAAATATCAGTTAAATACAAAAGCAGATTTTCAGATGCCATCTTTTTTGGCCACCAACTTGTTAAAGCCTTAGGATAAAAAATGTTTTCAGATTCTCCCGAAAGTTTCACACCAAGAGCGTCAAAAAAGTGCTTCACTTTTGAAGATGTAACATACCTGGAAGTACCTAAACAATCACTCGCTTAGTCACCCGTCACCTGTACAACCGGTTTCACAGTATACTTTTTAATTCTTCCTACTATATAAGTTTTAAAATCAGTTTAAACTACGCAAGTCAAGTGACAACTAGTCCACAAGGCAGTAGTTCATCCTTGTATAGTTCTTCTAAGGGGTAGTACTGAAAATTCTCTCTTAAAGGCGCCATATATGCTTTGACGTCGGTCTACGCATCAATAGTCAACTTTTGATATGATACTGTAATTAGTTTAGCTATTCATTATTTAGTTATCTTAGGGTTTTCTAAACACTCAGCAAAATACATTGTTCAGCTCCGCACCAAAGGTAGAAGTGTTGGATATTCCCACGTTGGGTTTTGATTAAACTCGGTGTCCACGGCACGTTTCTCATCAGCTTCTTGTGGTTTCCAGCAATTTGTTCAGTTGTCTGGAGACCTTCAACCCCTTAATTTGTAACCAACTGAAATAAGGTATTTGTCGTTCAATCATCTTGCTGACTTTCTAAATCATCCAATTTTTGTAAGTTTAAAAAGAAGACCTGTTAACGTTTTAAACGTAATGAACTTTAAAAACATCTATAAATACTCTTTTATAATATTAGTTATTTTTTAACCATGTAAAAATAAAGAGACATATAAAAGCCACGCCAACGTTAAAAATGTTAATTTTTTCTTTCTATATCAAAAAAAGACACAATTAGCCTAGATACCAATATGCAAATCAGTCTTAGCCAGTCAACAAGCTACAGAGGATGACTCCACAGCGAGGTCGAAACGTCTAGCAGTATTTGTTATTAAACTGTGATGCGTTGTAAACCGGAAGCCTTAGATCTTAGTAAAACAGTATGTTTAGCAACCGTTAAATAAATTTAAATTTAAATAAAAAATTGTCTAGTTACAAGAAATAAAAGAAAAACATACTTTAAGTTAGTTATTAATGAGTATGTTTGTCCACGTTCATGAAGTTCTTTATTAGTGTAATATTTTTAGTTTATTATTAGTTCTTTATTAGTGAACATTTGGAATAAACTTCCTTCAGTACCATCTTATACAATTTTCTTTAAATACAGTATACTAGTAGTTAAAAGTTTAGTTTGATGTTTTTACTCAAGGTAATACATGTGTTTTACAGGTGTTTGTTTAAAAAGTAAGTACCTCAAGAGTGCAATGCTGTTGTACTATTCAACGACTTCACAATACAGTTAGTGATGTTACCTGTAATGTTACAAGTTTGAATGTGTCCCTGGTGAAACTTCCTCTTTTCATGTTATCACCTGTTTTTTTAATACAATACGGAAATTTTGGTAGAAAACTACTCAAATTGTATAATATGTATTTACTGTTTTATATTGTCATGGTAATTATAATTTCAAATTAAATCACTAAACCACTATTTGAGATGCCGACCACTCTCATAAGGGTATTTTCAGGCAAATACGTGGTGAAGGATATGTGATGTGTGGTAGTAATAAGTGTAGTCTTGTTACAAACTAAGGCCGACTCTTCCTTAGAATGGGTCATTAATTAATAGCCCAATGACCAATGGAAATACAAGGACCAAGGGCTTAACGTGACTTCCGAACCACGCAGGTGATGGTCTGCTACATCTAAACTATCGCGGGAGTTGATGCGGCTATCATCAGATGATCACTGAGACTATCTGAGCCGCTTTAGACCTATATCATCCTCAAAACCTGACCCCCATGAAGCTGGATTACAGGACCACGCCACGAGTCCCAGTCTTTATCAAGATCACTCAGTATTAGGTGTTTGGATTTATTACCGAATGTGCTTTCTTTGCCCTTAAATTCTTTGAAAACTAGTAGTTTCGGTGTATAACATTTGCCCATTAAATTAAATCATGAAACCGCTGAGATCCAGAACTCTCAGGTTGTGTAAGATAACATTATTGTAAGCCATTTAACATTGTTTCTACACGCGTAATTTATTTGAGCCTTTTAGTACATTTAAAAATTCTTCATGGATTAACTATTCGAGGAATTTGCTTCAGAATTTTGACTACAAGTACAATCTTTACTCAAACCTCCATGAAGCCAGATTACAGAACCACGCCACGAGTCCCAGTCAATTAGCAGTGTGTTCACTTCTAAATGGAAGCTAAATCAATTTACCTAGTTTGTAACTTTGCTGGCTACTTACTGCCACTCTATTCCTATATACCCTTATGGTGGCTTTACGACATCTATATCTAAATAACGTTAATTCAAAACTCTTAATTATTGTAAGTAAATCTGTGACACACTTAAAAAAACAAAAATTGATCTTAACCACTACGCAGTTTTCATATAAACAAAGACGAACATGATATAAAAGACGCAAATAGCTGATTTAATGTCATGTGTTGCTTGACAGTATGCTCCTTCACAGTCAATGTCCCATGGCAGTTCTTTTGTTGTTTAAACAATGGAGCATCACGCCATAATGCTTACGCACCAGACCAGCAGCATTGCGTCAAACCCTATAATCTACGGTTGTAATGCTCGATATTGCGTATAACAGGTTTTAAGTTCACTGGATTTACTTAATACTGTATCTCAGTACTATTTGACTTTTTACTTAATTTAGAGAAAGAATAGGACACTAGTATGTATCATGTTTTTAAAACCATTTACAATTAAAACTGGTCTATGATAACTTTTTGTAATAAAAATAAATTATTTATAAATACAAAACCTTTTGTCAAATAAAAGTAGCTTGTGTTTTTTTTTTAATTTAAAGTTGTAAATAGACATATAAAGTTGAGGATATTATAGTTAACAAAGTTATACAAAGCCTTTACATCTTGATGTTGATATTTATCACTATTCGAATAACAAACCTATGCTACATACGTAAAAACATATTTGAAAAAAAACTATAATGCAATTTATGAAAACACGAAAATACTAAACCTGAACGACATATAGAGAAGCCATTACTTTGTACATTTTACAGTCATAGAAGTAATGTTAAAGTGACAATCCATTTCATTTGTCAGGATTCTGATTGCTTTTCTTGTAACGCACGTGGTCGCATCTATAGTGCTTTATCCATTCAGAATAAGGTATTTGTGTATTGAAGCTCTTGTGTCTTATGAATATTTTGAAGAAAACAATGTATCGAATGATAAAGCTTAGGTATTGAGTCGGAAGCCTCCCAAATATTTAAACTTTTATTTTTACCTACCGTGATTAAGTAAGGAGCTTCATTACTACTTATAATTATTGGTGCTGGTCTTTGTCACAATCAACTTAAGTTATAGTTATGTTGACGTGTTAAAAATATTTTTTAAGCTTAAAAAATGCAATGTTGATTGTCTTTTAATTATTTCAACCACCTAAACGAATGTAACTAAGAAACATTTATAGCGAATTTCCTTTGGAAAATGAGAGATATATATGCCGTTCTCATGGTAAGACCCGGTCCCGGGACCATGAAATGTGCACTTATCCTGACTCCCAGAACACGTTTTGAGCATTTGCTCAACACTTTTTGTACATAGAAATGACGACGATAGGCTCGGTCCAGAAACCGTTCGTGTGAGAAATTTAAAATGTGAAAAGGGTAATAAAGGGTATTTTCAGCTCTCAAACTACCTCCTTGACGATCCGATGCCACCGGAACAGCTAGGAGCTCAATACTGTATAGGATTCCATTCAGACAATACAAAAGCCAAGGGTTAAATTGTCCGTAGTCACTCCAAGCTCAGATCATTACAACATAATTGTGTCTCATTCATCATTTAAAACCTGCTTCTTCTAACTTTCCCTCATCTCGGGTTTGTTTTGTATTTTTAACTCTCAAACTACCTCCTTAACGATTCGTTGCCACCGGAACAGCTAGGAGCTCAATACTGTACAGGATTCCATTCAGACAATACAAAAGCCAGGGGTTAAATTGTCCGTAGTCACTCCAAGCTCAGATCATCACAACATAATTGTGTCTCATTCATCATCTGGAACCTGCTCCTTCTAACTTTCCCTCATCTCGGGTTTTGTTATAATATGTTTTAAAAGTGTTTATATCGGTTAAATTATTTATTATTCATTTGTTTATATAGCGATAGTTTTCAATTCGGTAGTTGTTTTAGTTTCGTGGTACAATTAATTTAGCAAAACATCTTAAATGTTTACAAATATAATTCGAAGTTCTATTGTGTAGATGTGAGTAGAAACCAACTATTCAATCAACATAAGAAGGTTTCTAAAAGTTTTAAATGTATGTAACAAAATGTATAAATTGGTAGTTATAACATTTTGTACTGTTAAATGCTCGTATGCACCACATATATTTAACCAAGATATCATTGGAGTAATATTAATAAAATTATCCAGTTTGTAAACTATCAAACTTTAGTTAAAACCAAAACGGCCGTATGGACTTAAATAATTTGGTCTAAAAAGAACTCCTCGGTTTTTAAAAAAGTACCAGAGAAAATATTAATTTCAAAAGCAAAATTGTTCATCATTTATTTTAACAGAAGATGATATCGACTAATTCTTTATAAATAGTTGACCATCTTCAAAAACTATTAACATCAGAAATTCAGATTATTAAGCTCATAATGATTATAATAATTTCTTGAATTAGGCTCCGTAGTTAAATTGACCTTCATAAGAGAAACAGTAATGAAAAATACACCCTTTATACAAACAATGTTTAAAGCTAAATGCTTAGCGTTAAACCAGACAATGTGGGAAATATATTATCCAGCGAAGCCTGGATCAAGGGCCCAGAGATTATTGTTTATAGCTCCTGGGCGTTGCACAAATCTTACTCGGGTGATTTTCAACAGTACGATCGTAAATAAACAGTTCCGTTACTTTCCTAGTGCAAATAAATTTTAGTTAGCCAGAAAAAATTAGTAGGCGAAATACAATTTTGATTATATCTATGTTGCTACTAAAGGATCGGGTATTCATCTGTTATCCAAGAGAAGAAGATAACTCCACAACAATATACAACAGAAATTGTGTTGACAAAACCTACAAATATCATTTAGCTAGGTTTGCAAAAATGAATACTTGTGATTAAATGTTAATTAACTAATCTTAATTCTTAAGCTTTCGCGGCCGGTGTCATCACTAAGATATCGGCGGACACCGCGTCACAGTTAAAGTATATATTCTGCAAAACATTTCGACTTCGCTGTGCAGAGTCATCCTCAGCAAGTCACCCAGCTACTGAGGATGACTCTCCACAGCCAGGTCGAAACGTTTAGCAGTATTTATACTTCAACTGTGACACGGTGTAAACTGCGAACCTTAGACCTTAGTCAATTGTTAGCTAGTTACTTTGTGAATTAAGATTAGATAAGTTTAGCTGTTGGTTGCTGTTTAGTTTGAGACTTAAGTATCGTTGACAGCTCAGACAAACTTGTTGACAGTTACTGTGTAGACACTTTGACATGTAATCCATCATTTTCAAACTAACTCGTAAATGGAAAGTTAACCACATAGAGTTAGAAACAATATCCCTTGTGAGCTTATTAAAACTGTGAAGGTACCTTGTTCATTATTTATTTTTTTAACGTACTAAATATAAATTTTATGTATTGAACAATATTATGTATACACGTCTTGGATTATCAAACGTATATAGTAAAACATGAACTCAAATGTTTGCATCATTTTTAAAGAACTACTCGCCCTTCGGGCAAGCTGGGGGGCTACGCCCTCCAGGTCCCCACTCAGCCTGCACCCTCGTATTTTGGAGGCATTTATTATAATCACCTGTACAACAGGCTGGACAGTATTATAATCACCTGTGCAACAGGCTGGACAGTATTATAATCACCTGTACAACAGGCTGGACAGTTATATAATCACCTGTACAACCAGCTGTACAGTATTATAATCACCTGTTCAACCAGCTGTACAGTATTATAATCACCTGTACAACAGGCTGGACAGTATTATAATCACCTGTGCAACAGGCTGGACAGTATTATAATCACCTGTGCAACAGGCTGGACAGTATTATAATCACCTGTACAACAGGCTGGACAGTATTATAATCACCTGTACAACAGGCATAATCACCTGTACAACCAGCTGTACAGTATAATAATCACCTGTACAACCAGCTGTACAGTATTATAATCACCTGTACAACAGGCTGGACAGTATTATAATCACCTGTACAACAGGCATAATCACCTGTACAACCAGCTGTACAGTATTATGATCACCTGTTCAACCAGCTATTAATATTATTTTAAAATTTGCAAAAATGCTGTCTTCACAAAAACATTCTTCTGGCTTAGTTATATTTAACAATATGCTGAATTTGACTTATCATTGATTGTTATTTTAATTAGAAACATTCCAATGCATAACGTTTAAAAATACCGTTTTATTATGCAATGTCGGTGAATTTTTTATTGCAAATTTCCTTTGCAATTACTCCAAAAACTTCACAAACACTGAGAAACTCTACTCACTTTTTTTATTAAAGAAATATCAAGTATTTCAGTTTTCTACTAAGTCACCTAATAATAAATTCAACAAAGTTAGAATCCACACATGAATTAGAACAACGCAACACATATAAGCTGTTACTAAATGATACAGTTTTATTTTGATAAAATCATTCGAAACAGCTCTGTACGTTTTATTGATAAACTATATACATGGAACTTAAATGAAAATGCATTATGTATCTCACAAAGCATAGCCTAAGCATTGTACGTAAGCGTAAGGACGACTTGATCCTGTAGAAATCTCGCGAGCTTAGCTTATCGTCTCTCTGATCCAGCCAATCACATTCTCGAGAAGACTCAATGTGAAATTGGCTTGTTTATTTCTTACATACGTTAAATTTATCAGATATAAGCTGTGTAGACGTAAGTTAATTGATTTTTTATTTGATACAATATATTCATGTAAATAATAAATTCTGATGGGCCTCACTCACCTTAAGGTTAGCGGAAGACTACGATGTCTTGAAGATTGTAGGGATCTTCACGTCAAAAACACACACCGCTAACCTTAAGGTGAGTGAGGCTCAAAAAGTTAGAATTATTTTATTGATTGACACCTCACCTAATAAACATGTCATTTAAATATATAATTATATTCATGTAGCAATACAATTTATAGAACTGGTCAGTTAACAGTTATCCACTCATCCTTGTTGTAATTTCGTTGGTTTTTAGGGAATATTTTATCCATATATGTTAACACTTTTCAAAGCTACACGTCACAAGTATTAATCAACACTGCTAAAACGTACGGTTATGCGTACTATTTGTTAGATGTAACATCGCTTTAAGTAAAATGTTTGTTTAGTATTGAGAACCTTTTACCGTAATTGGGGTTTTCCTGTTGTAAAAGATTGTAAACAAATAAATAAGTAATACATTGCATTTTGACAGCGTATAAAGTTAGTACACGTACGCAAGTACTAAATTTGTTATATAAAAAAAATCTCTGCCTGAGCTTTTACTAGCCAGAACCACCATATGGAGTTTCTAGAACTTTCAGATAATCTTTTCAACATAAAACAGGGATCATAAAACAGAAACAATGATTTAAATGGACAACAATTAAAGGTACTGCAAAGTTGAGCCTGAACCTTAGTACATCTTTTGGTGATCTTTTTTGAAATCACTAAGGGTTACATTTATGAGAAACAACTGTTTTTCAATAATTAGTGTATTTTTCGAAGGTCTTTGGTTGTGAACAGATGAGAAAGTTTCATCTTGTGTAAGATAATAATACTAATATAGTTGTATTGAAATCGTCATATTTACTAGTTGTTTGAAAGTTAAAGTTTTGCCATATATCCTAGCATTAAGACCTCATTCATAAGTACAATATTTATAATCACACTAGCTCATTCGCTCGAATTTGGCCACTCAAGCAGCCCTAGTCTAGAAGCCATATCCCTTCAGGTCTCCCATTCATGTTCCAAGAACTCCTCTGGACTATGGAAACTGTACTTCTCGGTTGGGCCATTTTGCGTATTTTATCAAGGTGAATTAACTGAGCCAATAACAAAATTGCAATATGGATAATTCATATCCTACCTTGTTCGTACCACAGAACACATTAGCTGCGACACCAACAGAGCCAAACCTACACCAAGGGTATTAGAGTGAGGGCAAACCTACACCAAGGGTATTAGAGTGAGGGCAAACCGCGAGGTTCCTTAACCTGATGTTTTATTCCTGTTCCCACTTTAGTGCATTTACCACCGGTTAATAAATGATGTTCCCTCAAAACCCCTACCACAGTTTTACCTTTAGGCTCGGCCAAACAATAGCAGGGGAAAATTCCCTCAATTAGAATCAAAGATAATTATTGACGTTTGAATGTGTATTTAAGAATGTTGTGATTAAATCTTTCCATTGGAAAGATATACGAAATAGTTCCGGGATCGTAACTAAACATTGTTATTAATTAGGATTTAACAAAATATTTCTTCAGGGTTACTTAGGATATAAGTTTTACGTAAAACCTTCTTCGTCAAGTTATAAGTAATAAAATGAATCAAATAAGTGCTATTATTTAATAACAATAAACATACTTCGGTTTTATATGAAACACTATAACTGAAAACTACCAATCAAAATTATAAAAAGAAATTGCAATAGTAATAATTAACATATGAATAAAACGGTATTTTTCGAACATACTACTAGATCTCATTTAAAATGACTGAAATTACCAGAAGACTCTCTTCTTTTAGAATTATTACAAGAATTAGACATTGCAAAGTCATCAAAAAACACCGCTTTAATAAAAAAATATCGTTAATGGACATACAAATAAATGTAAAACTATATTTCAGGGTCGAAAGCTCAGTACAGCTAAATGAAGTTTACTTTACTTTTAAAAATATTCTAGAGTCAAATTATCGAAATCGAAACTTGATAGTCAAAACATGACGCAATAATTGTTTTTGTAATATTGTGAGTTAAGTATACAGAGTACAGATGCATGTAGAAAGGATTCCATTACCAGTATTACGGCTTCAGATTGCCAAAGTTAATCCAAGTAAATGTTCCCATCAATCAAGTCCTTGTCTGTGCAACTCTTAGAAGCAAATCCAATCCAAACATAATATAACTACGCGATAGCTAAATAACAGCCTTTGCTTTCTGTAGAAAGGCTTTATTTGTACAAAGCAAACTAAATCAATGGTGACTATTAATCATGAGCAAAGATTTTACCTATTTGCCAATTTTAAACTGAAAAACTCATTTAAAGGCATCCTTGTCTTTCTACTTGTATGGTCTTTAAAATGGGTTCTTATAAAAGGTTCGTGCTTACAAAGTTTCCAAAGTGCTAAGGTTTGATAGCATCTGGCTGTTCAAAGGTTAAGGTTAAGGGACTTTCGAACCCACATGCCTAGTTGATAGGTCTAATGTACTTTCAAATATGATATTGTCCCAACATCATTGTGTTGATAACAATTTCAATTCTGAGAGCCGATCATTAAGCAGTTAACTAAGCTAGACCGAATTGTTACAACCGGACGTGACTGTACGTTCCCACTTCGTCACGTTTTCAAGAAGATAACGTTAAGGTAAATACCAATGGAAATGAATCCCTGTCTTTTTGTTGACGACACGTCTCTGGTATTATCAAATTCCAATAAAGATATCCTGGAGCAAAGCTGTTTCTCTTCTCCAAAGGTGTCATGACAACCACCTCCACATGAACACTGGGAAGACCCAACTTCTAAACTTCTCGATCTTGAAGATCTTAACAGGCCAATGAAGGCATTTCTGAGATCCTCCTGGGGAAGATCATTAGTTTCTCACATGACGCCAAATTTCTTTGTGTAACCATTAATAAAATTTAAACTTCCGCCTACATTTTGAACATGTTTCCAAAAGATTTATACTGGTATTTTTATGCTAAGACAGCTGAGACACACGGTCTATACGGAAGTGCTCCTATCATCGTACTATGGCCTCATTTATCTTGCATACAAAGTGCCGATGTGGGGAGTGAGAGTCAGAAAATCCTGTTCCGGTTTATACTTCACAGAAGAGCAGTCCGCATCATTTTCTTTCTTCCAAGACGACAATCTGATTCATAACACACCACATTCTGACTTTTCCATGATTTTATAATCTCGAAACACTTTACTTTGTACACAATCAACTCAATAGTTTTGACATGCCCATTAATAAAAGATATCCACTAAGAAATTCCGCCAATCCCTCATTCCCAAACACTTTTTCAAAAAAACACTTTGTTTACAATTCAGTTAAGCTCTTCAACAGCCCTCCTCAAAACCTTAAACACTCATCGCAGCAGGACGTTCAGGTCCCGTCTAAAGTGTCTATTGGTCCAAAGTGCCTCCTCCAGTTTACTGGTGAGTGTCCTAGAGTAAGCTTTCAGCAACAGTAGATAAGCATTTTATTATAAGCAGAAACATGCTACTGTAAATATTGTTTAAATGTGTAATGTTTACCATTATAAGGACGTTTTTTTTTAGATTGAATTGTACTATCTTAACTTGGCTAATGCAATTTGTATTGTCAATTTTGCTGAATAAATGACTTATTGACTTATTACTGTATAAACTGAAACACTTTTACCGATCTTTATAACCAAGAAAATTGTTTTACACATAATGTACGCGTGTTCCAATTAGATTGTATTCAATAGTTTATACCACATGAGATACTTTTTTAGTACCACGTCCAGGGAGTTGCGTGTGAAATTATAATAGAATGAACTGGATTAACTTAACTCCTAATAAAAATAGTGATTAGTGATACCTCGATTAGTGTACTCTTGTAATTGGTTGGATTTAGTAATACACAATACGAGTATAATATCTACACAGGATAGTAGTACTCACGGCGATAACTATAGTTACCATTTGCAAAGGACATTCCTGTACCTCTCCTTAGCGGCGTTATAGTGCTGAGCTGCGTGCCGGCCCTTTCATTATAACATATGGTTTTATTACGCAAAGGCCAATTGAAACATGCCTGCACCTTACATGACCTGAACTGTGTTAGAAAACTTTGATTGGTGTTCTATTTGACTATACTCTGGCGGGAGTGTATAATATCGGATGCAAATTGACCTGGACCCCAGTGTACTCACTTCAACTCAATAATTGAACTTCTATTTGAGCTCCTATTTTACTAACAGGACGAAACACATTCCGTAAACTCAGTAGGCTTAGTGGTATATAAAACACAAACACTTAATTACTAATTTCAAAGTGAAACGATAAACTCATAGCAGTAGAAAACGAACGTACAAAATAAGGTTGATTTTACGAAACAATGGAATAATTGGCTCCTAAAGACAAACATTTTATGTAAATGAATCCTTAAGGTTGCTGTATTTCTGTTATTATTTAAAAAAGAGAAATAATTAATATCACGTCAAACTCAAATTTGAATTCAAAATTAAAATAAGTAGTAAAAAGTTGCATATATTTAATAAAAACCTTACTTACGACTTAAGTATTCTTAGAACTAGTTGTAAAGTGTCAATACTAAACGATTTAAAATGTTAAGTGTTATGTTAATTAGTCCATACTCTAATTGTAAAGAAAAACTGGACAGTTTTATTGGTATTATATTTACCCTGGAATTAGGACTATTATATTTTGTCTTGATAGACAAAACTTTGAGATTAGGAAATAGGCCTATTCGCAACATCCCGGCATCACTATTCTTTTAGCAATAATTATGCATATAATTATATTTCACAATAAAGAAAAGAAGAACTTTGTTAAGTTAACGTCGCAATGTTGAAGTGTCATTAGTCATTAGGAAGCAGAGAAAAGCTTTTAAATCCTGCTTCTTTCATTACTCTTGAACATTCGAAAAGTTGATGAAATGACTTTATGATTAATCGTTGCAACATAGAGTGCCTGTCCTATTGTTGGCTTCAAAGCACGAGTACAGTGTTTTACTTTAAATCCTGCTTTCATTACTCTTTCCATTCTGATGAAATGACATTGCAACATAGAGTGCCTGTCCTATTGTTGGCTTCAAAGCACGAGTACAGTGTTTTACTTTAAATCCTGCTTCTTTCATTACTCTTTCCATTCGAAAAGTTGATGAAATGACTTTATGATTAATCGTTGCAACATAGAGTGCCTGTCCTATTGTTGGCTTCAAAGCACGAGTACAGTGTTTTACTTTAAATCCTGCTTCTTTCATTACTCTTTCCATTCGAAAAGTTGATGAAATGACTTTATAATTAATCGTTGCAACATAGAGTGCCTGTCCTATTGTTGGCTTCAAAGCACGAGTACAGTGTTTTACTTTAAATCCTGCTTCTTTCATTACTCTTTCCATTCGAAAAGTTGATGAAATGACTTCATGATTAATCGTTGTAACATAGAGGGCCTGCCCTATTGTTGGCTTCAAAGCACGAGTACAGTGTTTTACTTTAAATCCTTCTTTCATTACTCTTTCCATTCGAAAAGTTGATGAAATGACTTCATGATTAATCGTTGTAACATAGAGTGCCTGTCCTATTGTTGGCTTCAAAGCACGAGTACAGTGTTTTACTTTAAATCCTCCTTCTTTCATTACTCTTTCCATTCGAAAAGTTGATGAAATGACTTCATGATTAATCGTTGTAACATAGAGTGCCTGTCCTATTGTTGGCTTCAAAGCACGAGTACAGTGTTTTACTTTAAATCCTCCTTCTTTCATTACTCTTTCCATTCGAAAAGTTTATGAAATGACTTCATGATTAATCGTTGCAACATAGAGTGCCTGTCCTATTGTTGGCTTCAAAGCACGAGTACAGTGTTTTACTTTAAATCCTCCTTCTTTCATTACTCTTTCCATTCGAAAAGTTGATGAAATGACTTTATGATTAATCGTTGCAACATAGAGTGCCTGTCCTATTGTTGGATTCAAAACACGAGTGCAGTGTTTTACTTTTAATCACAATTAAAATTAACAAAACACAGTGAGTTATATTACCATTATGACGCACTTAATAATTTACTTAAAAGAAAAGAGTTAACAACTGAGAGTGTTCAACGTTAAACTTAATTATTTTTTAATTTTACTCTTAACTCTTTGGGAACATAATAAATTATATATTAAAATTTTTAAACTTTTCTGGTGGTTAAATATGTATTTTCTTATAACGGATTTAAATATACATAAGCCACAATTATCAACAGAATAGTACATTTCTAGATCTCAATAAATAGGACGCCATTGCAGCTAAATTCCAATCAGGCTTTGTATTTGATGCTGGAATTCAGCCACTGACCGCAGACAAACCTTCGTCTTGCGCCAAAGTTTTACTGGTAATGAGAGTTTCTGTTTAATAAATTAGCTTATCCGAAACCGTGACATCAATTTAAGTGTTGTCTACAAAATATTTCCTAGTACTACGGTTAATATCGTACAAAACTAATCAAAAGGATTGAAGAAACATCTTATTAACCACGAGTATTTGACAAGGTACTGTTGTACAAAAGCATTAGCTAATAACACTTGCACGTTCCATGGATAGACAATAAGAGTTGTATTCTTGATAAATGGTACTGAAAAACATAAAATACAACAGTAAATTTTTCATCGTCTAAAAGACTAAACGACGAAATTCTTCGGTATAAACCTTGATCTAGGTTTGACATAGAATTATCACGTAGACAGCGTCTGCGGGAAGACAGCTTTAAAAAAAAGGTAAAGTTTGTCTTGTTTAACGAGGCGAAGTTAGGACTACAAAGTCCTCTCTACCACTCAACCTCGACCTTTACCTAGCGTCACCGGATTAGTCACATTACAAATGTAAGTGGTGACTGCGGGGATCGAACCCGCGCCACCGGAGTGATGAGCTCCGGAGTCGCGTGCGATACCAATCCGCCACGGATCCGCTGCAGCAGATCAGCTTTAGCAGAGGGTTTTATATCACAGACGAGTTTATGGCACATACTTAGAGATCGTGGCACACACTGGATGGGAAAAGAGCTAGAGATTAATTCAATTAATTAATTCAATTAGTTAATTCAATGAGATCAAGTGAAGTTAGATTGGGACGTCGATGTCAAAACTTTCGAAAGGTCTTATGTATAAAAAAATGTGACTATTGCATGGCATGTAAATATTTCACGCAATCAACTAGGCTTTAAAGTAATATTTTGAAGTAATGAGAAAGTACTTAAAGGCTATTACGAAGCCAGCAATCATTATTTTGAGACTAACTGTTTTTGACTCACGTATTTAAATGAACTTGAGCCCTAGAGGTATATAATCTACAGATGAACAAATCACATGACCAGACCTCCGACTACTTACTCTTGATGGATAATATGTTTGTGCTGTTTCCACTTGATGTAAACAAACCACTAAATCTAACGATTCTGTTAGACTGTGCGTTCTTTAATGAAACCCTTTCTTAATGAAACTTTGGATTTTATGGCTTTTGACTAAAGAGATCCAACACTCTGTTCGTTAAACTATTGATTTCGTAAACATGTTACGTTTAAATTTTGATTTGAAAATTGGACACTTAGCTCAGAAAACAACTTTAAATATAATTAAAATGAGATAAAACAGTTAATATATAGAACTTATCTGTGTGGGGCATCCTGTCCTATTCCTCACTGTATATCGAATCAAGTGTTTTGCAATACAACATCTCCAACACAGGCGTACTGTTTTGTGTATTGAAAAACCTTCAGTGTCGGAAAAGTATGTGTTTATAACCGGTCCTAATTGTATTTAAACAAAAAGACCTCTAATTTTTTATGTTGTCTATCTTGAATAAAATTAATAGCAAACAACTAATTTTCTTATTAAAATGAAATGTTACCTTGTAATTGCGGTGTGATCAATGGTGCATCCTGCAGCGTCAGTCACCAAGTGAAGTTCTCCATGTCGAGCTTCATTCTGTAAACAAATGTCACAACAATTAAATTTACACGTGAATTGCGTGAAACATGTATGACACTGATCGAGCTTAAAGTTTGAATTTACAAGGTTCTCACGCCTTTCTGTCTGTTTCTGTTACAGATCGACTGCATACGAGTTTCGTGTACCAACAATAATGATTGTATTTGTTAAAGAACAACTAGCGTCCAAATTGTAAATCTTCAGTAGTACATAATATTCTTATTTTCTTATGTACTCACATGCACATACAAATCTTGCCTAACTATTTCAATTAAAGGTAACTTGTTTGACTCTTTCCAACATTGTTTTTTACATAAAATACTGTCAGAGTTAGTTAAGCGATTAAGTGTTTCTTATAAGTCTATCAGATATAGTTTAACTATAAAGGCTACTTACTTGTCATGAGGCTGGTAATAACTAGAGATGAACTAGTAAAACGAAGTTGACGTTGCCAGTAAGAAATTTCAGAGATGTATCTTAATTTGTATAAACGCTAGTTTGTTACTAAAGATAGTTAAAGATAAAAATGTTTGGACCAAACCGGACTTGAACATTAGCAAGTGACCCGGGTTCAAATCCCGGTTTGGTCCAAACATTGTTGTCTTCATATTTCTTTAGTAATAAACAGCAAGAAGCTTTGATATACGTATTAAAATAAAACTATTGTGACTCAATACATCGTTTTCAAGGATACAACAAAATGCATGGTGTCCTTTAAGCTATGGTTTCCTAGAAAAATGTTCACCGCTAAATTACGGCCGTTATTGTAGCGGTGAACGGTGACGGTGGACGTAACACAACATTTAAACAGATGTAGACAAAAACCACTTTTGACATGTTGTTTTTTTTTTAAGTTTATTTACGTATGTAGTAATGGAAAAGCTAGACTTTAGTTTACAAAACAAAATGTGTCCCCTGAACCTCAACTAATAGTTTTCACCGCTAACTTTACGTCCACAGTTTTCTAGGAAACCACTCTCATCTGATTGTGATAAAAAAACTCACCGTCATATTACGGCCGTAATGTAGCGGTCACCGCTTCTAGGAAACCATAGCTTTAAGGCACGGGTTGGTGCAACATATTTGAGTTTTAAATTACAGTATCGTCTTTGCCAAAAGTACCGTTTATAATGCCTTGAATTAACGTAATAGGAAACAACATAATTGTAGTTATAGAAGTGTATTAGTTTTATTTAAATACTTTTGAGAACTATCCGTTTTAAAACGTCATGACAATAACTACAATGTATCATTATACTGTGCATTACTTTAACAGGGCTGAGCATAAAACTTTGACCCTAAATCAATAAAATAAACCAGGCCGACCAACAGCTGTGCTAAATTATTGAGATTAGCGTTTGTCCCTATTAACTAGTTACAATATTCAGTAGTGCCTAACTTGTTGTAGAGGAACACAAAGAGAGATTAGATTGGATGGGGAAATTTTGTGGTTCAGGACCACGCGCACGTCAACCCTTTGGTTTATTGTGCTGGCTCCCTTTTCTCCTAATTACGCAGCCCCACCCCCGTTTGCTTACAAAGCTCGAGGATCGCGCTACCCAATTCTGATGGATGTACCTCCTGCCACTCCCGAGACCCTAGAAGACCCCTTCTCCTGGCCTCCAGGGACTCGCATTCAATAAGAATGTGTTTTGCGGATTCAGGAGTACGCTCACATAGCCTACATCTGGTATCTCCTGTGTAGAGACCCATTTTTCCTAGGTGATTTCTGAAGTGCCCATGCCCTGTGATATAAGCTATTACCAGTCTGATGTTCTGGCGACTAAGACTGGTCAGATGTTTGGTAAGTATCCTTGATGGATTCCTGACTAAAAGTTTGGCGGGTTCCTGGCATGGTAGCTGTTTCCATCGCTCAGTGTGTCGCGCATTTGCCCTATCGGCTAGCATAGTTTTGACAAGAGGGGACTGATTCCTACCGCCGGTTCCGGACCGGCAAAGGTGACAGCGCTCCCTTTCTAGCCAGCAGATCGGCTTTTCGTTCCCTTTGAATCCTTGATGCCCCGTATCCATTCAAGCCGTACATAATTACGGCTTGCTAGAGCCCGGAGCGCTTGGGAGCATTCCCGGACAATGCAGGAGTTGATTAGTGGACAGTCCAGCGCCCTGAGGGCAGCCTGACTGTCTGAAAAGATTGAGATATGTTTGTCCCTTGTACCAACAGATAACTCTGTATAGGTGCAAGTAAGGATTGCGAAGACTTCTGCTTGAAACACTGTACAAAAGCCTCCCAAGCTACCTGAGAGGTTACACCTGGGCCGGACTCTGTGTGCCCCGTAGCCAGCCTTTCCTTCTATCAATGAACCGTCTGTGTACCAGACCCTACAGTTATTAATAGTAATAAGGGATTTGTCAGTTGACCACTGTAGCCGTGATTCTATGCTGACTGTGTACGGTTTTACAAAGAGGTATTGCCCCTCCATATAGTCAGACCTCATAGTGAGGAGCGGTTCCTCGGGGAAGGAGTCTAGTGCTCCCACATGTCCCGAACGAGTCGGACCCCTTTTTAAAAGGCCCGAAATAGAGAGTTTGTATCCGAATTTCCTAGCCTCCATTTCTATGAAAATGTCTAGGGGGGTTATATTGAGCAGTACCTCTAGCGCCGCTGTAGGGGTGCTAGTGAATGCTCCGGTGATTCCTAAGCATGCCAGTCTTTGTAGGCTGCTAAGTTTGGTCTTTACGGTACTCTGCCTGGCTTTCGTCCACCAAACTAGAGAGGCGTAAGTGATCTGGGGCCTTATTACTGCTTTGTATAGCCAAAGCGCCATGTGAGGCTTGAGTCCCCAATTTTTCCCTATAAAACGTCTGGTTGCTAAGAGCGACCAGCTTGCTCTGTGTAGTACCGACTTTAAGTGTAGGTTCCACGTAAGTTTGCGGTCCAAGGTCACGCCTAGGTACTTCGTGCTGTCTGAAAGTGGTAATCGGACGCCGTCGAGCTCTAGTCTGGCCAGAGGGGTCAGGTTCCTAATACGAGTAATTGGAAGTATAACGGTTTTGGTAGGATTAACCTTAAGCTTTTCCTTCCTACACCATTCACTAACTTGTCTTAGGCTATTGTTCATTACATCTGCTACAGTGTCGATGAACTTGCCTTGAACCATGAGAACTATATCATCAGCGTAACCCTGAATGAAAGTTCCTGTTTGTGATACTAGCGTTAAAAGGTCATCCACCACCAGATTCCACAAGAGCGGGGAAAGAACCCCTCCCTGCGGACAACCTCGTGTGGTAGAGACTTCCCTGGTGACGTTTAGTAGGGTGGATTGGACCCTTCTTGTTGCGAGCATATTTTGTATCCACTTACTTAAGGTTAGTGGTACCCCCCTTTTACTGGCTTTCTCCATGATCACCTCGTGCGAGGTGCTGTCAAAAGCCCCTTCAATGTCCAGGAAAGCGCAGAGTGCCAGCTCCCTATTATCTAAAGAACTCTCTGCCCTGCAGACCAATTCATTGAGTGCCGTAATGCATGACCTGCCAGATTGGTAGGCATGCTGGTTTCTATGCAGGGGTTGACCTAGCAGCACCCTGTCCCTAAGGTATCTCTCTACTAGCCTTTCCACCGTTTTTAAAAGAAATGATGAAAGACTGATAGGTCTGAAAGATTTTGCCTGACTATAATCTGTTTTACCCCTTTTAGGGATAAAGACCACCCTGCTTACCCTCCATGCCAGTGGTATGTGACCAAAGGCCACGCTGGCTCTGCAGAGTTCGCATATCAGCCTGAGTACTGGGTCGGATGCATGCTGTAGCATTGCTGGATAGATTCCATCCCCCCCAGGAGATTTATACGGGCTAAATTTACTTAGAGCCCATTTGAGCCTTGAGAGCGTAACAATTTTGTTGGCCAAGTTCCAGTCCCTTCGAGCGGCCCATGGGCTTTGACCGCTATCTAGGTAACCATAATTGTCCAGCAAGTCGCGCTGAGTACTGTCTGGAAAGTGAGTCTCGAGGAGAAGGTCGAGTATCACCAGCAGACTCAGTATATTCTCCATTTGGTTTCTTTAGCGAACCGATGAGAGAGGGTTCCGAGGCCATGAACTTGCACAACCTTGCTGTTTCCTTGATTCCGTTCACCTCGCTGGTGAACTTGAACCACGAATCCGATTTTGCCTTCCTGATAGCCTTACTGTACTTTGTAAGGCTAGCATGATAGGCTTCCCAGGTACCATAGCTCTTGGCTCGGTTAAAGTTTTTTCTGACAACTCTCCTCTGTCGGTCTAGATCCGCAGTCCACCATTTAATAGTGGATCTACCTTTCCTGGTTTGCAGAGGACAGTTGTCATTGAATGAGTCTACCATTGCCTTATTCAGAGATGAGGCTACATGTTCAAAATCCAAAACACTCTGAATCCTGCCAGCCATCGATCTAGTCATAGCTGTCAACTGACTAGCGTATTGGTCCCAGTCAGTTGTTTTAGGATTTCTATAGGATGTTTTGTGGTTACTTGCATTAAGTTTAAACTGAATGTACTTATGATCCGAAAGTGAGGCTTGTTCTAGGACATTCCACCCGCTTACGAACTTGCTAGTTTTACTTGAACAAAAAGTTATGTCAATTACTTCGCTTCTAGTTTTTGTTTCAAACGTGGGAGCGTTACCGACATTCATTATTTCTAGGTTATTTGCCATGAGGAACTCCATGAGATACTCACCCCTAAGGTTAGTATTGGAGCTGCCCCATCCAATTTGGTTGTGAGCATTGGCGTCGCAGCCCACTATGAGATGGCACCCTCTGCTCTGTGTCTTCTCCACAAGATGTTGTAGTTCTTGTGAAGGAGGAGGTTCCCTGGAGTCGTATGGAAGATATGCAGAGCTGATGACCAGTCTTTTCACATCCCCCTGACTCCAGCAAATTTCCACAGTGGTCATGTCCCTGGAACAAAATTCCATTAGAGGCAGACACTGACATTCTTTTTTTACAACAATACAAGTTCTTGGGTTATTCGCACTGTTGTAATAGATTATCTTACCTCTGGCATCTGCCAATCCCGCTATCCGGCCCCCATGAAGCCAAGGCTCCTGGACAAGGGCGAGGTCGTAGTTGCCAGAGGAAAACGTCCTACAGAAGGTGGCCGAGGCCGCCCTGTGGTGGAGGTTGACTTGTAGAATTCGGCTCTCCATCCTTGTCCGCCGCTCTCTCCCTCCACGGAAGGACTCGGATGGTGGCTTTCCACAAGCTGATGCTTGCAACGAAGCTTGCTTGTTTGATGGCGGCTGCTTCGTCACCCACGAGGAAGACCATGTGACCTCCTTTGGCCCCCTCCGCGTGCGACAGCAGCTTCCAGTCCGCCACCTTAAGATGTTTGTTTTGCCTCTCCAGCTGGTGTCGTATCCAGTCGGAGGGTTTCTTGGGGAGCCTCTCTGGGAGCCTCATCAGGATCTTGGTGACCTTCAGGATGTCCTTCTTGTCACCTGCGACCAGATTAAGCTCTTCTCCCTGTAACTTGACAGAAGAGGCAAATTCTGTCACCCATTGCTTGGATGACAGGTTAGAACAAGAGACAATAAGGGCACCAGACTCTGTGTAGGTCCCCTCGAACTCCGGTAAGTCGCCCTCTGGAGGAGGTTCGTAGGCTGCCAGACCTTCAGCGAGCAGTCCCTCCACTTCTGCGACTTGCTCACCTGTCAGCTTGGCCTGCGGAAAAGCAGAGAGAACAATGGCAACCTTGAAACCGGTTACTGCCTCCCTGTACGAGATCTTGGGAGCCTCTGCTTTGGATGTTGTCGCAACAGCTACTCCCTCCTGGTTCCTCAGCCTCTTCCTATCAGTCTCGGCCGATGGGGGAGTGATTGAGTCCGGTCTTTCTCTCTTACCTGCCGGAGTCGTGGCTGCGGCTCGGTTTTTGTTGGCCCGTTTGTCTTTCCGGTACCTGGTTGGGTCCCACTTGATACCCTTTGCCTCCAGCCTGGCTTTCACCTGCTCCTTCGTTCGGCCGGGGTAAGTTTGGGGTTTTTGACTTTGAGCTTGTCGAGCTGTTCAGCAGCCTTGTCAATCTCGTTGTGCAGTGGTGTGGGGTCGGGGGACCGAAGAAGGTCGCTTTCTTCTCCCTCAAGGAGAGAATCGGCTACCTCTTCAAGCCCTCCTTCCAATTTTGTTCTGTTACAGTCTTCCTTGGCCGAAACGACCTCCGAAGACTGCGTAGTGTTTATGTTAGTGTTAGTGTCTCCCTTGACCGAGGCCTCCGGAGACACTTGAGAGTGTACTTTGTTGGAGTCATCCTTGGCCTGAAGGGCCTCCGATGATTCTGTCAGTGTATGTTTTTGACTATCTTCCTTGACCTGAGTCTGCGAAGATGGGTTTTGTTTGGTTTTTTTTTCTGTGTTTTTTTGCATGGTGTTCCCACGAGTAGCTAGGGAATTAAAGGTCGCCTTGAGCAGAGCCCCGCTTACCCAAGGAAGGCTAGATACTACGGGAGGTCGCCTGGTATCCCGCAGGCTCCGTTTGAGACACAATTAGCCCTGTGCCATACACCCCTTGGCACGGATCGCTTGACACCCTAGGGTTGGGCGGTGAGAGGAGGAGGAAGGAATGTTGGACTGACTGGATTAAGGAAAGGAAGGAGAGGACGAGGTTAGGATAGGACAACCAGTGGGTTTGGACGGGACCCAGTGGAAGGGCTGCGCTATTTCCTCCGATGTTGAACTCTCACCGATGGAACTAGCGCTAGTATTGATAGGTCGCCTTTTCCTACCAAGGAGTTTTCGGAACTACCAGCCTAGATCCGCCGGAATCTGTGAAGGCAGGGCCACCAACGTGCAGGATGCAGCTAAGCTTGCATAGTGCAGTAGTGGAGAAGTCTCTGTATGTGAGGCTGCCCCACCACAGCTCTTTCCGGACGGTCTTGGGTGTGAAGCACCCCTGGTTGTGAAGAAATCTCCAGGTTACTAAATCTAAGCAGCCTTGGCTGTCCTGGAGACTTCCGCACCCTGACCCCAAGGAGCAGACATTACTTGTCTGAATATTAAGCAATTACATCTTGCTCAAGAACTTCTTCAGAAATACAGTCATCCCTAGTCTATTCTGTTCTATCAACCACCTAATATATAAATATATTCTCACCTAAATTACAGAATTATGTTTTAGAAAGAGACATTTTGAACGTGTTTTTTTGTTTAAAATGCAGTTAAGTATTGTGATAAATTTATATTTTAGAGCCCATTGCCGTTAAACTTTTAAGCCTAGCTCTCATGACTCTTCCAAACCATGAGACTATTCTGTACTACCGCTTTAAGTTTGCCTTTGTGAGAGTGAGCTGGACTGCATACAAACTTTATACACGAGTATCAAACGAGAATTAGAAACAACTTTCGTGTTCAGCAATATAAAAATTGTTCAGTAAATTACCTTCTCAAACTGGTTACAAATTTTAATTCAGTGCCAACGGATAAACAATTAGAAAATAACAAAATCTTTTTTAAGCTAGGTTAAAAGAAGTATTTAGTTACTCATGCATTTTACGGTATAGCTGATTTTCTAAACCACATAAGCCAAGCAAATCAAATAGCAATAATTTTAGCTTTTTCCAGGGATTGAGTGACTGTGCGCATTAATGACATGCCTGCGTACATGTGTTTGAATGAATAATGAATACAATACGTTGTTTTTTGTGTTTTGTTTTTGCAACACTTTTTCATTGTAGACTACATTGCAAAAAATAAATGTATTTATTTTATTTCGATAAAATTTAGATTATCTCAGAAAAATTGATATCAGAGGAACAGCAACCGATTTAATTGGAGTTTAGTTGAAACTCCCATACAATCGGTACGTTAAACAACTTTGATTTTGGGAGATCTGTCTGTATCAAAGTCTTATCTTATTATAATGGGAGGACTGCAGTGTATACCAGACTGTACTCTCCATGTTACTGTAAGAAGTCACGGAAACATAACTTTTGGCTTTCTACTACGCAATGTTTCACCGTCACTTAGGCTATGATGTTGAGCCCTGGGTCCATGTTGCCAGTTGTGGTGACATACTGATCTTGCAGAAAAATGCTCTACGCATAGTGTCTTCAGCGGGCTGGAGAGATACATGTAGGCCAATCTTTGTAGAGTTGGGTGTGCTAATATTCTATGGACAATACATCCTGAACAGTCTTGTTCACATACATAGCAAATTAGACAGCCGCAATCGACGGATGGAAATTAATGTCTACAATACAAGAAGAAAAGATGACCTAGTCGTTTATTACTGAGGACTGCACAGGCAGAAGGATACCTTTCTATGGCTGGTATAAGGATGTTCAATACTTCGCCTAAGGATATACAACATTCACACTGCAAGGCGTTTAAAATTAAAATTGAATTCCGGCTAATTTTGCACCCATTTTACTCAGTGTCAGAGTTGTTTTGTAGCATACGTTTTAACGCAGTCCATCTGGTAATACTAGTCAACGACACAGGTTTAGGTAATTTAAAGTAGTGTACCTTTGACATTAGACTAATTTAAAAGTTGCCTTTAGTAACTCTTGTTGTTTATTATTCCCGATTGCTTTTTACTCGTACTTCGTTGCTCAAGAGATGATCCTGGCGCTGCCTAACCAGCTGCGGTAATCTCTTACAACCTGGCTACTATCTGACTGTACCCCCTCGCAACTAGTGTTTATAATCTTTCACTGTTACCAACCTTTATAAATAACGTCTACGTCTACATAGTGCAGCAACCGCACGACATTAAACAGCTCACTAGAATACAATTTAATTACAATACAATTTAGCTCCCCAAGAGTACACATTCAGCTTTCTTAAATAACCGAAACTAGTTTGAAACGTGTAGGCTAAACAAAACCAAAACTGTGTTTGTGCTATATGTACGTATTGACAGCCCGATATATCAGATAATCTAGTCAGGCAGTGACAACCTGGAAACTAATGGTTCTCTAGAGAGAGGAATATCTCTCTCCAAGTGACGTCACTGGCCAGATATAGTTTATCTGATCCTGGCATATTTCAATGCAGATACGGTTTATAGTTTCTTGGTTTATCACCTCTTTCAAAGTAATTTGACAATTTGGTGTAACGAGTTTTTCTGCAAACATACAATTTTAATCAAGAACTAGAAATGAAATTATCTTTTTAACTACCGCACCCCTTTGGTTTTTAAAATTACAATTTGATAGTTCATAAGCTTGATAATTTTGAAGCGAAACATAGAAATGAAGTAAAATGTACATTAGTGTACGCCGAAAATTAGAAGGTTTCTTCAAATCTCAATTAATTATGAGTAATAACTTTTCATTCCAAACTGTTATAAGAATTCGTTCAAAAGGGAAGGAAGTCCAATTACACTAAAAGCCTTGACCTCAAACTACTGGCTTTGACATTGTGTGCAACTCTATTATCTTACCAACACATTTTCATTCATAGCTAAAACACAACTGTCTGCCACATTCCTTTACAAGTATTCAAATTGTGTTCTCATAGCACAAGGTTAGTATATAGGGTTAGTTTATATTACATCGAAATCAACAATATGAACAAACTATTACTATTGAATATTGAAGAAAGCTCTAATATTGGATAATAGAAGAAACTAATTTAAAATCTAAAACCAATATTTATAATTTTCTTATGAGGCGCCTTTCAACAATAAGCTGCCTTCATCAGATAACCTCACGTGAGGTTATCTGATGGCAGCAACAACATCTAAAGAAATATAAATTTTTAAATTTAAATATTACTAGACAGTTTTAAACTTGAGGAAACTAAAAACAATTTGACACTTTAGTTTGATGCCTTTCATAAAACCTTTGTAGCCTAAACTTGAAATTATGCAGATCGGCCTCTAATTTTAGACTTAAAGGAAGAACAGAGTTTTCAGGTAATAGTGCTTTTGAAAGAAAGATTCAGAACGTGGAGGGATTTTCAAAGACAAGAAATTTAGATCTGGTGTTGTGAGAGTGGTTTGAAAGGAATTTTTGAGAATTACGTTTGATAAATTGTCATTTAGTTTTACTCGTATAGGTTCCTAATAACGATAAATAAATGTTGTATTGCATATTCAAATTTACAATAAATTTACCGTCGTCAAATTTTTTAGTATCTAAAATTTGTCTTGCATTCTTACATCTAAATCCCATTCAATAATACAGTCTTTTCCACTCACTCTCTCCAATGCATTCGAATGTAGCCACTCTAGTCCCTATTCAGTCAGCCAATCATAGAGTCTCCCAATTGAATGCGGTAAACTCGTCTAACCTCTATAACCATAACCTCGATAGCCTTGCTCATAGCTAACATAAATATACTATAAAACCTGTTCATAAAACACATAAACATCTTTAATGGAAACTTTTGACCCCTATTCCAAATCTACAAAAAACAACTTTGAAAAGTACGACAATGTTAACTAAAAACTAAACACAAATTGAAATCACTGCTTGGTAACCCAAAGGGCAAAGTAATAATTGAAGATAAATCTTAAGTCTATGTAATACAATGTGAATGTTGCAATAAACGATATATAGGACTAACCAAAAGAAAAAGAAAACAAGAATGAAAGAGCACATGTATCACTTTAAAATTTATCAACAAGAAAAGTCAGTAATTTCCAAGCACTGCTAAGAAAATGGGCATTACTTCAACAAAATTAATTTAATCCAGGATGTTCAAAATGCTCTTCTACATGCATCAAAATTAAGATACATTAGTATGTACTAATAACAATAATAAACCCGGGTTTCTACAAAACTCTCCGTCTTTCAGATTGGTTTAATTATGTACATAATATTATTTTCTTATATTCAAATTGAAATTTTCTTTAATATGAAACAAGCTTACAACCTTGACATATGATTTTATTTTAAATATCGTATTTGAATATTTTCTTCAGTCTGATGTGCCTCTGAGGAAAGATACGTTGTGTTAGAAAGGCCTCAAGCAAAAACCAATTCGTCATTGGAATATGTGCAGTTTATACAATATACAGTAGTATAGATAGGGATTCTAAATTTCAAATGTTCTTTTTAAGAAGATCTGCATTGTCTAGATATTTAGCGTTTCAACAAAATATAGCCTGGTTAGTGAAGTGTTTCACTAAAATTGTAACGTGGAGGTGGACAATTTGGATGTATAACTTCTAAACATGTCGTAAAAAAACAACAACGGGCTTAAAGCATCTGCTTTGAATCGGTTGCTCATAATATCAACAGGAGATAAATCACTACGTTATCTTTCAATGTTAAACCACTAAAACAATGTCCCTTAAGTTCTAAAGGTATGTCTTAAATGTTTTATAATACTCGTATTAGGGTAACTTCACTCGTATAACACATTTCCAGCTTGAACGAAGAGTTGTTTACAACCAATATTTATATACCGGTTATTTCCTCATATTCCATATTTTGCCTCACTACTTTTCTAATGTTACACGTTTATAAATACCTAACCCATTGTTACTAACAAGACATGGCCTAGTTGATCTCTTGCATATCTCAGGGTACAAAGGTGTCATCAAAGCAACAACCTTCATGAATAATACAGGGTGGGCGAAACTTGCCTTTGACATCGTCACTTGGGTCAAGGTCTATAAGTAATGAGGGTTTGTGAGAAGATGTTATTATCTTCTATTGCCTCTAAACGTATCGGGACGTCTCGTTAGATCTTCTATAGCATACTAAATCCTGTTATCCAAATTTTAAATTAACTCGTCGATTGAAATGATTTGTTGAAAACTGGCAAACTGTATTAAAAAGCTCCCTTTATTGATGACGTTCCATGAATATCCAAAATTTTCACGTTTATGGTTACGATATTGAGTTACAAAAATAATTGTTATTAAATAAGTTCTTCAGTATTGTGTAGGGTAGTTCACCATTACGTTCCAAAGTACTGAGTCTTGAAGCCCTTATCTACTGCTTTTGGTTCACTCTGTATACAGAGATGCTTAGGAAATTATTTTGTTCTATAATTCACATGTATCGTTTGCGGGGATATTTTTGTTTAGCTTTTTCAGGTAGAGTCCGTGCGTTTCTTTGTGGTGCTTGGAGAGGGAAGTGAGGGGACAGAGTGGGGGAACAAGTCGATGATTTCAAAAATACAGTAATAGCCTTTCCTTACAGACAGCCTTTCCTCCAACAGTTGGTTACCTCCACCCTCGAAAACCCAGTTATAACTGGTTTTAGTCATCAAGGTCAAACGCCACGAATAAACGCACGTACTCTATATTGGTTAGCCTATAATACACTTTATACGGCTTGAGTGGGTACTATTTGTACTGTAGACTTGTAATCCTATACATCCAGATGTTTTGTAAACTTTATAATATTTATTCAGTGCTACAAACGACAAGCAAATTCATGAAGCTTTTGGGACACATACAACGTATTATTGTCTTCTATGAGTTGCAAGATACAACACTATTCTATCGGATACTTTAGAAAGTACCCATTCCATTAAGTTGGAATGGTCCGAAAAGTGCTGATTATTTCCTTTCTCTGGGAAATGTCCAAGGATTTCCGTGCCAAACTTTAGATGGGTCCAATTCAGGGTTTTGTTTACTAAAGATCCACCAAGTTTATAAGGTTTAATAATAAAGCTTTTCAAAATACATTTGTATGGAAATGTTAAAAAAACAATATATCGTACTAAAAGTTAACCATTATTGTGTCACTATTTTAATATACTCTCCAGTTTCATGTAAGTTGATGGATACTAATGAATATTGACTAAATAGTAAAATTGTAACGCTCTTTTTAACCATATTTATGTGTATATTTCTCCAAGATAGGTATTTTACTTTCCATGATAGATCCTTCATAGGACGGTAAAACGATTTTAAAATTTTAAAAGTAAGACATCCAACCAGAGGGAAACAAAAAAATTATCAATTATTTGTAAAACGTTCCTAACATGATCTCAATATCTCTAAATCTCTGAAATGTAAGATATTAACTCTTTTGAAATTAAATTTCACCAAACTTTAACTTGTTCAATGTAAACGGCTAAATACTCCTAGATAAGGAACATGAACAATTATTCATGATCATTATGTTAGAGATACGAACATTTTCCATCCAAAAAGTAACAGCAATTCATCCAATAATCTGTTTTAACATGTTTAAATCAGAACTATACACGAGCTGAATAATTTAAAGTTGTCAAGCTAAGACAGACACACTTTAAGGTGCAAAGAGCGCATTTTGCAGAGTATTTCCCAAAACAGCGGATTTGAGATACAAATGTTTTATTCACTTGTGGCTGATGCACTAAAGTGTAAACAGGAATAAGATATGAAGTTAGGAACACAGGTTCAGTTAAATATTTACAGGCAGCTTTACACAACGGATATGTTTCGCGCGTTCGCAAATTATTATTTTACGTTTTCAGGTAAAATATTACTCCTAACATGGAATTTAAATTATTTATTTTTATTAATATTGTTGATTCAAAGTGGCTATTGACAGTCTCTTGTATCACTAAATCACTATTTGAGATGCCGACCACTCTATGAGGGTATTTTAAGGCAAATATGTGGTGAAGGATGAGTGTGATGAGTGGTAGTAATGAGTTATGAGGTGTAGTCTTGTTACAAGCTAAGGCCGACTCTTCCTTAGAATGGGTCATTATAATTAATAGCCCAATGACCATTGGATATACGGGAAATATATTTATAAATTTGAAGGCATAATAAGGTGGGCCGGATGGTGTAGTGGTTAGCATAATCACCCGGCAAGTGAGAGATCCAATTTCGGTCCACACGTTTTGCCTTCAATATATCTTTAATAATAAGTTTTATTTTATTTAAAACCCTTTCATCGCACAGTACATTTGTATCAAATACAAATTCAAAAATTGATACAACAATCTTTTTCAATTTTTTGTTGACGATGATAGATGTTCAAAGGTTAAAATATAACTATGAACGTTTTCTATAGATTTTTAGTAAGTATTGATTATTTCTAACTCAGAATTGTTGTATACATGTTGGTGAATTAAGTATAAGGTATGCAACAGACATAACATACTGATGATTTTAGTTGCATCTGATTTCCTTGAATTAGCCCTTTGGATAACGGCAATAGCTCTCAATGAATGTCAAGTACTAAAGAACTCTGTAACACTTCATGAAAGGATCTAACTCAATTGTGCTTTAAAACTTTACACGTTGAACTAAAAGGGACTACATTAACTTTGTGACGTGCTTAGCAGTTTCCTTCGCCTGTTATAAATCAAAGTTTGTATCTGAAGTTGAAGTCTTTATAATTCAACTAATAATATTTAGAACACAATGTATTGTTTATTGTGTTTATGTGAGATGTTTAACCCATATACGAGTAAATATGATTAACTACTGATGAAATATTTTAGGTTGTTTGTTGTACGTAAAAATATTAAGATAACTATTTCACCATAGCTTGCTTCCAAACTCTTAACTTTAACAATGAGTTATTTCTTAAGTAATAACAGAAATATGATGAAAACCTGAAAATATAAGGACAGTACATGTGTACCATAGGTATGAAAAATATGTGTAATTTACATATTTTTTACATATTTGTTTCAGAATATACATTCTGAGTGACACTGCACCACCCATTAAGGTTTAGGGAACAATAGACGTTTTTCATCCTTAACTTAAATCTAAAATATTAGCAGTGTTTTCAAATTTAGCAGTTCAGTTTATTTTCGTGCTACTTTAATAGGAAAGTAACTAACAATTAAAAACGACGTCATAATAAGCCTCGATGTCAAATCGCAGGTCTCGACAGCCGAATAGTGTTAACTACTGTGAATTCCAACCGAGTGAAGAGCTTTAGAATGGAGTTGTGGTCATTAATAAATATGAGTCGTGGAAAACGTTTTTATCAAAATCAAAACCGTATCGCTGTATTTAGTATTAGTAAACTGACATTTTTCCACTTACAAAATGCATGCAGTAATACTTATGTTATTTATTCCAAACTTTAATTTTAGCTTTTGTCATAAGTCTTTTAGTTTAAATGTATATTTAAGATTTGCACTTTTATAAACAAGTTACTTCGCGTTTTCTAGGAATCACGCTTAAATGTTATTCTAAACCACAAACCTGTGTTCAAAATAGTGTTCATCACAGAATAAGACCGGTCATTGCTAATCTACCTATTCAGTCTACTGAGTCTACGGACTATTATTCACTTGTTAGGTCAACAGGAGCTCAAAGTGAAGCTTGATTATTGAGTTGAACTGAGTACACTTGGGTCCAACTCAATTTGCATCTCAGATTAGGTAATCCTAGTAGAGTACAGTGAAGTCAAATAGCACAATCAAGGTGCTTTGAAATGACATAATGGGACATTTAAATTAATGGGATCATTCCAGTTCCCATCATAAATAGTTTCCTCTTTCTATTTGCAACAGTTTTAGCGTTTTTCATCGCTTTAATATGTGTCGGTTGAAAAATTGTTTTAAATATAATAGTTCTAAATGGGTATCAACTTAAGCATTGAATTCGGATATATAAATACTGTTATGTGAGTAATCCAATAGTTCCCTTCATACTATTTTATAAAACTCACTATTATTCGAATAACAAATGATGGGTTTTATAGTTCTATGGCACTATGACCTGATTAAAATCATGCATCTGTTTTGGGATGAGTACAAAAAAGGTTTTGATAACATAGGTTCCAATAAATTGTGTGTGGCTTAAAATACTTTATACACTATAATAAAATCCGTTATTATGTTTAATACTCTGGAATCAATGTGTTTAAATGTTTCAAGTAATCGGTTCATGCTATTGTCGACAATCAAGCTTCTAACCGAATAAACGCTAGCAGTCTGTTAAGGTTTTCAGCAACACATTACTTATTCACTTGTGGTTAATGCACTAAAGTGGGAAGATTAATAATACATGAAGCGAAGAAACCACGAGGTTTGGTCCTTCACCTTAATTTTAAGTAAGGTTCTTTCCTTAAATCAGTTGAATTATAATTTTGTAAACAAGTACTACTAAAACTATTGATAAATATCATATGATCTTGACAAAGAGACTACCTATTGAGTAATTGTCTAAATCTAACCCTTTAGATTCTAAAAGAATACACTCACATACACAAACGCTACGGTGAATCTTAGAACATTTCCAATAAAACATAGAGGTGTTCAGTTGTCTATTTTAAATTAGACGCGAATCGTTCATACAATAATTGTTTTACAACTACAGTTTGTTTTAAGATTTACTTTATGGTTTGTATAGTAAACGATCAACAGCTGTTGACAGTTGTATTTTCATTGAAATAAGAAAGTTGTTTACTTTCTGTATCCTAGGAAATATAGGCTAGTTAAATTAATTGTTATTAAATACAGTGCGATAATTATTATTACTATCATTGACTAAATCTAATTTCTGCCCAGTGCTCTGAAAACAACAAAGCTGTTGTCAGTTGTATTTATTGAAATAAGTTGTTCACTTTCTATATCCTAGGAAATAAAGGCTAGTTAAATTAATTGTTTATAAAATACAGTGCGATAATTATTATTACTATCATTGACTAAATCTAATTTCTGCCCAGTGCTCTGAAAATAAACAACAGCTGTTGTCAGTTGTATTTGTATTGAAATAAGAAAGTTGTTAACTTTCTATATCCTAGAAATATAGGCTAGTTAAATTAATTGTTATTAAATACAGTGCGATAATTATTATTACTATCATTGACTAAATCTAATTTCTGCCCAGTGCTCTGAATATAAAATTGAAGCTAAACATGTTGTTATTAAACAACCAAAACCCAAAAAAATATGCAACATCTTCAGCTTGAGTAAGTTGTAGAGTTTTTTTAAAAAATAAATCTGAACTAAGGACGTATTCAATTTGATGTTTCATATGAAACAGAACCAAACATTCTCGTAGAAAATAAAACGATATTTACTAAATAGAAGTTTAAATTACATAAAACTACTGTTTGTTTTTGTAACAGGTTTCGGTTAATTTTAACTTTAAACAATGTGCAAACAATAAGTACAACTGCATCAAACATATAATATAATAATGGGTGCATTTGTTGTAATTATTGGTTGTGAGCAGTTTAGGACGACAACACGGTTGAATTCACCTGCTGCTCAATTATAACACAATCGTTAATTAACTGAGCTAAAGGAGTAATTGAAATCAGTCGTTGTCGGGTAATCGTCTTGTCTCTCATAAATAAAGTGATCTCCGATACGTCTTATTTGGATTTAAAATAATACTCGTACCTAACCTCATCTGGAAATCGGTCTTATAATAATACTGAAACTACATTTGTAAATATTTTGTGTTCAAAATGCAATAGGATAACGATTTTACAGCAAGTTAATATACAAAGGAAACTAGGACTTCTTCATTGAAAATGGATATTATGCAGTGATATACGTAGAATAAATGTTACGTTTTCAATCTTAGCCTGAAAGAGTGTTTTATAATAAAGTACATTTAATGTTAAGGAAAACACCCCTTACAAATAAAGTTGTTTTCAAGTTATATTTCTTAGACTATTTCTTTCATGGGTAAATTTTTTTATACATTTAGAATTTAGGTTTGAATAATATATGTAACTGTATTTATAGCGTGTAAGTAGCTGGAGCGAATTCATATAAAGCCAGTTATAAGTTTATTTTAACAGCCACATATAAAAGCTCCTTTTAAATAGGTATTCTTAAAACTATTTTAAAGGTTTATTAGAGGTTAAATCTCGTTGCCAACACAATGTAGAATGAATGAGGCCTGCCCATCAGCCGCATCACAAATTTTCTTACTAACATACATGTACTGTAAATAATTATAATTAATTTTATATGGTACTGCATAAATTAAAATAAAATTGATAGACATAGAACAACATATTTATAAATTTATTGTATGTACTATTTTCTTTTGTATAACATTTATTCTTAACTTTTCATGGTGGACCGTGCCGACAAGTCCTGGGTGACTTGGTGGGGTCCAATCACTAGAGATTAAACAATAGATAAATTGAATTGAATTGATGTATACCGCAGTATGGGTAACTATTAAACTAATTGCTTATATTTTCAGAAAAATTAAACATTTTTAAATTACAAACACATTACTAGCAGGTTGTTGACATAATATAACGGTACTAGCTCTATGTTACAGCACAGTATTCTAGGTGATGTAACAAGTAAAGTGATTCAGCTTAAATGTGTTGGTCCAAAACAAAGGAAAGGGGTTCAGTTTGTTATCTCTGAGTTTGAACTAAGCTGATCAGAGTTCAGCTCACACGTCGCCTCCTTCACTTAACCTACATGCATAACTCACCAGCTCAACTGTTCTCTTGTAGATGGCACTTAAGTGGGAGCTTTTTAAACTCGATAGTAACAAGTAAAGTGATTCAGCTTAAATGTGTTGGTCCAAAACAAAGGAAAGGTGTTCAGTTTGTTATCTCTGAGTTTGAACTAAGCTGATCAGAGTTCAGTTCACACGTCGCCTCCTTCACTTAACCTACATGCATAACTCACCAGCTCAACTGTTCTCTTAGATGGCACTTAGTGGGAGCTTTTTAAACTCAATAGTAACAAGTAGTGATTCAGCTTAAATGTGTTGCCAAAACAAAAGGAAAGGTGTTCAGTTTGTTATCTCTGAGTTTGAACTAAGCTGATCAGGTTCAGTTCACACGTCGCCTCCTTCACTTAACCTACATAACTCACCAGCTCAACTGTTCTCTTGTAGATGGCATAAGTGGGAGCTTTTTAACTCGATAGTAACAAGTAAAGTGATTCAGCTTAAATGTGTTGCTCCAAAACAGGGAAAGGTGTTCAGTTTGTTATCTCTGAGTTTGAACTAAGCTGATCAGAGTTCAGTCCACACGTCGCCTCCTTCACTTAACCTACATGCATAACTCACCAGCTCAACTGTTCTCTTGTAGATGGCACTTAAGTGGGAGCTTTTTAAACTCGATAGTAACAAGTAAAGTGATTCAGCTTAAATGTGTTGCTCCAAAACAAAGGAAAGGTGTTCAGTTTGTTATCTCTGAGTTTGAACTAAGCTGATCAGAGTTCAGTCCTCACGTCGCCTCCTTCACTTAACCTACATGCATAACTCACCAGCTCAACTGTTCTCTTGTAGATGGCACTTAAGTGGGAGCTTTTTAAACTCGATAGTAACAAGTAAAGTGATTCAGCTTAAATGTGTTGGTCCAAAACAAAGGGAAAGGTGTTCAGTTTGTTATCTCTGAGTTTGAACTAAGCTGATCAAAGTTCAGTTCACACGTCGCCTCCTTCACTTAACCTACATGCATAACTCACCAGTTCAACTGTTCTCTTGTAGAAGATACTGTATGTAGTAGGAGCTTTTTAAACTTTCTTCTATCTTCGAGGATATTTTAAAGTGGCTTCTTCACTACCAAACATGATATATCATCTGTTAGGTTTTAAGAATGATATGGGTCTAAAGCTGCTCAGATAGTCTCGGTGATCATCTGATCATACCCGCATCAACTCCCACCATCGTTTAGACATATCAGACCATCACCTGCGTGGTTCGGATGTCATGTTAAGCCGTTGGTCCTTGTATTTCCATTGGTCATTGGGCTATCAATTAATGACCCATTCTAAGGAAGTCAGCCTTATTTTGTAACAAGACTACACCTCATAACTCATTACAACCACTCATCACACTCATCCTCCACCACGCCTAAAGCCCTCATGACAGTGGTCGGCATCTCAAATAGTGATTTAGTGATGTACCCATGTAACTATCAGTCGTTTCGTCACAAGGTCTAAAAGAGACGCTTTTTAACTAATGCTGCAGTTGATAGATTAAAAATTATAACTATAAACTTTATGAAATGTTAAAACCTTTTTGGAGTACATATTTAAACCTTTACCTTAAAATTGAACGTAATTTCTTTCAGCAGTATCAACAAAATCAAATAAAATACTATTACATTGCTTTGAACTAAGTGTTATTAAAATACGATACTAGGTTGGTAAACTTCCTTTTGTCAGTTAAATTTGCAAACAATATGTAAAACAAAATATCAAATACGCACTGAAGATGGTTAGAGTATACTCGAGAATCTGATTGGATGGATCACATATAGGATAAGCTGATTTTGTGAGATTTCTACAGGATCAAGTATTTCATGTTTCCACTCTTAGTTTGCTGTGGAGTGCCTATTTACATTATCTATAAACTTATGGCTTATCATTTGTAGTGAGGTTTAAACAGAGATTCAATGTTATACCTAAACGGGTTACTGAGAAGCTTTGATTGATTGTGTTTTAGACGTGCAATTACCCAAAGCTTTGGTAATAAATATTACTTGTTGTTGATGTCTCTGCTTGTAAACAATTTTGTTTACTGAAAAACGAAAATAGAATTAGTTCAACTAATAAACAAACTATTTCGTCTCTGTTTAGTTCTTATATTTGATACTTTTGTGTTTAAATTTGTTTAATGATGTGAATTTTTCTACTTAAATATTTATGCGAATACTTAAATGATTTTAAATATTTGTGTTGCCCTTTCTGGAACTTGTTTTAATTATTTTTTGTTTAGGTGTTTATTTTGAATTGCAAAAACGTTCCTTAAGTTTACACAGGTTACGACAAAATGCATGTAATATGTGTATTTTTAACAAAAATTTTTTTACAAAAGTTTGAATTAGAACTTATAAGTCATAATGACTTTGACCCTTTGTCATAACGAGGAGCGTGTATTTACAATTATTTTACAGTGGTTTAGCTTTAACCGCATGCTTTAATAATAAATTAAATTAATTTTAATGCATTTAGTAACTCTCAAAACACTTGAGGCCAATAAACACAACGCATGTTTTAAATAATTTTGAACCCTTGCTAAAACTTGGCTAACAGAGTTCTTTTTATAAAGAGGATACTCTTTGAAAATCCTTTTCCAAGTGAGTATAAGAGGATTTTCGTAAATCCCATCCCGGATTTTCAATGTTCTTACAACCGAGGCCAGGTTTACGCATACACTTTAACCTTGGTTAACTCAAACTTATCAGTGTTCAACTATAAGTAGTAAACTTAGTAAACTCTTAGGCATTCGCGGCTAGTGTCACAATTATAACCTAGTTCTTCCGGTTCACACCGCGTCAAAACCTCATAATTTGGTAGTTTCAGTTAATCAGTGACGGAAGATGACACCACAGTAAGGCCGAAATGTCTCAAACTAATAATGATTTTTGGACGCGTTGTAAACCGGAAGAACTAGATTATATAAGTAGTAAGCCCCTTTTCGTTTTGTTCCTACACACAGAATTCTACTTTAAAGCTCATTATCAACTAAGCAATATTGAGAACGCAATATAAAGCAATAAACTGTGGTACAATGTCGCCCGCATTCTCTACCGTGTGTCAGTCTGTTTCACACTGAGTTCATCAACCATGCACATCTCCACTGCATGGAATGCAATTAGTTAAATGCATTATATAGTTCGTACGTATTTAAACATGATTATTTACATAAATGAAATGGAGATTGTAAAACTCCAATAGATGGTTTTGCGGAAAGTACTTCCCAGCTGTGGGTTCATTTGTCAAATGTCTAGACAATTTCCCGTTCATTGGCTCTAAATAAGTGGGTACTTTCGTTCTATCAGTTGGTGTTGGTCAGTCTGATTCACAGCTGTGATTGGTTGCTCGCTAATCCAAGCCAGCCAATGCGATCATGGATATCAGGTTTTAGAATGATATAGGTCTAAAGCGGCTCAGATAGCCTCAGTGATCATCTGATGATACCCGCATCAACTCCCACCATTGTTTGGACATATCAGACCATCACCTGCGTGGTTCGGAAGTCACGTTAAGCCGTTGGCCCTTGTATTTACATTGGTCATTGGGCTACTAATTAATGACCCATTCTAAGGAAGAGTCGGCCTTAGTTTGTAACAAGAACTCATTACTACACTCATCAAACCCATCCTTCACCACATATTTGCATTAAAATACCCTCATGAGAGTGGTCGGCATCTCAAATAGTGATTTAGTGGCTGGCCAGGCAGTCAGTCAGTGGGTAGCTGTCACTGGCCTAAGACTGCTTGCTTAGTTTTTTTCAAGCTCTAGCTTATGTCGTATAATTATCTAGGCTAGTTATTATTGAAATAAACGAGTTCAAAGGAAAAAACCAGGTCGACACGCAACTTAACGCTAAAGCACCACTGACGTGAATGAACCAAATTTCCTTTGCAATTTGCTCTCTTAAACCGCTGCGTTCACAGCCTCGCTTCGTCCTTTGGCCTCAGACTGACGCGGTTTTAATGGAAATTATACTAAATATCATGAAAAAAGCATTTTATACATAAATCAAATTGGACTGCTCTTCACGCTGTTATAGTGAAAAATAAGTTTTTGGCTGACATTTTGAACCTACTTGATGGATTTTTATAATGACGAGTATTACAAGAATTGATAATGTATAACAACAACACACATTTATTTCAGTATTCATTAAAATTGGATAAAATTAACTGCTTTTAAGATGGTTAAAACTAATTTCGATGATAGCCTCCCCTTCTCCGACCAAAAAGGGCATAAATATCTCATGTTTCCAAAGAATATTTGATAAAATAAACAAATTAACAACATTCGTAGCTTTGTTTTGTTTCAACGGGCATTTTCGTCAAGTTATACTGAGATGGAAGCTCAAATTTGAAATATGTAGAATATTATAGAAATATATTGAATTCGACTGAAACGGGAAAATTTTTGGTTCATTGAAATTATTTTGGTTTTCATTTCGGGTTGAGCAACGCTACAAACTTGTCGTTTCAGTGATGCATTTCATGTCAAAGTGTCTACACAGTAACTGTCAACAAGTTTGTCTGAACTGTCAACAATACTTAGGCTCAACAGTAACTTAACCCATCAGCAGCTTTGAAACTATGCAACTTTACTTGAAGTATTCTACAAATAAAAGCTTAAAGTGTTAAGTAAAGGTTGATTTGCTGTACCTCTTTGATAGTAAAATATTAAAAGACACAAAAAAGTATTAGCGAAATGTATTACATGAAGCGTCGGCAAGGAAATTTAATAAAAATAAAAGTCAACTCATATTTTGTAGAGGAAAATTATGTCACAAACTCCTTTTTTTAACAAATTAAAAGGTCTAAATTCATAAAGCGTAGCTACATACATATTTTAACTAGATCCAGGGTCTAAAAATATATCCATTACAATCAAAATTTACAAAAAAATACGTGTCAACTAAACAGATTGAGAACTCTATTAAGGTTGCCGCGCCCAAGGAGCCAATGTTGCTAGGGTGTCATTTGGTTAAAGAGTTAAATCAGCAAACAGGTGCTTTCCAAAATGTATTTCTACTGTAGAAAATATTCAAGCTACATATAAAGCTAATTGTTTCTTTTAAATTAAATAATATAGCAGTAGTTTTAGTGAATTATATTTTCTATTTTTAATATTTGTAGTTGTTTTGTGTGACGTACCAGAACCACCGTGATATGTACGTATTTGTATTGCCTAACGAATTTACCATACCTTTCCCACAATACGACCTTCTGTACATTAATACTGGCGCAATTTAAGCTTACTATGTATAAAAAGAATCAACGATGACGCAACTTCCTATCACTTTTTGTAATAACATGTCAAAAGAAAGGCTCTGAAAATTGAGCAAACCTGATCGGATTAAATTTACGCCAATAAAACATCCCAGAGTTTCTATTATGGCGTTCTTTAATGCTGCTTGAACCAGCCATCCTATGTAGCTAGCCATAACATCTGTTGCCGGTTTAAAAATGCCATCACAAGCTCTTGCACTTAATTGGAAATTTTATCTTTTACTTTCTACCAACTGCAAATCAGATCACGATCCGCTCTGTCATAAAACTAGTTATAAAGGTGACCTCACTCCAGGTCATCTGGTCCGTTGATAATGTTGTGAACATTTTCATAACACGTACAGTTGTTTACATTTAATGAAACTGTGTTGTTGTTGTTGTTCAGGTTTAAAATCTCGTTATTACCCTGATCATTTGAGGGATGGGTTAAAAATATACCTAAACAAATTCTACCTAAATATCTAACTTCAAGGCACTCATTTTTACCACTAACTACTAATAAAGTTTAAAAGTTGTATCTTTATTTTAACGAAAAATGAGAATTCAGAGACAGCTAAGTTGATATGTTATAAAATTTGCCATCCAGTAAACTAATTGTGGAGCAAACTATTCCAATGTTTTATTTCTCTTATTTCTATTTATAGTAAGTTTAAAAAAGGGTAATTAGTGAGGGGTGAGCAGATTTCAGGCGAAAAACAACGCCACCCTCACTGTCTTAAAAAAACATGTTAAAAAAGGTTAGCATATTGATAGTATATCTTCAAAAGCTGGATCTTATTAGATTATTTATAAATTTAAAATACCAAACAGGTAGAATTAAACAAGTTTTACTTTATTAGACAGTTTGATATTTTATTAGTATGTATCTTGTTAGATGTTTAAAACATCTATTTTATAACATGGTAGTTGTTTGAAGATTAGTCTTTGTACACTGTACATTGCCGCCGTAATAAGTTTGCCTTTTTGTTTAAAATCTCAAAACTCGGTTATTTTCAATATTTGTAATAAATGTAAGTTAAAGTTACCTTAGGGATAACAGCGTAAGTTTTAAGGAGAGTTCATATCTAACTGGTTATTTATTTATATTTTTTATTTTATTTAACACAGCGCAATACAAAAATACTTTCAACCAGCAGAGAAGAATTAACGGTTTTAATCAACATTAAACTGCATTGCATTCACATTTGTTTGTACTGTCTATAAAGGTATTAATGAAGTATTACTAAGCAACTTTGCATTCAAAAAGTGTCTAGATAACATCGTATTTTTAGTTTGAAAACATCCCCGTGTAACCATGTGTGTAATAAGAAAGCAATCAGAGTTCTGACAAAAGAGACAATGGATTGTCACCTTGGCAACACTTTCAAAGCAGGGAATTGTAAAGGTTTGCTTTTATGCTTCTCTTCAGGTGTAATCATGTGGTTGGTTTTTAAGTTCGATTGCGAGCGGATCCGTGGCGGATTGGTATCGCGCGCGACTCCGGACCTCATCACTCCGGTGACGTGGGTTCAACACCCGCAGTCAACTTGCAATTTGTAATGTGACTAAACGGTGACGCTAGGTAAAGGTCGAGGTTGAGTAGTAGAGAGGCCTTTGTAGTCCTAACTTCGCCTCGTTAAACAGGACAAACTTTACCTTTTAACTTTTTTATTGTATAGTGTATTCACTTGGATTTCAACCTAAGGTGTAATGACCCCAAAAGTTAAGTAAAGCACTTTTGAAATAAATATTCATATTTTACAAGAAGTGATAATACTGCGATTAACTGTAAAGCTTTAATTGCATTTCCGTACTGAAAGTTTCATTGAAACAAGAACAACACATAGAGTTACTTAAAATGTTGGTTTACTCTGGAGTACAGTACATATTCTTTAATGCAATGTTAGAAACCCTGGCCTGAGGTATGCATTGTATAAAGCCTATGCACATCAATGCATATTGAAACTAATTTGATAATCTATTGGCATTTGCGTTTGATCCATTCGAACCCTCAAAGGCACAAACTACCTAGTTATGTAGTGTGACTATACGGTGACACTAGGTAAAGGTCGAGGTTGAGTGGGAGAGAGGACTTTGTAGTCCTAACTTCGCCTCGTTAAACAAGACAAAACTTAACTTTTACAAACACGGTATGTAGTTTCCATTCGGAATCGTGAATTCGTACTCTAAGGACTTTTCTTAAAGCCATACATAATACAATAACTACTTTGAGAGCAATTTTCAAATTAAATATTTTTAAGCTTGCAATACTGACGAGTTTGATTGACTTTTGAGAACAAAATAAGTGATAGTTCTTAAATATGCCTATATTAAACATTAACAGATACCCATGAGTATAAGTTTCTGAGGAAAAAGATAATTGTACGTTTGTATTTCATGATGTTTGCACGTAATTTATTTGTAAAGGTATCGGTTTATGTTAAACTTTGGTATTTAAACGCGGTTGAATAAAACAAAACCACATTCAATGTGTAATGTTTGATTTAACTTCGTGCCTTCAATCACTTTGTTTTATTTATAAGATAACTATTGTGGTGTGTATTGTCAAAGTAAAAGACCATATTTTACGTGATAGGTATACTCTATACTGTAATTATTATTTACCCAACTATACCATAAAATCTGTAATATTTAGAAAGGTGATTTGGCCAATCAATTTAACACAATTTACAATTTATAATGAAATCTAGAAAGCCTAACGATGACGTCTTGAACGGTGAAATCGATTGTTTAAAAAGTGTTATCACGTATTGGCTGTATTGTTAGTTTTAAAATATAAAACTGTAGCTCGCTTGAATGAATAAAAGTGGTAAGACCTAAATTTCTTGATAATATTCAATAAAATTCAGTCAAATGAGGCACAGTAATAAAGGACCGATTTAAGCTGCAAAGCTAGACAACTAAAACGGCAAACGTATTGTCTATCTATTCCCTTTCCTGCATGCCTAGATTATCCACTATTAAAAAAGAACATTTGACAAACCCATTCTACAATGCTCCAAAAAGTCCGGAATACGCAACATCAAGTAATTCAAAAGCGAATTCGGGTTTGACGCAGCGCTACTGGTTTTCAACCTTAATCATATTAGCGTGAACTCGCTCCATTGTTTCAAGAACAAAAGAATTGTCAAGGGACACTGACTGTGAAGCATTAGACTTTCAAGTATTTTATGAGGATTCTTAAGGGTTGTTACTTCTTTAAGTTTATTTGGTTTGATAAGAAAACTGCACTTATCGACTGAATATGGCAAAATATTCACTGAAGGAAAATATCTAATCTTTGGTTTAATCTTGGCTTTGACTCGTACGTGAAATTTAAGTTCCCGTGCTTGGTTTTGCTTTTTCCTGACCCAGTGCCGTGAACTTTCGTCATTTACCAAAATGTCCTCTTTAGTCATTGATTTGAAAATTCAAAGGTCATTCAAATATCGTTTAAGAATGAGAAGCTGACGTCTTTTCAGATTAGAGAACGCGTTAAAATGTTTTTAGATAATCTTGAGCTAAAAGAATTTTACAATGCCTTGTATTTCAGTAGATTGTAAAAATGTTAAGTAAATATAAGAATTGTACACGTTTAAACTCACTGAGTGCAATGCTGTTGTACTATTCAACGACTTCACAAGACAGTTGGTGTCATTACCTGTAATGTTACAAGTTTGAATGTGTTCCTGGTGAAACTTCCTCTTACAATGTTATCAGCTGCTGTTTATTTAATACAATACGGTTTTTGCTAAGAAAACTACTCAAATTCTATAATATGCATTTACTGTTTTATATTGTCATGGTAATTATAATTTCAAATTAAATCACTAAATCACTATTTGAGATGCCGACCACTGTGGTGAAGGATATATGATGAGTGGTGGTAATGAGTTATGAGGTGTAGTATTGTTACAAACAAAGGCCGACTCTTCCTTAGAATGGGTCATTAATAATTAATAGCCCAATGACCAATGGAAATACAAGGACCAAGGGCTTAACGTGACTTCCGAATCACGCAGGTGATGGTCTGCTACATCTAAACTATGGCGGGAGTTGATGCGGGTATCATCAGATACTGATTACAGAACCACGCCAGTCCCAGTCAATTAGCAGTGTTCGCTTCTAAATGGAAGCTAAATCAATTTATTTAGTTTGTAACTTTGCTGGCTACTTACTTTCACTCTATTACTATATACTCCTTATGGTGGCTTTACGACATCTATATCTAAGTAACGTTAACTCAAAACTCTAATTGTAAGTAAATCGGTAATACACCTCTACAAAACATCAACTGATCATAACTACGACGCGTTTTCATATAAAAGGACATGATACAAAAGACGCAAATAGCTGATTTACTGTCGTGTACTGCTTGACAGTATGCTCCTTCACAGTCAATGTCCCATGACAGTTCTTTTGTTGTTTAAACAATGGAGCATCACGCCATAATGCTTACGCACCAGACCAACAGCATTGCGTCAAACCCTATAATCCACGGTTGTAATGCTTGATATTGCGTTAAACAGGTTTATTGAGTTCACTGGATTGACTTAATCCTGTATCTCAGTGCGATTTGACCATTTTACTTGATTTCAAGAAAGAATAAGTCAATAGTATGTATCATGTTTTAAAACCATTTACAATTTAAAGCTGGTGTATGATAGCCTTTTGTGAAAAAAATAAACTATTCATAAATACAAATTCTTTGGTCAAATAAAAGTAGCTTGTGTTAGATGTTTTAAAATTTAAAGTTGTAAATAGACATATAAAGTTGAAGATATTATAGTTAACAAAGTTATACGAAGCCTTTACACCTTGATGTGATATTTATCTCAATGCCAATCAATAGAATCCTATGCTACATACGTAGAAATGTATTTGAAAAGAAACTATAATGTAATTTATGAAAACACGAAAATATTAAACCTGAACGTAGACATATAGAGAAGCCATTACTGTGTACATTTTACAGTCATAGAAGTAATGTTAAAGTGACAATCCATTTCTCATTTGTCAGGATTCTGATTGCTTTTCTTGTAACGCATGGTTGCATTTATAGTGCTTTATCCATTCAGAATAAGGTATTTGTGTATTGAAGCTCTTGTGTCTTATGAATATTTTGAAGAAAACAATGTATCGAATGATAAAGCTTAGGTAATAAGTCGGAAACCTCCTCAAAAATTTAAACGTTTTATTTTTACCTACCGTGATCAAGTAAGGAGCTTCATTACTACTTATAATTATTGGTGCCGGATGTTTGTCACAATCAACAAAAGTTATAGTTATGTTGACGTGTCAAGCTTGAAAAACAATGCTGATTATTGTCTTTTAATTATTTCAACCACCTAAACGAAAGTAACTAGGAAATATTTCTAGTGAATTTCCTTTGGAAAAATGAGTTATATATGCCGTTCTCATGGTAAGACCCGGTCCCGGGACCATGAAATGTGCACTTATCCTGACCCCAAAACACGTTTTGACCATTTGCTCAACACTTTTGTACATACGACGACAATGGGATCGGTCCAAACCGTTCGTTTGAGAAATTTAAAATGTTAAAGGATTAAAGAGGGAGTTAAACGGGTATTTTAACTCTCAAACTACCTCCTTAACGACTCGTTACCACCGGAACAGCTAGGAGCTCAATACTGTATATGATTGCATTCAGACAATACAAAAACCAGGGTTAAATTGTCCGTAGTAACTCAAAGCTCAGATCATTACAACATAATTGTGTCTCATTCATCATTTGGAACCTGCTGCTTCTAACTTTCCCTCATCTCGGGTTTTGTTATAATATATTCAACTCTCAAACTGCCTCCTTAACGATTCGTTGCCACCGGAACAGCTAAGAGCTCAATACTGTATAGGATTCCATTCAGACAATACAAAAGCCAGGGGTTAAATTGTCCGTAGTCACTCCAAGCTCAGATCATTACAACATAATTGTGTTTCATTCATCATTTGGAACCTGCTCCTTCTAACTTTTTCTCATCTCGGTTGTGTTATAATATTTCCAGCTCTCAAACTGCCTCCTTAACGATTCGTTGCCACCGGAACAGCTAAGAGCTCAATACTGTATAGGATTCCAATCAGACAATACAAAAACCAGGAGTTAAATTGTCCGTAGTCACTCCAAGCTCAGATCATTACAACATAAGTGTGTCTCATTCATCATTTGGAACCTGCTGCTTCTTTCCCTCATCTCGGGTTTTGTTATAATATATTCAACTCTCAAACTGCCTCCTTAACGATTCGTTGCCACCGGAACAGCTAGGAGCTCAATACTGTATAGGATTCCAATCAGACAATACAAAACCAGGAGTTAAATTGTCCGTAGTCACTCCAAGCTCAGATCATTACAACATAAGTGTGTCTCATTCATCATTTGGAACCTGCTGCTTCTAACTTTCCCTCATCTCGGGTTTTGTTATAATATATTCAACTCTCAAACTGCCTCCTTAACGATTCGTTGCCACCGGAACAGCTAGGAGCTCAATACTGTATAGGATTCCAATCAGACAATACAAAAACCAGGAGTTAAATTGTCCGTAGTCATTCCAAGCTCAGATCATTACAACATAAGTGTGTCTTATTCATCATTTGGAATCTGCTGCTTCTAGCTTTCCCTCGTCTCGGGTTTTGTTATAATATATTCAATTTTCAAACTGCCTCCTTAACGATTCGTTGCCACCGGAACAGCTAGGAGCTCAATACTGTATAGGATTCCATTCAGAAAATACAAAAACCAGGAGTTAAATTGTCCGTAGTCATTCCAAGTTCAGATCATTACAACATAGTGTGTCCCATTCATTATTTGAAACCTGTTCCTTCTAACTTTCCTCATCTCGGGTTTGTTTTGTATTTTAAATTCTCAAACAATCTCCTTAAAATTCGTTGCCAAACAGCTAGGAGCTCAATACTGTGTGGATTCCATTCAGACAATACAAAAGCCAGGGGTTAAATAATAAATTGTCCGTAGTCACTCCAAGCTCAGATCATTACAACATGTCCCATTCATTATTTGAAACCTGTTCCTTCTAACTTTCCCTCATCTCGGGTTTTGTTGTAGTATTTTCAATAATAATATAGTAATTTTTGCTAGAAAACTACTCAAATTGTATATGTATTTACTGTTTTATATTGTCATAGTAATTATAATTTCAAATTAAATCACTATTTGAGATGCCGACCACTCTCATAAGGGTATTTTAAAGGCAAATATGTGGTGAAGAATATGTGATGAGTGGTAGTAATGAGTTATGAGGTGTAGTCTTGTTCCAAACTAAGGCCGACTCTTCCTTAGAATGGTTCATTAATTAAAGCCCAATGACCAACGGAAATACAAGTACCAAGGGCTTAACGTGACTTCCGAACCATGCAGGTGATGGTCTGATATGTCTAAACGATGGTAAGAGTTGATGCGGGTATCATCAGATGATCACTGAGACTATCTGAGCCGCTTTAGACCTATATATCCTCAAAACCTGACCTTCATAAAGCTGGATTACAGAACCACGCCACGAGTCGGTCAATTAGCAGAATGTTCGCTTCTAAATGGAAGCTAAAACCATTTCTTTTGTAAATCTTTTTTGCTGGCTACCTACTTACACTCTATATATACTCCTTATGGTGGATTTACGATCTGTATATAAGTAGCGTTAATTCAAAACTCTGAATTGTAAGTTAACCTGTGATACACTTCTAAAAAACATAAATTGATCTTACTACTACGCAATTTTTATATACACAGAGACAAACATGATATAAAAGACGCAAATAGCTGATTTATTGCTTGACAATATGATCCTTCACAGTCAATGTCCCATGACAGTTCTTTTGTTGTTTAAACAATGGAGCATAACGCCATAATGCTTACGCACCAGACCAGCAGCATTGCGTCAAACCCTATAATCCACGGTTGTAAATCTCGATATTGCGTATAACAGACTTATTAAGTTCATTCTCGATAGGATTAAGTTGGACTGTATCTTAAAAGATTTGACTTTTAACTAATTATGAGAAATAAAGTCTCAATAGTCTGTTTCATGTTTTAAATTAATTTACAATTAAAGCTGGTGTTCGATAATGTTTTATTACTAACTATAATAACATATTTACAATTACAAAAGAACTGTCTAAAGCAATATCTTGTGTAAAGTTAGATGTTGTAAAGATTTGTATTTATTATTTTGTGAATTTCATTTAGGGACAAGAGGGATTTATTACCCTAGCATGGCATTCATCCTATAATGTAAGTTGGAGATAGCTTCCAAATACTATAGTTAACAAAGTTTTACTTGTCCAGTAATTTCCTTTATACCTAGAGGTTGGTACTTATCGTTCTGTCAGTATATCTATCTAAAATAGTTTTGTGTGGCACGTCGTTGTCGCAATAGTTATACTTAAAAACCAACTACAATGGAATTTATGAAAACACGAACCAGGATGGAGATATATAGAGAAACCTTTACTTGTACATTTCACAGTCATAGAAGTAATGTTAAAGTGACAATCCATTTCTCATTTGTCAGGATTCTGATTGCTTTTCTTGTAACGCACGTGGTTGCATTTATAGTGCTTTATCCATTCAGAATAAGGTATTTGTGTATTGAAGATCTTGTATCTTGTACATATTTTGAAGAAAACAATGTATCGAATGATAAAGCTTAGGTATTGAGTCGGAAACCTCCTCAAAAATTTAAACTTTTTAATTTTACCTACCGTGATTAAGTAAGGAGCTTCATTACTACTTATAATTATTGGTGCCGGGTGTTTGTCACAATCAACTTAAGTTATAGTTATGTTGACGTGTTAAAATATTTTTAAGCTTAAAAAATGCAATGTTGATTGTCTTTAATTTTTCAACCACCTAAACGAATGTAACTAAGAAACATTTCTAGCGAATATCCTTTGGAAAATGAGAGATATATAGGCCGTTCTCATGGTAAGACCCGGTCCCGGGACCATGAAATGTGCACTTATCCTGACTCCCAGAACACGTTTTGAGCATTTGCAACACTTTTGTACATAGAAATGACGACGATGGGCTCGGTCCAGAAACCGTTCGTGTGAGAATTTAAAAGTTAAAAAATTAAAAGGGTGTTAAAGGGTATTTTCAGCTCTCAAACTACCTCCTTAAAATTCGTTGCCACCGGAACAGCTAGGAGCTCAATACTGTATAAGTTTCATTCAGACAATACAAAGACAGGGTTAAATTGTCCGTAGTCTCTCCAAGCTCAGATCATTACAACATAATTGTGTTTCATTCATCATTTGGAACCTGCTCCTTCTAACTTTTCTCATCATTTGTGTTATAATATTTCCAGCTCTCAAACTGCCTCCTTAACGATTCGTTGCCACCGGAACAATAGAAGCTCAATACTGTATAGGATTCCATTCAGACAATACAAAAGCCAGAGTTAAATTGTCCGTAGTCACTCCAAGCTCAGATCATTACAACATAATTGTGTTTCATTCATCATTTGGAACCTGCTCCTCTAACTTTTTCTCATCTCGGTTGTGTTATAATATTTCCAGCTCTCAAACTGCCTCCTTAACGATTCGTTGCCACCGGAACAGCTAAGAGCTCAATACTGTATAGGATTCCATTCAGACAATACAAAAGCCAGGGTTAAATTGTCCGTAGTCACTCTAAGCTCAGATCATTACAACATAATTGTATCATTCATTGTTTGTAACCTGTTTCTTCGAATTTCCTCATCTCGGGTTTTTTTGTTTTTAACACTCAAACTACCTCCTTAACGTACATCTTAATGTTTACGTAATTAATTCGAAGTTCTATTGTGTAGATGCAGTAGAAACCAACTATTCAATCAACATTAGAGTTTCTAACAGTTTTAAATGTATGTATAAAATGTATAAATTGGTGTTATAACATTTTGTACTGTTAAATGCTCGTTATGCACCATATATTTAACAAGATATCATTAGAGTAATATTAATAAAATTATCAGTTTGTAAACTATCAAACTGGTTAAAACCAAAACGGCCGTATGGACTAAAATAATTTGGTCTAAAAGAACTCCTCGTTTTTGAAGGTACCAGACAAAATATTAATTTCAAAAGTAAAATTGTTCATAATTTATTTTAACAGAAGATAATATCGACTAATAATCTATTATATAAAAATGAATCGCAAAAATGTGTTTCTAAGCGCATAATTCAACGACGCCTGAACCAATTTGGCCAAATATTTTTTTAAAATGTTCGTTGGAGTTCAAGGATGGTTTTTTTTACGGCGAGAAAAATTCGAATAATTTCCGAGAAAACCCTTAGAAACAGCTTCAACATACAAACGTGTTCTAACTAAAACGTAAACAATTTGAGTTGTATTGCTAATCGTTGCCAGCTGATATCCCTATTTTGCAGACATAAAACATACGTACGGTTTTAGAAAAAAAAAACCACACAAACTGTCAATATTGGTTTGCCGTTGTTGTTTTCTGTAACCAAATCTGGTGCTTTTGTTAACTAATTACATGAAACAAATTCGTATCATGTATTGTGCAGAGTGATTAATATGTAGGAACAAAAAAACTACCACATTACAAATCTTTTTTGACAGGACGAAGTCTATCGAGGACCATAGTTCTTTATAAATATTTGACCATCCTCAAAGAATAACATCAGAAAACTAGTAAATTCAAATTATTAAGCATAATATATATATTATAATAATTTCTTGAATGAGGTTCCGTATTTTAATTGACCTACATAAGAAAAACAGTAATGAAAAATACACACTTTATACAAACAATGTTTAAAGCTAAATGCTTAGCGTTAAACCAGACAATGTGGGAAATATATTATCCAGCGAAGCCTGGATCAAGGGCCCAGAGATTATTGTTTATAGCTCCTGGGCGTTGCACAAATCTTACTCGGGTGATTTTCAACAGTACGATCGTAAATAAACAGTTCCGTTACTTTCCTAGTGCAAATAAACTTTAGTTAACCGGACAAAATTAGTAGGCGAAATACAATTTTGATTATATCTATGTTGCTACTAAGGATCGGGTATTCATCTGTTATCCAAGAGAAGAAGATAACTACACAACAATATACAACAGAAATTGTGTTGACAAAACCTACAAATACCATTTAGCTACGTTTGCAAAATGAATACTTGTGATTAAATGTTAATTGGCTAATCTTAATTCTTAATCTTTCGCGGCCGGTGTCATCACTAAGGCTTTCGGTTTACACCGCGTCACAGTTGAAAGTATATATTCTGCTAAACATTACGACTTCGCTGTGCAGAGTCATCCTCAGCCAGTCACCCAGCTACTGAGGATGACTCTCTACAGTGAGGTAAATTGCTTTTCAACTGTATTTTCTTCTCTTCTGAGCCTTGACCTTAGTCAATTGTTAGCTAGTTACTTTGTGAATTAAGATTAGATAAGTTTAGCTGTTGGTTGCTGTTTAGTTTGAGACTTAAGTATCGCTGACAGCTCAGACAAACTTGTTGACAGTTACTGTGTAGACACTTTGACATGTAATCCATCATTTTCAAACTAACTCGTAAATGGAAAGTTAACCGCGTAGAGTTAGAAACAATATCCCTTGTGAGCTTATTAAAACTGTGAAGGTACCTTGTTAATTATTTATATGTATTTACGTACTAAATATAAATTTTATGTATTGAACAATATATGTATATACGTCTTGGGTTATCGTATATAGTAAAGCATTAATTCAAATGTTTGCATCATTTTTAAAAAACTACTCGCCCTTCAGGCAAGCTGGGGGGCTACGGCCTCCAGGTCCCCACTCAGCCTGCACCCTCGTATTTTGAGGCATTTATTTTAATCATTTGTACAACAGGCTGGACAGTATTATAATCACCTGTACAACAGATGTACAGTTATATATTCACCTGTACAACCAGCTGTACAGTATTATAATCACCTGTACAACCAGCTGTACAGTATTATAATCACCTGTACAACAGGCTGGACAGTATTATAATCACCTGTGCAACAGGCTGGACAGTATAATGATCACCTGTGCAACAGGCTGGACAGTATTATAATCACCTGTACAACAGGCTAAACAGTATTATAATCACCTCTGTACAACAGGCATAATCACCTGTACAACCAGCTGTACAGTATTATAATGACCACCAGTACAACCAGCTGTACAGTATTATAATCACCCGTACAACCAGCTGTACAGTATTATGATCACCTGTTCAACCAGCTATTAATATTATTTTAAAATTTGCAAAAGCTGTCTTCGCAAAACATTCATCTGGCTTAGTTATATTTAACAATATGCTGAATTTGACTTGTCATTGGATTGTTATTTTAATTAGAAACATTCCAATGCATAACGTTTAAAAATACGTTTCATTTTGCAATGTCGGTGAATTTTTCATTGCAAATTTCCTTTGCAATTACTCCAAAAACTTCGCAAACACTGAGAAACTCTACTCACTTCTTTTATTAAAAACATCAAGTATTTCAGTTTTCTACTAAGTCACCTAATAATAAATTCAACCAAACCGAACAAAATTCAACAAAGTTAGAATCCACACATGAATTAGAACAACGCAACACATATAAGCTGTTACTAAATGATACAGTTTTATTTGATAAAATCATTCAGAAACAGCTCTGTACGTTTTATTGATAAACTATATACATGGAACTTAAATGAAAATGCATTATGTATCTCACAAAGCATAGCCTAAGCATTGTACGTAAGCGTAAGGACGACTTGATCCTGTAGAAATCTCGCGAGCTTAGCTTATCGTCTCTCTGATCCAGCCAATCACGTTCTCGAGAAGACTCAATGTGAAATTGGCTTGTTTATTTCTTACATACGTTAAATTTATCAGATATAAGCTTGTTTAGACGTAAGTTAATTGTTTTTTTTTATTTGATAAAATATATTCATGTTAATAATAAATTCTGACTTTTTGGGCCTCACTCACCTTAAGGTTAGCGGAAGACTACGATGTCTTGAAGATTGTAGGGATCTTCACGTCAAAACACACACCGCTAACCTTAAGGTGAGTGAGGCTAAAAGTCAGAATTAATTTTATTGATTGACACCTCACCTAATAAACATGTCATTTAAATATATAATTATATTCATGTAGCAATACAATTTATAGAACTGGTCAGTTAACAGTTATCCACTCATCCTTGTTGTAATTTCGTTGGTTTTTAGGGAATATTTTATCTATATATGTAAACACTTTTCAAAGCTACACGTCACAAGTATTAATAAACACTGCTAAAACGTACGTTTATGCGTACTATTTGTTAGATGTAACATCGCTTTAAGTAAAATGTTTGTTTAGTGTTGAGAACCTTTTACTGTAATTGGGGTTTCCTGTTGTAAAAGATTGTAAACAAATAAATAAATAATACATTGCATTTTGACAGCGTATAAAGTTAGTACATACATAAATTACTAAATTTTGTTAAGTATAAAAAAAAGACTCTGCCTGAGCTTTTACTAGCCAGAACCACCATATGGAGTTTCTAGAACTTTCTGATAATCTTTTCAACATAAAACAGGGATCATAAAACCGAAACATTGATTTAAATGGACAACAATTAAAGGTACTGCAAAGTTGAGCCTGAACTTTAGTACATCTTTTGGTGATATTTTGAAATCACTAAGGGTTACATTTAGGAGAAACAACTGTTTTCAATAATTAGTGTATTTTTCGAAGGTCTTTGGTTGTGTACAGATGAGAACAATTCATTATGTGTAAGATAATAATACTAATATAATATTTTTTTTTTTTCATAAACAACATAGTTGTATTGAAATTGTCATATTTACTAGTTGTTTGAAAGTAAAGTTTTGCCATACATCAAGACCTCATTCATAAGTACAATATTTATAATCACACTAGCTCATTCGTTCGAATTTGGCCACTCAAGCAGCCCTAGTCTAGAAGCCATATCCTTTTAGCTCCCATTTATGTTCCAAGAACTCCTCTGGACTATGGAAACTTTACTTCTCGGTTGGGCCATTTTGCGTATTTTATCAAGGTGAATTAACTGAGCCAATAACAAAATTGCAATATGGATAACATATCCTACCTTGTTCGTACCACAGAACAGATTAGCTGCGACACCAACAGAGCCAAACCTACACCAAGGCTATTAGAGTGATGGCAAACCTACACCAAGGCTATTAGAGTGATGGCAAACCGCGAGGTTCCTTAACTTGATGTTTTATTCCTGTTCCCACTTTAGTGCATTTACCACCGGTTAATAAATGATGTTTCCTCAAACCCCTACCACAGTTTTACCTTTAGGCTCGGCCAAACAATAGCATGGGAAAATTCCCTCAATTAGAATCAAAGATAATTATTGACGTTTGAATGTGTATTTAAGAATGTTTTGATTAAATCTTTCCATTGGAAATATATACGAAATAGTTCCGGGATCGTAACTAAACATTGTTATTAATTAAGATTTAACAAAATGTAGCTTCAGGGTTACTTAGGATTTTTATTTTACGTAAAACCTTTTTCGTCAAGTTATAAGTAATAAAAAATCAAATAAGTGCTATTATTTAATAACAATAAATAAACATGCTTCGGTTTTATATGAAACACTATAACCAAAAACTACCAATCAAAATTATAAAAAAAACACTGCAATAGTAATAATTAACATACGAATAAAACGGGATTTTTCGAACACAATACTAGGTCTTATTTAACATGACCGAACTACCAGAAGACTACTTCTTTTAGAATTATTACAAGAATTAGATATTGCAAAGTCATCAAAAAACACGGCTTTTTAATAAAAATATTCGTTAATGGACATAAAATAAACGTAAAAAACTAAATATCAGGGTTAAAAGCTTAGTACAGCTAAATGAAGTTTTCTTCATTGAATTCTTGATGAAACTTGTTTGAATTTAAATAGGTATTCTTTTTTTAAGTTTACTTTACTCATCAGGAGACAGCTTCTTATGGAATTTATAATTAATTCAAGTTGAAAAACAAACCGTCCAATAAATATTTTTTTTCTTTCTGTGAGGCCTTTCAGAAACCATGTTTCTATCTTCAGACCAAAACACTATGGAATTTATTGGACAGTTTGTTTTCAACTTGAATTAAGTTTACTTTTTAAAACATTCTAGGTAAAATTATCGAAATCGAAACTTGATAGTAAAACATGACGCAATATTGTGAGTTAAGTATACAGAGTACAGATGCATGTAGAAGGTTTCATTACCAGTATTACAGTTCAGATTGCCAAAGTTAATCCAAGTAAATGTTCCCATCAATCAAGTCTTTGTCTGTGCAACTCTTAGGAGCAAATCAATAAACATAATATAACCTACGCGATAACTAAATAACGGCCGCTTTATGTAGAAGGCTTTATTTGTACAAAGCAAACTAAATCCATGGTGACTATTTATCATGACCAAAATGTTATACATTTGCCAATTGTAAACTGAAAAACTTATTTAAAGGCATCCTTATCTTTCTTCTTGTATGGTATTTAAAATGGGTTCTTATAAAGGTTCGGGCACAAAGTTCCCAAAGTGCTAGGTTTGATAGCTTCTGGCTGTTCAAGGTTGAGGTTAGGGGACTTTCGAACCCACATGCCTAGTTGATAGGTGTAATGTACTTTCAAATATGATATTGTAACACCATCTTTGTGTTGACAATTTCAGTTCGGAGAGCCGATCATTAAGCAGTTAACTAAGCTAGATCGTTGTTGATACAACGGAACGTGACACTTCATTCACGTTTTCAAGAGATAATTGAGAGTAAATACCGATGGAAAAATCCTTGTCTTTCTGCTGACGACACGTCTCTGGTATTATTAAATTCCAATATAGATATCCTGGACAAAGCTGTTTCTCAGAATCCAACACTCTTCTCCAATGGTGTCATGTCAACCACCTCCCCATGAACACTGGGAGGACCTTCCTAAACTTCTCAATCTCGAAGAATCTTACCCGCCAAGGAAGGCATTTCTGAGATCCTCCTGGGGAAGACATCATTAGTGCTTCTTATGACATCAAATTTCTTGGTGTAATCATTGATAAACATTCAAACTTCCGCCTATATTTTGAGCATGTTTCCAAAAGATTTATACTGGCATTTCATGCTTGAACAGCTGAGACACACAGTCGATACGGGAGTTCTCCTATCAGCGTATTATGGCCTCATTTATCTTGCATACAAGTGCCGGATAAAGTTTATGTAAAATTTATATAAAATATTTATATAAAATTTATATAAATTAAATAAATAATTGGCTCCTAAGACAAACATTTTTATGTAAATGAATCCTTAAGGTTGCTGTATTTCTGTTATTATTTAAAAAAGAGAAATAATTCATATCATGTCAAACTCAAATTTGAATTAAAAATTAAAATAAGTAGTAAAAGTTGCATATATTTAATAAAACCTTACTTACGACCTAAGTATTCTTAGAACTAGTTGTAAAGTGTCAATACTAAACGATTTAAAATGTAAGTGTTATGTTAATTAGTCTATACTCTAATTGTAAAGAAAAACTGGACAGTTTTATTGATATTATATTTACTCTGGACTTAGGACTATTATATTTTTTCTTGATAGACAGAAACTTTGAGATTAGGAAATAGGCCTATATTCGCAACTTCCCTGCATCACTATTCTTTTAACAATTATTATGCATATATTTATATTTCACAATAAAGAAAAGAAGAATCTCTTTGTTAAGTTAACGTCGCAATGTTGAAGTGTCATTAGTCATTAGGAAGCAGAGAAAAGCTTTTAAATCCTGCTTCTTTCATTACTCTTTCCATTCGAAAAGTTGATGAAATGACTTTATGATTAATCGTTGCAACATGGAGTGCCTGTCCTATTGTTGGCTTCAAAGCACGAGTACAGTGTTTTACTTTAAATCCTGCTTCTTTCATTACTCTTTCCATTCGAAAAGTTGATGAAATGACTTTATGATTAATCGTTGCAACATGGAGTGCCTGTCCTATTGTTGGCTTCAAAACACGAGTACAGTGTTTTACTTTAAATCCTGCTTCTTTCATTACTCTTTCCATTCGAAAAGTTGATGAAATGACTTTATGATTAATCGTTGCAACATGGAGTGCCTGTCCTATTGTTGGCTTCAAAGCACGAGTACAGTGTTTTACTTTAAATCCTGCTTCTTTCATTACTCTTTCCATTCGAAAAGTTGATGAAATGACTTTATGATTAATCGTTGCAACATGGAGTGCCTGTACTTTTGTTGGCTTCAAAGCACGAGTAAAGTGTTTTACTTTAAATCCTGCTTCTTTCATTACTCTTTCCATTCGAAAAGTTGATGAAATGACTTTATGATTAATCGTTGCAACATGGAGTGCCTGTCCATTGTTGGCTTCAAAACACGAGTGCAGTGTTTTACTTTTAATCCTGCTTCTTTCATTACTCTTTCCATTCGAAAAGTTGATGAAATGACTTTATGATTAATCGTTGCAACATGGAGTGCCTGTACTTTTGTTGGCTTCAAAACACGAGTGCAGTGTTTTACTTTAAATCATAATTAAAATTAATAAAACACAGTGAGTTATATTATCGTGTACGTTAATAATTTACTAATAAGAAAGAAACAACTAGGGTGTTCAACGTTAAACTTAAATTTTTTTAAATTTTACCATACCTCTTAATTTTTTGGGGACATAATAATGTATACGAGTATATTGAAACTTTTAAATTTTTCTGATTAAATATGTATTTTCTTAAACAGGTTTATACATGCATAATTGCATAGTTCTGCTATCAACAGAACAGTACATCTCTAGTTTCTAGATCTCGGTAAATAGGACGCCATTGCAGCTAAATTCCAATCAGACTTTGTGTTTGATGCTGGAATTCAGCCACTGACCGCAGACAAACCTTCGTCTTGCGTCAATGTTTTACTAGTAATGAGAGTTTCTGTTTAATAAATTAACTTATCTGAAACCGTGACATCAATTTAAGTGTTGTCTACAAAATATTTCCTAGTACTACGGTTAATATCGTACAAAACTAATCAAAAGAATCAAAGAAACATCTAAGTGTATTGAGCAAGGTATTGTTGTACAAAAGCATTAACTAATAACACTTGCACGTTCCATGGATAGACAATAAGAGTTGTATTCTTGATAAATGGTAGTGAAAAAACAAAAAATACAATAATACATTTTTTATCGTCTAAAAGACTAAACGACGAAATTCTTCGGTATAAACCTTGATCTAGGGTTGACATAGATAGTCACGTAGACAGCGTCTGCGGGAAGACAGCTTTAGCAAAGGGGTTTTATATCACAGACGAGTTCATGGCACATACTTAGAGATCGTGGAACACACTGAGTGGGAAAAGAGCTAGAGTGGTTAATTCAAATCAATGAGATCAAAGAAAGTTAGATTGGGTAGTCGATGTCAAATTTTTTTTTTTAAATCTTAGGTATTAAAATGTGGCTATTGTATGACTTGTTGTAAATATTCCCTCAATCAACTATACCACATCAACTACGCTTAAAGTAATATTTTGAAATAAGAAGAAAGTCACAAAGGTTATTACGAAGCCAGCAATCATTATTTTGAGACCAACTGTTTTGACTCACGTATTTAAATGAACTTGAATTTGAACGTATCACAATGAATTTGAAACTATAAATTGTTGGTGAAAAGGGGATAAACTTGCGTTACTGACTCATTCCTTTCATATGAACAAAACACATATGGTCTAACACAAATTGGTTTTGTATTATTACAAATTGCGTGTTTAAAATATTTAGTTAATCACAAATAAACAAAGTAAGCTCTGTTACAAAATATTAAAGCAATAGTGCCGAGCTAGTATAGCTAAGTACAGTAGCTAGTACATTGTGTTCATAATCTTTTTGGACGCATAACATGTTAATACATAGGTGAGCCGGATGGTGTAGTGGCCAGAATAATCACCCGGCAAGTGAGAAACCTGAGTTCGAGTCCGAGTTCGGTCCATGGACAGTGGTGACAGTAAAAAAATAAATGTATGTTTTCATAAACAAATTTATAAGGGCCCTCAAGCAGCCCTATTATAGAAGCCATATCCTTCAGGTCTCCCATTTATGTTCCAAGAACTCCTCTGGACTATGAAAACTGTACTCCTCGTTTGGGCCATTTTGCGTATTTTATCAAGGTGAATTAACTGAGCCAATAACGAAATTGCAAATGGTGAAAATCATATCATACCTTGTTCGTAACACAGAACACATTAGCTGCGACACCAACAGAGCCAAACCTACACCAAGGCTATTAGAGTGAGGCCAACCTACAC